>CM055403.1:22926870-22948434 GCA_029228625.1 Pseudolycoriella hygida | reverse complement strand
AATTACGTTGTGTTAAAAAAATTGCGTCACAAATGCCGGACCCAACGACGAAATAATTTTTCTGTACTTTCAGTTTTTGCGCTGCAAAAATTTGACTTTTGCTTGTTATTGCGTAGACTGTTTAAGATAAATTTAAATTTTTGCGTGGACGTTTTTAACTAGTCGAATTGAGAGGACGTAAATTCTCAATTTTGTTCCACAAGAAGATGATCAAAGAAGGAAAGTTGGGATTGAAAGTGGGCAAATCGGTAGCGTGCCTACTGTTACCTGATGTCACTAATTTTCTTTAAAATTCAATGTAAACAGGCAGAAAATACGCAGTTGAATATTGCACTTATTTTATGTTCTTTTTATAGTACATCCGGTTCTTTCCCTTTTTACTCAGAATGAAAAAATAGATGACACTTTAAAGTTAAATACTTTTTTACTGTACCCAGCCAATTAAGATTTTTCCAAGTTAGCAAAATTACGGCGCAAAAAGATTTGGGAATAACTTAATTGGCTAGGTACGTTAAAAATTGAACTTGTCATCTGCTTCTTTATTCTGAGTAGAAATGGAATGAACTGGCTGTAGATCGGGTTCGGGTTTGACTTTTCATTTTTAATCAGGCTCGGGTCGGGCTTGATTTTTTATTTTGGATCGGGTTCGGTTCGGATCGACTTTGAAATTTTTTTTAGATCGGGTGCGGTTAGGGTCGGATTTAACTTTTTATTTTTGTTCGGAAAAAAGGTCGACCCACACCACACACCTCTATTTTGGACGGTGGCGAAAAATCAAAAATATAAAAAAACTGAACGGGAAACTTCTAGGGGAACAGAGTTTGGAGAATGTCTTTTTCATAGCTTTGTCGAAATATATCTCGCAGATGGAACAATCCATTTGAAAACAATTTTTCTAGATTTATTGCATAAGAAAAATCATAAAGACTGACTTTATCCGAGTATTGGCGTATAATGCCATTGTTAAAATTAGTAGGTTACAGTGAGGTGCGGTAGTAAGTCGTTACATGAGGGATCAATTTTGTGAATTGAGCAAAACTCAAGAGGGTGTTTTTAAGCAAAAAGCTTTGAAAACTGTTTTTTGACGAGTGTAGATTTTGTATCCCGAGCCGAAGGCGAGGCATACAACTACACAAGTCAAAAAACAGTTTTTGAAGCGAGCTGCTTAAAAATACACAAATGAGTTTGCGAGTGTCACGAAATGATCCAGAATGGATGACTTACTAACCAACCCCACTGTGTACTGTTTTACTCGGTGTCCCATCCGAAAACGCGTCATTACATCATTACATTACACGCAATGAGAAGTTTCCGGAAGGGGCCCTACTAATGTAATGAATAGCATGATGTAATGAACAACATGCAATGAATAACTTCCGGGGGGCGCACATACACTTTATTGACAAGTTTTCAGTAGGACAGCGAGTAGAATTCTTTTCGTTTCCCGGGAAACGGGAATAGCGAAAAATCTCCTGAGAAATTTCCGGGAAATAGACGATTAAGTGTAGAAAAATTAATTCTATTTTTTTCTGTTGATGTATCCAAACAATATAATCTGTAGACAGTGATCAGTCCTATAAAAAAAACAAATGTTATAGCTAGTGAAGTGAATATGATTCATAAACAAAATCAAAACATGGACCTAATATTCAACGACAAAGTAGAATCTGAAGTGCGTTCCTTTTTGTCAACGGGAAGTTCTTAAAGCAATATGACTGAAGCACTTCTAACGGACCCTGAAGAAATCAAACTCGTACTTGAAAGTCTATAAAATAAATAGGCATGAAAATATTGCCTATAATTTCTTAGCGCTTGTGATAAATCATATTCTATTGAAAGGAAAATGACTCATGGGCAGCCTCTAATGCCCAAATATATGATATACAA
Source organism: Pseudolycoriella hygida (assembly GCA_029228625.1). Lineage (NCBI taxonomy): Eukaryota > Metazoa > Arthropoda > Insecta > Diptera > Sciaridae > Pseudolycoriella > Pseudolycoriella hygida. The sequence continues at coordinate 22,946,547 of CM055403.1, read as the reverse complement.
TATCCCGGGAAACGGGATTCGATTCCCTACTGTAGACGCATATAATTGACGTCGATATACGATTAGAAAATATGGCTTTATCGCCTGAAAGTAGCTTTTACCACTAACTGCAAATTTACAATACGCTTGTGATCAACAGTAAATGACAATGTATAGTACAATAAACCCAAATAAAATGGAAGGTTTTATGTTTAGTGAAATTTGCTTATATTTATTTAGAGGTTATGTGAGAGGAGGGAAGAACGCATGTATAGGCCTTTCAAACTTTCCAAATTATTTTTGGAATTTAATTTTCGATTACTTTATTATATTTGTAACGAGCCCACCGTGCTTGTAATTATGATAAATTACTTCTACAACGCTATCTATTTTTGATAGTGCTTTACAGAACTCTAACCAGGTCCAAGAAAAAATTTAAGGAACGACTTTAGCAACAGCAGTACCCAAGCTAATTGCTCTACTTCGTTGTAGTTCGTAAAATTAGTTCATTGAAGAAACCCTTACACTGAGGAAAACATCTACAAGTGACGTAGGAATTGTGTTTATAATTTACGCCGCCGACGTATTATATACGCGGTGAATGTATTACTAACCTTACTTAAGTATTGTATAGTATACCGAACGTGTTACGAGCTTACTTAATAAGTGCACGACGTTCGTAATACGTGCAAGGTGGATAAAATACGTCGGCGGCGTATATTATAAGCGCAATTTCTACGTCGCTTGTAGATATTTTTCTCCATGTATAAGGGGGGAATCGTAGGTTGAGGGGTTATTCGGATCTGTAGGTGGGTGTGGCAACGTCGCACTCATCAATGAGTAAGAGATGTCTGAGGACGTAGCACAAAGAACGAACATAATAATAAAGATAATTCCTAAAAGTAATAAAATCATATGCTTGCGATTGATTGAACAATGGTTTAGGCGTTCAATTCTCTTACAGGCAAATCACTCTCACCCACCATTCACCGATGCCATATTTTGATGTTTTAACTCTATTTCATTTATCTTTCCAGAGTCATTCAATCATCTCATCCCGTTTGTAACACAATTATGCTGTTTGGGGTTATAACATGTTTAGTATCCGTTGTGCTTCTTGGAATCGACGGTCGATTTGTAGATCCTGATACATATCCCAAGGTAAGTATTTGCTGCTCGGTTATATCTCAAATACCACATCATTTATCATAATACGTTGTGTTTGTCTGTTATGTTCAGCGTTTATTTCTTCAAGAGAGAATAAGTGAATAAGTCTTAAGAAGAATAGATTTGCCATTGTGATGTGTTGTATAGTTCTTATTCAATAGAATCCACTTACTTTGACGATGTAATTTTCGAAAGTGTTGGCTTTGACAATAGAAAATGCAATACCGAAATTCTAGGCAACATTTAACCCACAACAACCCTCGCATTGTTAGATGATAAAGGTTACTGTAGTAACAGGATTCGCTACTCACAAACGAATTCCTGCAATTTCACGAAACGTTTTAGAACGACTTTTCTAGTAGTACACAGATTAATTAACGTAAAAAAACAAAGTTTTATGCCCTGAAAAAACAAAGAAAATTTTAAATTTTTACGAAGCACAACAATTTTTTATATTATTTTTTGTACTTTCTTTTTCAGATATGCCAGACACGAGCATGGTTGTTATCAACTGGATTTACTCTTGCCTATGGCGCTATGTTCAGTAAAGTTTGGAGGGTGCACAGATTTACAACAAAACAAAAACAAGATCCAAAGGTAATCTTAATTTTTCTACGAACAATACAACCAAAGATACCTATTTTTCTGTTTCGTTCGTATAAAACAGGAAGAAAACATATTTCTGTTCATAAATTCTTGTTTAATTTAATTAGTTTGTTTTATGATTTCATTAAAGATTAAAATAACTTTTTAAAACATTTTAAGAAAATTCATTAACTTCTTCAAACAAATGAAAACGAACTTACAATTACTAAGTACATTATGCGAAAAACTAATAAAATTATGAAATTAATTGTTGTGTGTGCGGTAATTCAAAAATTGTGTTCTTGGAGGTTGTTAATTTTCATTAGTTGAAGTAAAAGAAGGAAAAAGATTATTCCTCGCAATGGTGCGACCTTTAGAGACCGGGACCGAGACCGAGACCGGGACATGAAAGAACACAGTTGGGACAGGTGTCTGGAGAGGCAAGATTTCTTTGCTTGCTTGAGATTGTATTTACACTCTAAATGCGCAAAATTGCGTTCCAACAGCACTATTTTGCGTTTTAGATAGAATCCGTCAATACAATAAGCGAAATTTGAAATTACACAACTTTTCTGTTAATGAGCGTGTGTTAGTACGGCCGCCCGCGATATGCTATGTATAAGTATCACGGGTGTGACCGTTTTTTGTCTTGGGCTGTACAAATGCTATTCAAAGTGAAGTTGACAGCAGTTGCGATTCTCGCTAACTTCATTACAAGCAAATGAGGACAAATTTACTAAAATCAGCTGACTTCATTCTCAAATTCAAAAAATCAGCCGATGATTTTCTCGGAACTGCAGCTAACATAGTGGTGTGACAATCTTTTGTTTTAATATTTGCAGTTAATACTCAACGAGAAGTTAACTGCAGTTGCAAAAAAATCAGTTGCTTTTTGAACTTTTCGATAAAGTCAGCTGATTTTGATAAATTTATGAATGAAATCTGATTTTGTTGCTGGATATTAACGAGTGGAAGTCACGTGAGCGGGACGAACCATATTTACCAAATCTGTATCTAGTCGTTTGTGAATCACTTTGTAGAGGAACATCTCATCCATTTGTAAACGTCTTGTTTCAACAAGACGTAGTTGAACGTACTTTAAACGCTCCTGGTATTATTGTTTCGGCCATTTGAATTTATAGAAAATCATGCGCGTGAATTTACGCTGTACGCGTTCAACTTGACTAACATACTTTTCGTAGATTGGTGACCATACAATGCAAGAGTATTCGATCCAACTGCGCACATAACTCTTATACGGGGCGATAAGGCTTTAAGATTTAGTGAAACGTTGACATGACCGAAAAATAAAGCCAGTCATTTCGAGATCATGTCCATGTGCAGGTGAAACGAAAGCATATTATCGAAAATAACCTCAATATCCTTATACGATGAGACTTTGCTAACCACAATGTTTGAAATGCGGTAATCAAATTGGAGAACGTTCGGTTTATGCGTTGTTGTCATGATTCTACATTTGTCGATATTGAGCTTAATTTTCTTTAATTTGATGTACATTACGTGTCGATATCAGCTTGATGAGCATCACTCCCAATTCTAGAAGTGATCATATCCCGAGGATTGGGCCATATTTCGCTAAAAATTTATTCTCTACAACTTTGCCTCTGGAAGCAACTTTCTAACTCTCACAGTTCTAGAAATATGGGTCATCCCTCCCAATTCTAGAAGTGACTATATCCCCGGATTGAGTCATGTTTCCGAAAAACCCTGAGACATGTGTTCCCTAAAATTTAACTTTGTCTTACGAAGTAATTCTCTATCTTTCATACTCAACCAAATGATGACGAAAATCCATCTCCTATCGTCCTACCGGAAGTTGAAAAAAAGAAGTTGGTCTCAAATAAAAAATGCTACTGTTCACAAATGACGTAAGGATGTTTTAGCGATTTTTGGACCGCGGCCGCCTCCGTACTAAACCGTACAATTCCAAAGTTACGTACGAATTTGAGGACCCTCCCCCACAAAAAAAAAACGAAGTTAATTCTTCAGTCCATTATTGTGTCATATGTCGTTCAACGCCACTTCAGGAAGATTCATTAAATTACTTACTTACTTAACCGGCACTACAACCCATTAAGGGTCTTGACCTTCTCCAACATGCTTCTCCAACGGGGCCATCCGCAGCTAACGTCTCCCAGCTGGATACTCCCATAGTTTTTAAGTCGGGAATAGCTGCATCATACCATCTGAATTTTTAACGCCCTGCACCTCTCTTGCCCTCCGATCTCGTTTTAAGGATTTTTCGGAATACGATGTTCTTCCATTCGTTGTACATGACCGAACCATCGCAGTCGGTTTATTTTGGTAGTTGTGACTATGTCCGGCTCTCCATAAAGCTGACTAAGCTCATGATTGAATCGTCTGCGGCGCCATCGGTTCTGTCTTTGATCGAATACTGATCCAAATATTGTCCGCAGTATTTTTCTTTCGAACGTGTGCAGCGATTGTTCGTCTTTTTGTGTCAAGCACTATGACTCCGAACCATACATGTGTGTGTGTCGATCGTTGCGATTTCCTCCTGGTGGCGGGATGATCATATATTCCATTTTTTCGTCATTAACTTTCAACCCAAGGTCGGTAACTTTCCTCTCCAAAGCCATAAACTTGTCTTGAACAACATCCATATTTCGTCTAAGTATGTCCTGGTCGTTTGCGAAACCTAGCAACTGACTGGACTTGGCGAAAATAGTGCCGCTGGAGTCTATGTCCATGGTGCGCACAGCTGCTTCAAGGGTCAGGTTAAAATGCAGCGTTACGATAGGATCTCCCTGATGTAGGCCTTCCTCTCACTGCCTATCTTTGAGAAATGTTTTCTTGAATTTCGCGAAAATTTCTCGAATTATAGGGCATCGAGATATAGGACATTCTTGGGCGATTTAATCAGCAACGGGATCACTTCTTCGGCCATATCTCGATCGACAGCGGCCGGTGAGGTATCGAATGAAATGTATCGATGTCACGAATCCAGCGGAACCGGGTTTGAGAAAATCGGTTCGGTAGTTAGGTATCCAGTCTCACTCAAAAGGGGCAAAAATTATCTCCGCTGCGAGCTCCGCTGCCGTAAAATTACCGAAAAATTAATTTTTGATATGTTGTCGGGGATGGTCTTAAACGTGGAGAAAACATGTTCTTGGTTCTGAAATTGGTTTTGTGAGTTGAGGCGAGCCGTATTAGTGAACTATGTCACGCAGATGGAAAAGTGGTCAATTTTTAGAGTTTTAGGATTCTGAGGAAGTTGTAAGAGATCGAGAATCGGTTTCTTCGCCAAAGTCTTAGAGTTATATGAGTGGGAGTCAGCGACATTCATGAAAACTGACGGGCAGATTGAAAAAATTATCAATTTTGAGGGTTTTAGATTTATCTGCGAAGGTATGGTAGTTATGAGAGAGAGAGTATTGGTTTCTTCGGCAAAGCCTCATAGTTTATTTAATAGAAGTGACGGCATTCGTTACGGGAACTGGAACGGGAATTTGGACATGGATACAGGGAATTGGTATCTGAACGGAAGCAAGGACGACGCTTAAGACGGGGTTGTAAGTGGGGTTTGAACGGGGTGTCGCTGGATGTTGGATAAGGGTTTTAAACGATGTAAGTACGGGGAATGGGAAGTAGATTATAATGGACATTTTGAACGATTGTAAGGACGGTGGTTAGCAAGAGGGTGCACCGCAGGCTAATAATTAGCTGGGGTTAAGGAACGGCAGCCCTCTGAGCTATGAGCAAAATTTTTAGATTGTGGCCGGAGGATTATTAAACAGCTGGTTTGACGTTGAACGACCTACACGAAAACCACCTTGGTATTGACCTACAGATTCGTTAAATTACCTCGTCAATATTGACAAAACATTAACGCAGCAATAAAAAGGGCTCATCATGTAGGAGGCGATACGATTCGCATCGCTTAAGGTTTGTGTGAAAGCTCAACTTGTAAAAAAAATATTTTTATCAAGTTGAGCTTTCACACAAACTTTACGCGTGAAAAACTGAACACTTTTTTTGTACGTACGGCTTGACTTTGACCCCACTTCCTTCCCCCACTGTGCGCTACCGTACGAATTCTCAAAACCCCCACCTCCCCACTAAAACCTGTAAGTCATTTGCCGAGAAATTGAACTTCGTACATTCCACAATACATTTTTGATTTTCTGCTTACCTGAAAATTGCTTCTTCTAAAGGAGTAAACATTCATTTTCACTCTCATCTCATGATTTACAAAACAAAGGATGAAAAGTTGAAAACTACAGTTAAGGTCAATAAATACACGATGAACATGAAGTTCGAGTTTCATCCCGAATTATGTAACATGGTACTTATCATGCTAAGGTCGTCGAAAGTTTAAAAAATTCGATGAAAAGAATGATTTTCAATCTACACGCGTATATACATAAAATTTTACTCCCTGTCTTAGCAGAGAGAAACAAGGAAAAAAATTACGATTTAATGAAGTTTTGTGGCCCTTTCACAAGAATCAAATGTGTCCTTCGCTGTCTCAATGTTAGGGGACATCCGTAAACGAAGCGACATCCGTAAACGACGTTCGCAATTCAATGTTGTCAGACGAAGTTGTTACTCAAAAGTCTGCATGAAATTTTATGCTCTACTCTCTATTTAGTGGAGGTATTTGGAGGTAGGTAAGTTTCTGTCCTTTATCGAATGAATTAACTTGCTCAGACACACTCATGGCATTGGGTTAAAAATATAATTTGTTTTTCTTTTCTTGCAGAAAAAAGTAGAGCCATGGAAATTATACACAATGGTATCAGGACTGCTATCTGTCGACTTGGTGATTCTACTAACATGGCAATTTATTGACCCACTACAACGACGCCTCGAATCGTTTCCTCTAGAAGACCCTCTTTCATCAAATGACGATATAAAAATTCGTCCTGAGTTGGAACATTGTGAAAGCGAAAACAATACGGTGTGGTTAGGTAAATATTTCACACGTTCCCGTATACAATCGTTATTTCCCATAAATATTTCCCGTTCAATTTTACTTACGATTCCAATACCGTTTGTAGATGCGAGTCGTAAAAAAGCACACAGAAATTCAACTAAAAACCAACCCTTTTTCTACTTTTGAATATTTTATAGGTTTAATTTATGGATTCAAAGGCCTAATACTGGTGTTCGGGCTATTTCTCGCATACGAAACGAGATCCATAAAAGTGAAACAAATCAACGATTCCCGATACGTGGGAATGAGCATTTACAATGTTGTTGTTTTATGTCTCATCACAGCTCCCGTTGCAATGGTGATCGCTTCACAACAGGATGCATCATTTGCATTTATGGCATTGGCTGTTATTTTTTGTTGCTTTCTCAGCATGTTGCTTATTTTTGTGCCAAAGGTAAGTACACCAAAGTTTTGAATTGATCGACAGCAAATTCGTTTAAGATTATGAATAGAAAGAGGATTGCTGGAAACGTATTCGTATTTCAAGTGATTATCTTACACGTAAAGTGTTTTCAGTTTAAATTCACACGATTTTGTTAAGAAGTTTATCCCTCGGGACACGGAAAATATACGCCGAATTGATATGAAAGGAACAGACAAGAAAACGAACTCAACTAAATGTTCAATTTTGTTGTTGCTTCTTTGTAGTGGTTGAAATTATGAGCGCGTGGTAGTGTTCCACCTGTAAAAAGACTACACCGTATAAAAATGTAACAGCGGAACTATGTGTCGAGATTACGATTTTTTCACCTCCCTCTTACAACACCTCGTATCCGTACTATTTTACGAACTCATTAAGATCTCGATTGATTTCAGAATTCGCTTTTAGTTACCATACTCTACTAAAATTGTTCACAAATTACATAACGTAACAGGAGTGAGCGCGTTTTGAGCGAGCCAAGTGTGACGGTGCTAACAAATTGACCGTTTTTGTGATAAAGGGGGGAGGGGCTCTAAAAATTAGAGTTTTCGCGTTTTGTAACTTATAAACGATTCCTAACGATATTGGTAATTTTAGGACATACTGCTAGTTCTTGATTCTCGCTCTCACTTCCCGTCCAAATCTATCCGGTTTTTACAGGCTCCAAGCTGCGGACCTAACTTATTGCCAGAGGCAATCAGGATTAATAAAGCTAATTTGGAAACAAAAGCGATAAGAAAATGTGAATGTAAGAGTCGAACATCAAACACTTAACCTTAAAGTCTTCTGGTACTTTCCTCCTCGTGTAATTTAGCAATTCAAAACGAAATTCAAGAAATATTGGAATGTATTTAACATGTAAGTTGGAGAAAACAGGCATTTGTGTTTTATTGTACTCTGAACACAATACAATGAGAAGAAGTAATCCTTTGTTCTTCTGTTTTGCTTTATACAGGAAATGTATCCATGCGAAGACAAGTTCACAATGTACTTACAATAAAGAAAAATTGGTGCTGTGTATGTAGTCAACTATTGATAGTTTTAATTATTTCATTTGTTAATTTAGAGTTTACACTCCAGGGATGTAATGGGCTCTTTACAATTTATATTATTCTTCAAGAACAAGTGTTGACATCGGTACGTAAAATAAAGGCTTCCATTAGCCAGTCGTCACCGTAGTATGCTATTGGCACTTAGCGTGCCATAACCTAGTCCTCAACGGAGTATGCTATTTACACGCCATTAGCATGTTCTCACGGGAGCAAGTTGTGTGCGAATATCCACTCCAGTGGGGACTGATTGATGGCACGCGAAAAAGGGGCTGTAAGCATAATAGAATATTGGAGAGTTTTCGCTGGAGACATATAGAAAAACATATGCAAGGGACCCGTACGTATCAGAATAGATGCGGCAAACAGAGTTGATATTACAAAAAGACTCGAACGTATCTAAGAAAATATTGCCTTAACTCTTCAATACGTCCAATACAATTTGGAAATTGCCGAAATCGAAAAACCCGTCCGAAGCAACGGTGTAAAAAACCCTTCCCAAAGTACAAAATTGACCCGCAAGTAGATAAAAATGTTCCGCTCAATTTTCTCTACAACACAACAAAAAACATTTTTTGCCAAGAGCCGACCTCAGGATCAGGACCAACCTAGGGTCCCAAGTAGAGGCCTAGAACAAATTTTAAAATTATTTTTGGAAATAATTCGGTTACCTATCAAATAGAAAAAGAATAAAAAAATCGGTTAGGATTTATCCGATTTATTTAAACAACACGTTCGGCCCTAGTAGAAACTCAGTTTTAGGGTCCTGGCTGAGTCCAAGGGTTTCTAATCAAAAAATTTTATTTCATAAAATGTGAAACATTCGTAGACCTTTCAATCAATTTTTTTTTTAATCGGAAGAGATTTACTCGAGTTATGTCCAAAAAACACTTAGGGCCCTAGCAGAGACTCGTTTTTAGTGACCTGGCTAAGTCCAGGGGCTCAAAATCAAAAAAATTTCTTCCATAAATTGTCGGCCATGCCCAGACCTTTCACACAAAAAAAGTTTATGAAAATCAGATAAGATCTACGCGCGTTATGTACAAAAGACCAAAAACCACTTAAACGGCGGCTCTTGCGCCGACAGTGCCCAGATTCAATCTCATAAAAGATTTTTCGATCATCCTTCAGGGAAAATTTTTGGGTCCCTAAAATTGAATCTCTACTAGGGCACAACGTGTTTTTTCTACATAAGTCGGGTAAATCTTATTCCAGTTTCAAAAATTTTTTTTCCTGAAAGAAAATCAGAAAATTGATTACAGGATGCAAAATCGGTCGAAAACTTTTGAAGTTACGGTTGAAAAAGTGTTGCGCTCAAAAGAAAATCAACAAACTCATTGAAACATTGAAACATTGAAACTCTACAAATGTCCTTTTAATTACAAGAAAATCCTTGGAAATCAAAGAAATCCTTGAAAATCAGAAGAAAAGCCCTAAAAATTGTGTTTAAATGCTAAAACATATGAAAGGACCCGTGCGTATCAGAATAGATGTGGCAAACAGAATAGATGTTGCAAAAAGATTCGAACGTATCAAAGTAAATGTTTCCTTTGCTCTTAAGTGTATGAAATTACGTCGACAATAAATTGGATTGGAAATTGCCGAAAGGGCAATATTGAAAAACCCGTCCGAAGAAACGGCGTAAAAGTCTCTCCAACGGTCAAAATAAAAAAAAGTAAAAACTTTTTTTTCAGATATATTTTCAAAAAATGTTATTTGTGCTACCGCCGATATTAGAACCGACCTAGAGCACTTAGGAAAAGCCTCTGACCCATGCTTCCATAGACAAAAAAGTTTGCCACTGACACGGATCTTCCATCATTTATAGTTCTCAAAATGTTTGAATTTTTCGAAAATATATTGTCGAGATCGATCCACGCTAACATTAGCGGCCATATTGGGTGGCATCATGACATGCGTATCACCGAAACCAAACAATTTTTCCTTTGACACCGATCTTCTATCTAAAATAGTTTTCAGAATATTTGAATTTTTCCAAAATAAATTACCTATATCGATCCACTCTAACATTAGCGGCCATATTGGCAGGCATCACGACATGAATCACACCGAAATCAACAACTTTGCCTTTGACACCGATCTTCCATCTCTTATCGTTCTCAAGATGTTTGAATTTTTAGAAAATATATTGTCTAGATCGATCCACCCTACATTATCGGCCATATTGGCAGGCTTTGTGACATGCACCACACCGAAACCAACAACTTTGCCTTTGACACCGATCTTCTATCTCTTATAGTTTTCAAAATATTTAAATTTTTCCAAAATAAATTGCCTGGATCGATCCACCCTAAGATTAGCGGCCATCTTAGGCTCGGCTCGGGCCCACATTTGGATGCTCTTAAGGCTTTCATTGCCTATCAAATAGGAAAAGAATCACGAAAATCGGATAGGATTTACTCGATTTATGTATAAAAAACAAGGAGGGCCCTAGTGGGACCGCTTCTTTAGGGCTCTAGCTAGGTCCAGCGACCCAAAGTAAAAAAAAATTTTTCCACAAATTGTTGGGCATTCCCAGACCAGAGAAATTTTTTGAAAATCGGAAAAGATTTACTCGAGTTATGTACAAAAAACACGTAGAGCCTTGTAGAGACTCAGTTTTAGAGCCCTGGCTGAGTCCAGGCGCTCAGATTCAAAAAATTTTCTTCCATAAATTGTAGGGAATTGCTTTATCTTTTGACTAAAAAATAGTTTTGAAAATCGGTTGAGTTTTACTCGAGTTATCGTGTTGACGAACGGACATTTTTTTTATTGCTGATTCGTCATCTAAGGACTATGATCTTCGTACGGGTCTAAAAATTCTCAGAAATTGACAAAGAAAATCCTTGGAAATCAAAGAAAACGATAGAAATCAGTAAAAATAAAAAAAAAATCCTCTGAGGATTTTCTTTTAGAAAATCTTTTTGCACTTAAAACACTTGATTATCTGCCCCTCGCAAAATAGTAATTTGGATGACAAGGGATGAAGGTAAGAAAATTCAAACCCGTGTGAAGTTTGCAGCCCGAACCGAAGGTTGGTGGATTTTTTTCACTTATAACTCGGCGAAATAAGAGCAGAAATCGCTCTTCAAGGTTTTGAATGAAAGATGTGGACATCAGAAAATCACGAAAATGAAAAAAGTGAGATAAGTTGAGTGATTCGGGCTGTAGCGTATTTAGTGTGGGTTGTGCAGTGTTGAGCGTGGAAAAAATGTTTTCTTCCCGGGAACCAATCCGGAACTTCCCGCAAACCGACAACTTTCTCAATTATTTCCTTGCCTTGGCAACACTGATTTCCCGCTGTACTGACACCGTTTTTACGCCAACATAGAAATTAAAGATCGCGAGCGGAGCAAGCGTAAACATTTTTGTGGGTTTGTTTCAGCCGAGTGAATATTTCTTAGAAAGAAAGCAAAAGTCGCGGAGCGAGATAGAAATTATACCGATTCTAACATGGGGCTTTTTGTTTTGTTTGATTAAAAAAGAATTGAAAAATGTTGCTTTCTCAATATCAACATTTTCTCGTTGTATATTAATTTCCCGTTCTGTTAACATTTTCGTTTCCCATTTATTCCCGTTCTTAGTAATTTCTCGTTGACTAATCTCTTGCCGTTTTTAATAATTTCCCGCCGACTGCCCATTATTTCCCGTTCAATTGCCATTTCCCATTATTTCCCGATCACTAGTCATTTCCCATTAACTTGTTATTTCCTGTTCACTACTCATTTCCCGTTCATAGTCATTTTCTATTATTTCCCGTTTATAGTAATTTCCCATTATTTCCCGTTTTCCCGTTTACTGGTCATTTCCCTATCACTTTCCGTTATTTCTCGTTCATGGTAATTTCCATTATTTCCCGTTCATAGTAATTTCCCATTACTTCCCGTTCATAGTCATTTCCAATTTTTTCCTGTTCGCTAGCCACTTCCCACTATTTCCCGTTCACTAGTCATTTCCCATTATGTTCCGTTCACTACTCATTTCCCGTTCTGTAATTATAAAAGACCTAATTTCCCACGGACCAAAATTTTTGGTCCAAAATTTGGTTCGCACACTTTTTCCACCGCTGCAGCATTGTAAAGAAGAAAACTTTTTTGTCCATGGAAGCATGGGTCAGAAGCCTCTCCTAAGTGCTCTGCTTACTTAGGAGTTAAGACAATATTTACTTAGATACGTTCGAGTCTTTTTGTAACATCTTTTCTGTTTGCCACATCTATTCTGATGCGTACGGGTCCCTTGCATATGTTTTTTAGTACTAACATAAGATTCACGTGCCAATAGCATGCTCCAGAGACGACTCACCAAAGGCACGCGCGTGCCAATAGCATACTACGGCGAAGACTGGGTTAATGAGAGCTGTTTCACGAGTATTTTACAAGGAATATTCTTCAGAAAATTCTTTATAAAAAAAAATTTCATATGGGGAAGGATATGATCCAATTCAACTGAAGGCTGCTTTAAGCTGCAATCAGTTCATGGGTGCATTTTCATAAAACTTTATTTTGATTCAGGAGCGCCGCCGTGCTTTCAAATATACGGTCATTATTCTGTATCAAGGTTTAAATCGCTTGATTGATGGTCTTGGGGTCTTGATATATGAACAGCAAGGAGCGAGGTCTTTCGTATTATTTCCTTGTTTTCCTTGACTACAGTAGCGCAATACTGCCCCTTGTCTTATAATATATTATTGAACGATTTGTAAAGTTCATTTTACGGAATAAATAGACATTGTTAGGATTCAAGAGAATTTATTGAAAAATGAAAAAAGAAATAACAATTTTACTTTCGTTCTTTCAATTGTAGGTGATAGAAGTAATACGACATCCAATGGATAAAGCAGAGTCGAAGTACAATCCGGATGCAGGTATATCCAAAGAAGATGAGGAACGGTATCAAAAACTTCTGTGCGAAAATGAAGATCTGCAAAGACTTATAGTACAAGTAAGTTTTCAGAAAGTTTTTCACATTACTAGAGAAATGACAAGTCGACATTATTACATTATTACACTATATTGGAGTGTATTAGTCCAAGAATTTGATTTTTGTGTTTCAACACCGTTCAACTTATCGTTTCTCTTATTCAGTATCTATATGCTCTGTGCACGGATAACGACAATAACGTTCTTAAGATTATTTTCGTTACATGCATTATGTTATAACTATAACGAAAAAAGTTTCGTTTTTCAAATAACGTTATTCATATAACAAAATTATTTTGTTATTTAAATAACGTTTGTCATCACCAAATTAATTTCTTTACACTAATAACGGTACAAACACGTGCTTTTAAATTTACTTGTTATGCTGTTTTTAACATTATCGACATTATCTCTTTTTTCGATGTATTTTTTCTATGGCAGACCTTGAAAACAGCTGAAACTTGATAACAAGTAAATTTTTAAGCACACGACCGTATAACGTCATATCATTAGTAACGTTCTCTTCAATTTTTGACTCAATTCGAAAAGTTATATTCATTATACCGTTCGAATAACGTTATGCAAATACCAAAATTGTTTTATTAATTGAATAACGAAATTTGGTTGACGTAGTTATGAAAATAACGTTATGACGATATCGATTTCGTTATAGCGTTTTCTTATGAAATTCACAAATTTTCGGATTCTGTTCTCTAAAATTTACTTAAAAGAGACTAATTTTCGCTATGTAAACTTATCCGAACGAAAAAGGTTATAGAAATTTTATTGGAATAGAAATTGTTGAAAATGTGACAACTTAACGTTGTATGAGAGTGGCAGTACAAATCTGTTGGAACATCAATAATTGATAATAACTTACACTCTAGAATGTCATATATGATCGTAGAGTCCATGAAGTAGTGCATCACAGATCTTTGTAAAAAAACATATAAATACGATGTTCTGTTCACGAAATATTCACTCTCTAACAAACGTTCAAAGTGTGAACACAATGTCTTACTAGGGGTCCGGATTGGAATCCGTGAAATTCCAACAAAATCATTATACCAATGACATCGTAATAATTCAGATAACTCTTTAACAAAATATTAACACAAGTTGAAGCAAAAATGAAATGCGAAATGTTTAATGGCGTTGGTAATAGAGGTGTGCGGGTCGACCCTTTTTCCAAACCCGACCCGAACAAAAACCAAAATTCAAACCCAACCCGAACCGAACTCGATCCAAAATCGAACCCGACCCGAACTGAAAATTAAAAAGTCAAACCCACTAGTCTAATATAAAAAGTCAACACAGTCAACAACTTTTTGTCTTGTTATGTATGATGACTACCTAAACAATAATTTTTAGGGAAATTGATTTTGAGCAATTTCTTGATTCGCTGATGATGTTACAATGTTACGTCCATAAGTATTCGATAAAAAACAATGAAATAACAATGAAAATTATCGAATACTTATGGACGGTACTGTATGTAACGAAACGTTCGCTATTGCAAGATAACTGTTTTATTTGATCGAAAAGCTGACAAACTTCCCATTATCATATTGATATTACACGATCAAGGAAAATTGTAATACTTTATGTATTTCAATCATTTAATCTAAGCCTACATTTAGGCGAGATAATAATCATGCGCCTAACAATTCTTGGAGTAATTGAATAAGACGCTACATTCGCATTACTCTGAGACGTGGTTAGGAAGTCATGTTAAGCCGGTGGTGCAGACAACACTTGTTATTGGCTATAAAAAGCTGTTAGTGGAGTCTCTAAAAAATACAAATACAAAACTCGGACGAGCCCATGTCGATAGATTACTTTGAAGATGATTCAAAGTACAACCTCAAGAACATCTATTCCAAAGGATGGGTAGTTTTGGTACAGAGACTAAAGTGAAGCTATCTGAGGGGCGGGTTAGCTCAGTGGTAACGTACTGGCTTTCCACCAAGATGACCCGGGCTCAATCCCGGTGAGGACGAATTCTGTATAGGATTTTTCTTCAATTTGTAGCATGAAATTAAAGTGTCTAAGCATACCCAAGCCTCTAAAAATGGGTAGTTGTGGTGTTTGGTGTCCACAACGAACCGTACACAGAAGATCGACATGTATGACGTCACCCATACACAATGAATTTTGTGTACAGATATCTGAGTCTATCTTAAGTCGTAGATATAATGAACAATAGGCGTGGTTCGAAATTCACGTTAGGCATGTGGTCTAACAAACAGATTAATGGTTACTCATACAAATGCCCTAGAAAATGTATCTCGGTTGTGTGTGATACACCGCATTCAAAGGCACGTTTAAAATAAGCATAGTCGGAGGCTAGAAGAGGTATCGTAATGTCCGGGCCGAAACAGCGAGAGTCATTTGGCGTGTGCGGTTTGTGCCGGAGGCTAGAAGATGTATCGTAGTACGTGTGCTCAGACGACGAGACTCATTTGGCGTACAACTCTGCATTCTGAAATGGGAACACGTAATGTGGGAATCTAAATAAAAAGACAGAGTACATGACTAGGTGGAATGATAGAAGAGTAACGGGGAAGGAACAAGGGGTCATAAGACCTGTGTTTCAAGGCCAGTTGACCGCTTCGACCAGTAATCTAATCTGCGGAGCAGATCACTCAGCGAATGCAAGAATATATGATTG
Organism: Pseudolycoriella hygida; assembly: GCA_029228625.1. Lineage (NCBI taxonomy): Eukaryota > Metazoa > Arthropoda > Insecta > Diptera > Sciaridae > Pseudolycoriella > Pseudolycoriella hygida. The sequence continues at coordinate 22,930,778 of CM055403.1, read as the reverse complement.
ATGGCTTATATCATTTCCATACCGAGAAATATTAGCAGCCCAGCCAAATACGCGGCCTTATATCTAGATTAAATAAATCAAAACAATTAGACAAAGAAGAAGAGCACATGGGCATATCAGAATGTGATGGAGGACCTCAAAGTACTTTCGGTTCTCTCAGCAAGCATGAAAAACTCAATACATCACGCGAAAACGAATAGACCTTGTGATGTAAATGACTATTCTACAACTATCAGGTGTATACCTATGAAACCGGTAATCATATATAGATGTCGCTAGTCACAACGATACGAACAATTGAACCGATCCATCTGCTACGTCTTACTATTTTAACATTCGCCAACAACATTCAGTAACTGACAATTCAGAATTGGTACAAATTTTGTGCAGCGCTCAAAATGTCAACTTTTGTTCCTTCAAACTACGATATGCGGACAGCATTAATTTTCTGCTTCCATCTCAATAAAAGTGCGTTGGAATCCGTCGAATGCTTGTAGAGGCTTACGGTGGATATGCTCTTGGCAGACCGATTGAAAGCCATGGGAAAGATCTTGAAAGTGGGAAGATGGGTTCCACACGAATTGACCGATAGACAGCAAGAAAATCGAAAAATCATCGAAAAATCACTCAATCGATACAAAAGAAAGTCGTATCGTATCGTGACGTATAAAGTCTTACACGGACCCCGGACAACGGACTAAATCGACTGCACGGCCAGATCTCTCTGTATTTTCTGGGATCAGCGCGGTGTGATCTGGTATGACCTTCTTAAACCTGGTGAAACAGTTACTGGTGAGCGTTACAAACAACAACTACTCGATCTGAACCGTGCTCTGCTTCGAAAACGCCCAGAATATCAAAAGAGGCAAAACAAAGTGATTTTCCTGGATGACAACGCACGACTACATCGAGCGAGAAATCCTTTAAGGAAACGGTAGAAGCGCTAAGTTGGGAATCGCTGCCCCATGCGGCTTGATGGCTTGATGATTGGTTGGCGTCTTAAGATCCGGGATTTTTTCGGCGAGACATTCACAAATTGCCTGAGAGATGGGAAAAATGTGTAGCTGCTAACGACTATTACCATTTCAGAAGAATTAAAGTGTGTTTTTTAAAAAAAATTAGCGGTTTCATAGGTATACATAGGTATACACCTGGTACCTTGAAAGTCACTGGTCATTAGCATTGTGTAATTTGCAAAGAAAAAATTTAATAAATTTTCCTTATTAAATTCAATTTCGGTACATTACCGACTGTCAGCAGAGAAGATGTGCCGCAGAACGACTCTGCAGAGGTCAAAAGTAAATCTTCTAATCTAATTGGTGACATGAAATCACTGAATTCCATTTATAATGCTCATGTACGCCAATCGTTGGCGCATGAAAAGCTTTTTAAGGAAAATTTTGATGACCATTTTAATAAAACTTTAAATATTAAAATTAATTTTCGTTGAGCCGCCTCCCTACACCGTTGTCCTTCAAATACAGCCCAAGCAATGTCTTCGTTGCGAATGTATTACACCAACAACGTATCGAATTTTGCCAATTTTTCCCGTAAAAAGCCCAGCGATACGTCGTGAATACGTGATGCTATAAAAAGGCTTTATATTTTTTCTATCTTGTTTGTGTCTTTTCAATATGATATTTTGTTGATATGCCATATCTAAAGAAAGAACCTCTTGTTGTGTGTAATGCTATACATACATGTTGCAATGTTACTTTCTTCTATACGACGATACACGAAAAGCGAGGAGTGTATTTACCAAAAGGAAAGCTTTTATTCTTTCACATCTTATCACTTTCGGTTCAGTATTCCGTGTGGTTTAGAATATTTTTATTGATGACTAAATAATAGAAAATATCAAAGTCATGGAAGCGTCCCTTTTATTAATGGTTTTTATCCAATCCGAAAAGTGCGTTAAAGGTGGTGTTTTGTTATGCGATGTGATTGTAGCTGTTGTATCTTTTGGGAACCGTAAAAATAGGCAACTTTGACTATCATATTGAGTAAAATTTTATGTTTTCCCATCGAATTTCCTTACGAGGGAATACTTTTGATATTGTAATGCTTTAAAAACTGACATCCTCTGATAGATGGTTTTGTTTTAGATTAAACGATTTTATTCAGTGGAAATATTTAGAGTCGAATCAATAACCTCGTTTGTTAGACCTGTACGAAGATGCGAAGTTCTTTTGAGTTTACCGATTTTCAAACACTTTTTTCCCTGAAATATCTTTTAAGGGGTTGAATCCGCCTGGCCGCCGGCCGTTTAAGTGGCTTTTGGTTTTTCGAACATAACTCTAGTAAATCTTTTCCGCTTTTCTTAATTTTTTTTTTTTGAAGGGTCTGGGCATGCCTGATAATTTATGGAAGAAACTTTTTTGATTTTTACTCAGCCCTGAAACTGAGTCTCTACTACATACATACATCGGGTAAATCTTATCCGATTTTCAAAATATTTTTTTTCCTGAAAGATAATAGAAAAGTGAAAAACGGGCTTAATTTGGACAAAACCGGTGAAAAACTTTAGAAGATACGGTCGAAAAAGTGGTCAAGAACGTGGTTTTTTGAAGGTCGGTGAAACTTTTTGAAGTACAAAGGTCCTAATACGTTTACTACATACCATTCTATTGCAACATGGGGTAGATCGAGGTGGGAGTTTGTAACGGTTATTCCACCTCGTCAATATAACATACGGATTTCTTTACAATGGCATAAATTTCAATAGCAAACTACTAGATTTCCAACTTAAGAACATTCACAAACTTGTTTATTACCACTGAATGACTCTTATTATTAATTAAATTTACTTATTCTAATATGCGCATCCCCTTAAATTAACACAAACCTGACTTTAGGTTGGGTTATGAGACTATTAATGTCGACAACTTATGCCTATCTTCCAATTAGCCAAATGATGATGAATTATGCGGAAGAAAATATAATTGTTGTTTCTTTGGACCAAAATGTTGATGTCACCTAAAAGCTTTAATTGTGGTGGTAAAATCCTGATCGGTGTTTAACACGTAATTCTCACCTTGTTACCCTACAAGCTTTAACATACGCTTCGTCAAATTCAATAAAAATATGGTACTTCAACACAAATTCTTTTACTGTATGCAAACTAAACCGTCTGTACTCTGCGGAATCCAAAAACGAAAAGACGTGTGTCAACTGACATTTCAAAACTAAACGATCCAAGTGGCATCTCGTTACTCGGCGTATTGCCAGCTAGTCTCCAAAGCTATTCACCGGTTATTTCAAATTCTAACTTAGGGACTATGTTAAGTTTTTACAATAAAACAAACAGATAGAAATCGACGTTACAGGTTACAAGTTGGGGGGATGCATCTATTATCGTTTAGAGATGACGAATCAGCAATAAAAAAATTTCTGTCTGTACTTCCGCCCGTCTCCACTTTTTTTCCAAACGCCTCAACCGATCAGCCTAAACCTTTTTTTTCCTGAAAGGTACATGTCGCTCATGACTCAAGTTCGTAGATGAGGGTCGAGGGTCGATGAAACTTTTTCGCAAATATCTCAGCAAGTATAGCACGAAAATTCTTCATTTTGGTGTCAAATGAGGGCATTTGATGTCACAAAACTGGGAAAATTTTTTGTGGGAATCGGGTCAGGGGTCTGGGCACTGGGACCAATGGAATGGACGAAATTGAGTTTCTTAGCCATATAAGAAAACAGTTTTTTGTCTATATTTCCTTAACTATGCAATATGGACATTTACTGTCAAAGGCAAAGTTGCAGTGACGCCGACTTCGGGGGCTGCCCCCCCTGTGAGAAAACACCGTAGCCCCCCCCCCCCCGTGATTTACTGATTGAAAAACAACAATCAGTCATTATTACACAAATATAAACTTAAATGTTATGAAAGTTCTGAAGCAAAATGTAAATTT
>CM055403.1:22904252-22916839 GCA_029228625.1 Pseudolycoriella hygida | reverse complement strand
CCGCCGCCGCCGCCAAACCGAGCCGCGGCGGCTACTACTTCCATGGGCGAAAATGATCACCTCAACTTCCTCTACAACATATCAAAAGTTTTTTTTTGAGCCCCCGGTCCATTTTCCGCCATTTTGGCGGTCACCCCTATACACTACACACCCAACCCAACATCTTTCCCTTGGACACCAAACCTGTATCTCGAACACCCAACCATGTCTTATACAAAATATGCTTCCGTACACACACACACACAAACACATACATATGGGCTTTATATGGCGCCTTCTAAGAGCCCTGGCGCCCAAACGAGGCCGGTACCCCCCCTTTTTTAAAATCTCTAATGGCGTAGAATGCCCAGCCGAAGGTCCCTGCAAAATTTCAAGAAAAGATATCGAGCCGTTTTCGAGAAAACTCCAAAAAAGTGGGTTTTCATACAAATGGCTCTGGAACTAAGTAACTAAATAACTAAGTAACTAACAAAGTAACTAACTAACGTAGGATATTTCCATTAACTTTGGTTTCTATGAAAGTGCACATTTTGTATGGAAAATGACGATTTTCTAAAGGTCATATCTCCGGATCCACTGGACCGATTTTTTTGAGTAAAAAGTCGATTTTAATCAGAATTTTACATAGAATCCGAAAAACTAGGGCTCAGAAAGATACGACGCAAGGCAAAAAAGTCAAAATCTAGCTGTATATATGGTTCCGAAGTCTACGAAAAAAAAATTTCTGAATTTTTTGGTCGTATGGGGACTTTCGTCACGGGCGCATTGCTACCGCGCGCCCATGATGCACTTCGATTTAGATAAAATGATAGATGGCTAAGTCTGCGTTTCTCTCTCGACAAACAACCTCGGGCATGCTCCCAGTTATAAATTCTTGACAGAAATTTGACAAAACCACAAATTCTCAACCGGACGTCACGCTTCTCATAACCCCCTTCCCCCCACCGTCCGAATAAAATTGCGTCGACATCAAATTGGATTGGATATTGCCGAAAGGGCAATATTGAAAGACTCGTCCGAAGCAACGGCGCAAAAAATCTTTCAAAGCCCTTAAAATAAGCACAGAATTTAGAACCGACCTAGAGCACTTAGCAGAGGCCTCTGACTCATACCTCCATGGACGAAAATGTTCACCACCAAAAATCGTGTGGGATCGTTGGGCCCACACTGAGAAATCTACAGCCCGAACACTTCAACAGATTTTGATTTATTTAATTTTGGAGATTTTCTGATGTCCATATCTTTTATTTTAAATCTTCAAGAGTGACTCTGCTATAATTTCACAGAGATATAAGTGAAAAAGCTCCACGAACCTTCGAAAAACCACGTTTTTCACCACTTTTTCGACCATAACTTCTAAAGTTTTCGAACGATTTTGCCCAAATTCTTTCTTGTAATCAATTTTTTGATTATCTTTCAGGAAAAAAAAGTTTTTGAAAATTGAAAGAGATTTACCTGATTTATGTAGAAAAAACACGTTGGGCCCTTTGGCCGACAGTGCCCAGATTCAATCCCATAAAAAAATTTTCGATTACCTTTCAGGGAAAAAAAGTTTTTGAAAATCGGTTGAGTTTTACTCAAATTATCGCGGTGAATGACGGATGGGCATATTTTTTATTGTTGATTCGTCATCTAAAGACCATGGTCGAAGCTCCCCTACTCCCGGGTCGAAATTGGGATGGTTACAAACGCCGCCGCCGTGGGTGGGTGATAAACGCATAAGACCCCTTTTCGAAAAACTTCGTTCATCGTATGGGTCTAATATGCGGGAACGAACGTGGAACGGAAGAAACGTTATAGTTATTTACGTAACTAGGAAAAATATATTGTTTTTTATCTGCCTAGAACGATAATCTCGCATTTTTCTCCCTAGGGCAAAATTGTTTTTCTCGATATATCTTTTCTCGGCAGATAAAATAGCACCTTCGGCTCGGGTCCACTATTGTCCACTTGAGAGAAAGAAAGAAGTGAAGTTTTACTTTATACAATTTCAAAGAGAGTGTATAGGAGAAAGAGCAAAGGGTGTTAAATCCTTCTATTCGTGTTAGTTTCAAGATTTTTAATTATGGTTTATTGTTCTTTGAACGGTTCAGAACAGAACAGAACAAAAGGAGATCATTGTTACTGATACGACTAAAAGTAAAGTTTTCCCACATTGATTAGTAACTTGGTTTGTTGAGGTGAAACGATACAAATAGAAAATTTTTCTCATATAGATTGACTAGATTAACTGACGAAAATTGCAATGAATGAACAATGAATAACATACTATTGGAAAAGCGAAAAGCGTGCTAGATCATAATCATAATATTGGGTGCGTTCAATGTTCGACTTACCATCTCCTATGCAATAAAAAAATGTATTGCCATAAGTGGATTCCCTCATTTATTGTTCGCGTGTGCGTTAAACTAACTCGCTGACGCTCGTTGTCGTTTAATACCCACTTGAACAATAAAATTCGGGCTATCCACGTATGGCAATAATCTTATATGACGAGAGTGAGGTTTAGGTGGGTAGTAGTCAACAACATATGTTTTTCCTAATTTCGTACAATATTTTTCATTCCGAGGGTTCAGAAAACTGCTTTTCTGTTTTAAAATAGAACGGAAAACATCAGTTTTTCATCCTAGGAATGAAAAAAATATTTATGAATGATGGCCAAAACGTGAAAAATTTGGGCCAAATCAGTTTTCGAGAATATGTTGGGATGGGTGGCAGATGGATCATCGGTTTCTTCGACAAAGTCTCAGAGTTTCGTAAGTAGAATAAGTGACAAATTACCAAAACTGCATCAGTGAAAAAATAAGAATTTTTTTAAAACTTTTTTTTGGTAAGAAATATCTTTTTTTGTATACTTGGGACGAAAAGTTGCTTTTCGCGGTATGTGCACCAACACACTCTCACTATTATAGAAAAATATCTTTCAAAATACCCCAATACACACCTTGGGCCTCGCCCGCGCGTACGTACACATCTCGTGTGTGTTGGGTATGTTGAAATGTACTATTTGGTATCAAAGGGAAAGTTATTGGATTTGGGAAAATGGCGGATATCAGCAGTGGCCAATGGGGACAATTTTTATGGTGTTCGAGGTATCTGCAAAGGTATGATGATGGTAGAATGGACCATCGGTTTCTTTGGAAAGAGTATTGTTAGTAGAACTGACCAGTCGTAATGAAAATGATGGGCAGCTCGGTGGAAACAGTAGTACGGGGAAAACGGTAGTACGTAGAAAGCAGTAGTACGGTGGTACGGTAAAAACAGTAGTTTGTGGGAAAACAGTAGTACGAGCAAAACGGTAGTAAGAGGAAAACGGTAGTACGGAGACACAGTAGTACGGGGAAAACAGTAGAACGTGGGAAAACAGTAGTACGTTGGAAAACAGTAGTACGTGGGAAAACAGTAGTACGTGTTAAAACAATAGTACGTGGGAAAACAGTAGTACGTCGGAAAACAGTAGTACGAGCAAAACGGTAGTAAGAGGAAAACGGTAGTACGGTGAAAACGGTAGTACAGGGAAAACAGTAGTACGGGGAAAACTTTCGTACGGTGAAAACGGTGGTACAGGGAAAACATTAGTACGGGGAAAACGGTAGCACGGGGAAAACATTCGTACGGTTAAAACTTTCGTAGGAAAAAATGGTAGTACGGAGACACAGTAGTACGGGGAAAACAGTAGAACGTGGGAAAACAGTAGTACGTGGGAAAACAGTAGTACGTCGGAAAACAGTAGTACGTCGGAAAACAGTAGTACGAGCAAAACGGTAGTAAGAGGAAAACGGTAGTACGGTGAAAACGGTAGTACAGGGAAAACGGTAGTACAGGGAAAACAGTAGTACGGGGAAAACTTTCGTAAGGGGAAAACCGTAGCACGGGGAAAACTTTCGTACGGTGAAAACTTTCGTACGGGAAAAACGGTAGTATAGGAAAAATGGTAGTACGAGGAAAACGGTAGTACGGAGACACAGTAGTACGGGGAAAACAGTAGTACGGTGGAAACTGTAGTACCGCGAAAACAGTAGTACGTGGGAAAACAGTAGTAAGGGGAAAACGGTAGTACGTGGAAAACCTTAGTACGATGAAAACGGTAGGTGGGGGGAAAAGCAGTACGGGAGAAGCGATAAAACGGAGGAAAACCAGATTTGAATAAACTTATGCCAACTTCTAAAATACCACTAACTTTTATTTCTTATTCATCTACATCAAACTTTACATATACTTTTGCACATTTCGGTGTAAGGTCCTTAAGCTACAAATCTCCATGCAACCGAAAAGTTGATTTTTTAATTCTAATATTTTTAATCTTTTCCACAGAAAGAAGAAAAAATCCGTATGCTACGGCAGCGTTTGGTTGATCGCGATGCTGCCAAAGGAGCATCAAATAATGATACACAAGCTGTTGCTCCAACGACATTAGCAATAACCCAAGGTAAGGATTCCTTGATTGTTATTCAAGCTGATCCAACGACTACATCTGACTTTGATAGTGCTATTGGGGGTGGATTATCGGTAAATACACGCTCATCACGGGCTAGTCAATCGGATATCGACTTTTCTGAGAGCTATTTATAAACCTTTTAGCCTTTGTACGGAAAAGTTTAGTTGTGGGAAAACGCCCATGTCCAAAAGATATTTTCATGAGATAAACAGGGTATAATGCTTCAGGAAAATCAATTTTCAGAGAAAAGAAGTTGTTCTGTAAAAGCTCAAATTAAATCAACTCATTTAAAGTTTGTGAAACTAAACTCTTAGTCAACGATAGATGTACATTTGTCCATTGTTGGAAAACGTTACATTTTATTACACTCTAAAGGTTTTTTTTTATTAAAAAGATCAAGTTTAGAGGAAATGAATTACAAGCAAAAAAACAACAATTCTACCATTTTATGTCGGAGCAGCACAAAGTATTATCTAAAGGATTCAATTCAAAGAGATTCTTTTACCTAGTTTAAACATAAATTCATAGTTTGCTTTAACTTGACCCAACTTTTCCATTCTATGTTCTTTTTTGTTGTTTGTTATGTTAGCCTTTTGTAGTGCAAACGTTAGATTTTTAGTTTTATTTATAACTCTCCCCAAAACTTCATACATGTGTTCAACCAAAAGAAGAGAAAGGTACGATCGGTTGAGTGAACATCTAAACACCAAACATTAAGAACGTGTCCAGGTTTTCTTCTGTGCAATTCAAGCATTAAATTAGTGAAAAAAAACACAACATTCAGACTTTGTTTTCGTGTAACTAGTAAAGTTTCTTTTATGGAAGTTATTCGAAGAAAAATAGTACTTACACAGTGAAATTTCTACTCTCATTAATGTGAGAAATGTTTGTGTAGTTTACTGCTGTGCATAACGGAAATGGAAAGTAATGTTAAGAAGCATAGACGCTGATCGACATGCCAAATTGTAACAATGTTGATCGACATGTGAGTTCTTGACTTGGTCTTTAAGGTCTTTTTTCAACAATCGTTCACTTATTATTACAATAAAAAGTGTTGTGTCGAATACAATGTCTAGGGGGCAATTCAAGTGGGGAGGATCGGGGTTAGAAAAAAGCGTGCTGTCATACCAGACTGGAGAGCCGCTGTAACTTTTTGGTGCAGCCGAGCCGCCCGCCGGCCGACAGGGGTCCGAAAAATCGGCTTAAGCTTTTTAGCACTCGCAGCAAAACATATCAAGTCCTTCAAATTTAGAAAAATTATGCATTCGGTACTACAAAACAACTAATAAGATCAAATTCATTTTCTGTAAGTAAAAATTAAGGACAAATTAATCAAATTCGGTCATTAGATTCCATATCCATCTCTTGATGTTTCAAGAAGCAGTAACTTTAAGACAAATTGAGGACATTTCCCCCCCCCCTTCCAGCAATTTTGTTCTGCTTTTCTTATTGTTATTTAGTGATATTTATTATTAAACTGCTCAACCCATCACCCTAAACTTTTTTCCCTGGAAGGTACATGCCTCCCATGATTCAAGTTCGAAGATGAGCAAAATCGGTCAATCGGTTTTGATGTCAAATGAAAGCATTTGATGTCACAAAACTGGGGAAAATTTTTGTGGGAATCGGGTCAGGGGTCTGGGCACTGGGACCAATTGAATGGACAAAATTGAGCTTCTTGGCCGTATACGAAAACAGTTTTTGTCTATAGATATTTCCTTAACTATTCAGTATGATGATTTACTGTCAAAGGCAAAGTTGTAGAGAATAAAATTTGAGGCAACACGTGTCTCACAGGGTTTTGGGTAAAAATGCCCCAATCCTGGGATATGACCACTTCGAGAACTTGGAGGGATGGTCCATATCTCTAGAACTTAAGAGGTCGAAAGTTGCTTCCAAAGACAAAGTTGTAGAGAATAAAATTATAGAGAACACGTTTCTCAAGGCTCTGGGTAGAATTGCCCCAATCCTGGGATAGACCACTTCTACAATTGGGAGGGATGATCCATATCTCTAGAACTATAAGAGGTACAAAATTGGTTCCAAAGGCAAAGCTGTAGAGTATAACATTTTAGTTAACACGTGTATCAGGGTTTTGGGTAAAAATGTCACTACCCTGGGATATGACCACTTCTAGAATTGGTAGGGATGACCCATATCTCTAGAACTGTAAGAGGTAGAAGGTTGCTTCCAAAGGCAAAGTTGTATAGAACAAAATTTTAGAGAACACGAGTTTCAGGGTTTTAGGAGAAAATGGCCCAATCCTTGGATATAACCATTTCTAGGGTCTTTGACATTACCTTGGGTAATTTATGTGGATCTTTGAATTTACAGTTATCAAAGAACAGAAAACGCTGGATTCTTTGCTTTTTTGTGTATTTAGATACGTTCGAGTCTTTTTGCAAGATTTGTTCTATTTGCCAAATCTATTCTGTTTGTTACATCTATTCTGATACGTACGGGTCTTTGGTTATGTTTTTAATTATTTTTCCTTTTTCGTCTTTTGTTTCTCTTGATTTCACCGTTTCAAGCCGTCGTTTAAGCCGCCGCCGACACATTTTTTTCGGCTAGCCGCTGCCGAAGTTTTTCAATCGGCTCTCTAGTCTGTGCCATCCTGTATGAAGATATGGGTGCGAGTCCGGTCAAAAAACGGATTTTTAGCGTGCGTAGTTGAGAGCATATAAATTGTTATGTGATTTTGATCAATGAAGAATCAGAATCTAGGTTGACAGGGCATTTCGTCCGGGAGTTGATACATCCCAGCGCCTTCATTCATTATACTCAAACAGTGCCTGTGCCTCCTATCTGTTTTTTTATTAATATATTACAGTATAGACGTGCATATAAGCAGTGTACAAGAGCTGCTGTTTAAGTTTCGGCTGTGGCAAAAGTGGGTGTTGCTAGATATACCTTGGCATTTTTCTTATAAAATTTAACATTTTTTAGGTATAACAACGTCGACAGAAACAAAATGTGTCAAAATTTTTTCTTACTTTCTTAGCTAGTCAAAGAGAAGTCTGCAATAAGAGCTAATTTTCACCAAATGAAGTGTTGCCAGCTTTAATCACTGTACATTTCGTAAAATTTGTTATTTTGTAGGAATAATTACCTTGATTCATCGAAAATTTATTTACATCGTTTGTTCGTACTAGTCCTTTCAAGAAAAGTGTTCTTAAAATAACAATTTTGGTAGATTTTCCAAAGCCACCGAAAGCACAACAGCATCTCAACGAATAACGATTTCCTATTCATTCACATCGGGCAACATAACAGTAACTCGGGCTAAATTTTACTTTAGGTTACAAACTTCGATGCAATTTTTTTAGGTTGGTTAGAGCAAGGTTGAGGAAGGTTACCAGATGACAATACAACGAGAATTAGGCAACGGAATGCCTTCACCAAATCTCCCAGACAGTCGTCAAAAAAATTCTTTTTTTGGATTGTCGTTAATATTTAAATTTGTAGGTAGATTAAGATGTGGGATGGTCAGCAGAAACGAATACAATAAGAATTAGGCCACTAAAAAGCTTCACCAAAGTTCCCAGTCTTCAAAAAAAAAATTAGGAAAGGAAAGAAGGAAACATTTTCCTTCTACAAATAATCGGAACAATTTCCTTCTACAAAATATAGGCAAAAGATTTTCCTTGTACAAAATACGGGCGAAGGAGTTTCCTTGGACAAAACATCGCCGAAACATTTTTCTTCTACAAATTAATAATCAGCGAAACATTTTCCTTTGTACCTGCGAAAGATTTCCCTTTTACAAAGTATAGAAACTGCGAGGAATGATCAAATCACACTGTTCTTTTTTAGAACTTTTTGTTTCATTTATAAGTTGACAAGTCGTTGTTCTAACCTGCGGCTGACACCATTGAGAATAGTAATATTTTCGATGGAAATGATAAGAATAGAAGTCTCGTTTGTAGCGGGGTTTCTCAAAATCTTTGTAGAAATTTACAATTTTATTTGTTTCAGGATCTTTCCTTTGGCTTAGTGGGATTACTTATTTTAATCGAAACTTCTGCGCTAAAAAAAAAAATTGAAATATTAACGAAAATACCAAAAAAATCTTTTTTTGACGACTGGCAGCTTGCTGAAGGTTTTCCGCGGCCTACTTCTTGTTGCATTGTCATCTGGTGACCCTCATCCACCCTCCCTAACTTAAAAAATCTTAATTCAAGTTTGTGACCTAAACTAAAATTTTGCCGTAACTCGGTGTAAACTCGAAACCATGGTAGGGTAAATGCATCAGTTATCGGCCATGTAGAAGTATCCGGCCAGTACCAGTAGCCGGCCGTATTTCAATGTGAATGTGACCGGTCACTACTGAAACTATTGCTTATCCGGTGACAAGATAACTTATTGCAGAAAAAATTGGTACGCTAATGTTGAGTTATTTTTGATCTGTCAACGTTGTTATTACTAAAGAATGTCAAATTTTACAAGAAAAATACCAGTGACATGTGGCAACACCCACTTTTGCTACAGCCGAAACTTAAATAGCAACCCTCGTATATGCACGAAAGGCGAAGCTCCGAATACGATACTAGTATCGTTAGTATTTATTTATTTATAAACGATTATAACGCGTACAACGCTTTAATGCATGAGGTGTGTTAGTTTAACCCTTCACGTTTTTAGATGTGTTGGTTTAAACGACTTATTATACGGTCTTAACCAACTTATACACGCTACCAACAGATCAAAAGGTCATTAACAAAATTAACTTAAATGTTAAAATTTCAGTGTACAGTAGCATAGCTTTTCATAGTTGCGACGTTAGTTTTCTGCTAGAGTGCATTGCTCATAGTGGAGTTTATTTTTGGAATCCCATCAAATATTTACCAAAAAATTATTATTTTCAAAATTCCCAAAAATGTTTGACAAGAAATATTCAAAAAGAAAAAAGTTCTTTCACTTTCACCCGACATGACATCATTAATTTTTAAATGATAAATCCTCCTGTGAATTATTTAACGGTTCTAGGTGCGCGTACACTGGAGCAAATATAATGAAAAAGGGTGCCATCATACAGTGTTTTGTTATATATTATGTGCGTTGAATTAAAACCCCCGAAAGGGTTTACTTACATTGTATAATATAAAAGTTTAAAAACATCCTGCAGCTGAGAATCGGATACACCTTTCCATGTCTGTACGCAAGGAACGAGGGAAATTTTAGTATTTTCGAAAATTTATAACTTGTTGTTGTCTGGCAATAATAACCTCATCTATCTTAAAGAAGGGGTTGAATATTCTCTGTATCAGATTTCTCATTATTACAGTCAATGATTGGAAGAGAGATTTCCATGACACACATTTATTTTATTTATTTCGATGGGTGCCAACTATAGAAATATCAACGACGATTTTATATTCTTCCAACACTCTCTGTGTAGTGAATCAAGTGTTTTTCCATAGCAAAACGAAATTTGTCAAGATGTCATGATGTTAGGAAATTCATTTTTCATATAAATATTACCTTAGATTATGTATGTCTTAGCAATTCCCTCATCTGGTGCGACATTTTGAAATGTCCCTCTGATGTTTCAACATGAAGTAAACAAGTCGTAATGTGAATTCATTTTTTTAATACTAAAGGATTTATCCCGTTTCTTGATAGTGACACCAAGACTGTTAGCTCTGACGTGTATCGTGTTTTATCTCAAGGTGGTTATAAGGCGCCAGGCTACTGCGAACATCCGAGTCAAAGCAGCAGTTCTATGACTGTTTTGTTCAGATTTGTGTTACTGAACATTTCATTAGTCAACAACGTTGGGTAGAAACGTAAAAAGTAAATCCAGCAAAAATGGTAAAGAAAATCCTCTATGAATCAGAGGAAATCATTGAAAATCCCTACAAGAATATGCAAATGTTCGCCCTTGTTTTGATCTATACTATGAAAATACGTCTTAATAGAAAACTTATTCATGGGACCCGTACGTATCTGAATAGATGTGGCAAAAAGATTCGAATGTTTCTAAGTAAATGTTGCCTTAACTCTTGAGTGCATGAAATTACGTCCACATTAAATTGGATTGGAAATTGCCGAAAGGGCAATATTGAAAAACCCGTCCGAAGCAACGGCGCTAAAAACCTCTCTAAGCCCTTAAAATAAACCCAAAATTAAAAACAAAAATGGAAAAAATTTGATACAAACATATGCAAGGGACCCGTACGTATCAGAATAGATGCGGCAAACAGAGTTGATGTTACGGAAAGACTCGAACGTTTTTAATTAAATATTGCCTTACGTCCACATTACCGAGAGGGCAATATTGAAAAACCCGTCCGAAGAAACGCTGTAAAAAAGGCCTTCCAAAAGTACAAAATTGACCCCCAAATAAACAAAAATGTTCTTCTCAATTTTCTCTACAACATAGCAAATAGTAGATTATGCACCGCTGTCCAGGATGCTCTATTTTGACGATTTGTCGGCTCGGGAAATAATCCAAATCGTCAAAATAAACCATCCTGGACAGCGGTGCATATGCTATTTTATCTGCCGAGAAAAGATTTATCGAGAAAAACAATTTTGCCCTAGGGAGAAAAATGCGAGATTATCGTTCTAGGCAGATAAAAAAATTTTTTGGTCTAGGGCCGGCCTTAGGACCGTCCTAGGGTCCCAGGAGAGGCGTCGGACAAATACTTGCATAGACAAAAACATTTCCCACCATTTTCTCTACAACATAGTGAAAAACCGTTTTTCTGTCTAGAGCAGACCTAAGGACCGACCTAGGGCCATAAGAAAATGCCTTGAACACATACTTTCATAGACAAAATGTTTCCCTTAATTTGCTCTATATTTACCAGAGTTATGTACAAAAAACACGTATGACCCTAGCAAAGACTCGTTCTTAGTGCCCTAGCTAAGTCCAAGGACTAAAATCCGAAAAAGTTTCTTTTATAAATTGTCCAGATCTTTCAAACAAAAAAAAATTTATGAAAATCGGAAAATATTTACTCGAGTTATGTACAAAATACCAAAAACCACTTAAACGGCCCTAGCTCGGCGTCCCTTCGGCCGATAGTGCTCAGATTTTGATTACCTTTCAGGGAAAAAAAAAGTTTTTGAAAATCGGTTGAGTTTTACTCAAGTTGGTGATGGACGGACGGACATTTTTTTATTGCTGATCTGAGGACCATAATCGATGCTCTCCCATTACTCCCCGTTCGAAATTGGGGTGGTTATAGAAGTCGTGGTAAACGCATAAGACCCCTTTTCGAAGAACTTCGTTCTTCGTACGGGTCTAAAAATTGCCCTTGGCCCGATCTTAGAACCGCCCTTGAGCACGTGGAAGAGGCCTCTGATCAATACTTCCATGAACAAAAATGTTCTGTTTCTTTTCTCTGCAACACTGCACAAAAACCTCATCATTAAAGAAATATTCACGAAAAAGCACCAAATATCGTGTAGCGTCGCGTAGCGTGACTTGGTCAAACACCGAGGAATCTACTGATTTACTGATGTCAACATCTTTTATACAAAACCTTGAAGAGTGATTTCCGTTCTAATTTCGCAGAGATGTAAGTGAAAAAAATCCACCAACCTTCAAAAAACGACATTTTGTACCACTTTGTCGACCGTAACTTCGAAAGTTTTCTACGGATTTTGCCCAAATTCAATCTCGATATTAATTTTGTATTTGTCTTTCAGGAAAAAGACAGTTTTTGCAAATCGGATAAGATTTACACGAGTTATGTACAAAAGACTAAAAACCACTTAAACGGCCCTAGCTCGGTGGCCCTTGGGCCGACAGTGCCCAGATTCAATCCCATAAAAGATTTTTCAATTACCTTTCAGGGAAAGAAAAGTTTTTGAAAATCGGTTGAGTTTTACTTAAGTTATCGCGGCGACAGACTGACAGACATTGTTTTATTGCTGATTCGTCATATTAGAAACATGATCGATGCGCGCAAGCACTAAATAACTGGGGCGAGGACAAGTGGAGCGATGGGAGGAATATGACGGAGGTGCTCACACGAAGAGCTTCTTCCCGAAGCCTGACGAGAAATGGGCTAATGATTTGCTAGTGATGGACCGGTGTCGCATTAGGAGGGTAGTGGGACCGATCACTGGACATTTCGGGTTAAATCGTCACATGTACAAGTTGAGGCTTTCGAGAACCACCGAATGCTCTTGTGGATTG
>CM055403.1:22853858-22903752 GCA_029228625.1 Pseudolycoriella hygida | reverse complement strand
AAACAAAGGATCCTGGGATCTCCCCTTACTCTCCGGTCGAAACTGGGGTGGTGATAATCGTCATTGTAAACGCATAACACCCCTTTGTTCTTCGTACGGGTCTAAAGATATGCAAGGAGACCCGTTGCAGATCTGGGGTCCATGATCGATGCTCCCCCCTTAGTCCTCCTCACTAGGTACAAACGTTGTGCAAAACGCATAGGACGCGCAATCTTGTGATACTTACATCAAGTAAGCCTTAGTCGCTCGGGCTTCACACTAAGCTCTTGAGTGCATATGTATAAACACGTCTTGAAACATGAATGTCTCTGATTTTTTTTCTGATACTTCCTGGTAAGTATCCGAAACTTTAAATATCTCACACCCAACAACCAATAATAAATTATCGTAGATATTTCTGCTCTTTCGTCTAGATGTGATACCTCTCTGTTAAAACCAACACCGTTGGCATAATGCCCCAGCGATTGTTTCAGTAGCTCATCAATTTTCCCTAAGATCACCTTCATTGATCTTACTTGCTCCATACATGGTTTCATCTTATTAATTTGATTGGAAGTAATTTTGACTAGTATTTTGAATATTTTATTATTTGAATAGTATTTTTCTTTTATGTTTTTTTGATGTAAATACTCTCTTTAATAGTAAATTTTGTAACAAGCGTAAGCTTGTCCTAACGAGGCGAAGCCGTAACGAAAAACGCTGAATTATGGTCATTAGGAGCAATAGTATATTTCAACATACCCAATACACACGAGATGTGTACGTACGCGCGGGCGAAGCCCAAGCGAAAAGTGCACATTAGGGTGGTCCAAAAAACTAAGTTATTAAAAAGTCTAGGGCCCCACCCCTAAAAGGTTTCTAAATGTGTCCCTGATAAAAAGTGTATATGTAGCCATCTGAATCCAAAGCCGTCCTGAGGGTTCCCCGAAGCAAAATAGTCAAAAAAGCGTGAAAATCGTGTAAAACGTAGGTTTTTAGAAAAGTGCATGAAACTTGTGAAAAATGAGGAGCGGTTTTAGGGCAACTTTGGTTTATTCCGTTCAAAATAGTCCCGAGAAAATACTTTTTCATGTGGTGGGCGCATCCGAAGTGTTTCGATGTCAAGAGAGTCCGTCAAGTGGCTTTCTTAGCTCACAACTTCTTTGCTCTAGGCCTCGGTGAGTTTCACCGTTTTTGGAAAACGGTCTTCTATGAAATTTTGAGTCTAGATAGGACTTCAAAATAACGCCTAAACAGTTTGTCTTGGAAGCATAAAATTCATTAAGTCTGAACAAAAATTTATTTTTCGAGAACCTCCATGAAATTTCATGAACTTAGATGAGCCTGCCTAAGTGGCCGTCCGTGTGTTTCGTCATTATTTGGCTATTTTAGGAAGGACTAATACTATAAGAGTAGAAAAATGCCAAAAGTCACTTTGAATGACAGCTAAATGCTTGCTGGTGATGCCTTACACGTAGGCATGTTACTCTACTCGAACTCATACGGAGATTATTAAAATTTTGAACGAATTTTAATTATTTCTTGATTTTTGCCGATTATTGTGCGGTAGACACAAAAAATTGTTAGAAAAATACTTTTATTGAAATTTTGCGTACATCTGTGAAAATTCATATGAAGTTCGAGTAGAGTTAGGCATCCCCAGCATGCATTTACCTGTAAACCAAAGTGACTTTCGGCATTTTTCTACTCTTATAGTATTAGTCCTTCCCAAAAAAGCCAAATAATGACGAAACACACGTACGGCCACTTAGGCAGGCTCATGGAGGTTCTCGAAAAATAAATTTTTGTTCAGCCTTAATGAAATTTATACTTCCAAGTCAAACTGTTTAGGCGTTATTTTGAAGTCCTATCTAGACTCAAAATTTCATAGAAGACCGTTTTCCAAAAACTGTGAAACTCACCGAGGCCTGGAGCAAAGAAGTTGTGAACTAAGAAAGCCACTTGACGGACTCTCTTGACACCCAAACACTTCGGATGCGTCCAGCACATGAAAAAGTATTTTCTCGGGACTATTTTGAACGGAATAAACCAAAGTTGCCCTAACACCACTCCTCATCTTTGACAAGTTTCATGCACTTTTCCTAAAACCCACGTTTTACGCGGTTTCCACGTTTTTTTGACTATTTTGCTCTGGGGAACCCTCAGGACGGCTTTGAATTCAGATGGCTCCATATACACTTTTTATCAGTGACACATTTAGAAACTTTTTAGAGGTGGGGCCCCGAACTTTTCGACAAGTTAATTTTCCCATACATTTTTGGACCACCCTAGTGCACATCGAGTGTGTTTTGGGGCATTTGAATAGTAATTTTTGATTCAAGTTACAATGAAGCTAGCTTAACGCACTAGATGTGAGATTGCCGATACGAGCCGAAGGTGAGTTCGGCAACACATCGTGTGCCTCAAACTACCAGCATACGTAACGTGTATCAAACCACGTTTTTTGCAATTCACCGACAAAAACGAGATTTTCTTTTAATATATAAAGATAATGTGGTTCATTCGGGACAATTCCAGTAGTGCGTAAAAAAACCTTCATCGCAGTTGCATAATCTACTATTAATGTCCGCACTTGCAAAGAGTGGGTCTATCAACCTGAGCTACCTGAATTTGATAGTGAAATTCTAACATATCTAAGGGTGTAACACTAGGAGTTTGGGTTGTTATAACGTCATGAGCTGATTATTTTTAAATCACATTATCCTCCCAATGGCACTAAATTTATTGATAAAAAATTCGAAATAAAAAAATGTGAAATTAGTTTAATGATTCTTGGTAATTTAATTATTTTGATAATTGGCGTCAGGGACGAACTATCAGTCAATTCGACACATTAATTTATTTTATTATTTCATGGCCTTCAATTTATGCATTTAGTTAGTGGAGTCACTCATTAAGCTTTTTTAAAAACAAATTAATTCCCAAAGCTCTTTTTTGTGGATTTTTGAAAAGAAAAAAAAATTATTTGTCTAAAGATTTTTGTATTCTTTTTTACTTGCAGATTTTCACGATCAGCACACATGAAATTAAAAGTCAATTTTACGGTGATAATAGTTATTGAAAAATATAGAAAATTTATTTCAATTGAAAATGATTTTTGGTTGGCTGTTGTGTAATAAATAGATTTTCATTTTTTTATTGTATGTCACAGTGAAACTAACATCTTCTTTCATAAATTGCTATTGAAAAAACGAAAGTGTATGGCGTGCACTGTGCTCACATCTTCCAATGTTGTTTCTCACACTTATGTTATCTGCAAAAAAATTAAAATTTATATGCGATTTCAGGAGATTAACAAGAGGAATGGGGACTGAGCTGCCAAATTAGGTTTTTCTTTCACTTTTCCTTAATTTGCGACATTCTGTCAAACAATATGGAGTCATTTTTTATTATTTCAATCGGAAATCGATTACGTCATTACGTCTTGAGCTTAGACCGTTACAATCACCATTGCTGGAAGGAGTCGCTTCCTATCGAACATTTTAATTTCCTTTTTTTTACCCCACACGCATATTATAAACCTCGTGTTATAATAGTATATTATAACAAGAGTGCTATTATCGCGTGATTATAGTGGAGGTGGAGGTGGATGAATGATCCGAGGGCTTCAGCCCGAAGTCTATTCACGTACCGAAACTATCATCGAGCGATTTAGCACTTGTGTTATATGATAGTTTATTATCGGCGCCTATAATAAGCTAATTTTGCACGAAACCATTCACTAATTCATCAAACGAATTTTTTCGAAAATGTGCCACTTTGTTTAATTGTTTTGATCCATGGCATCACACTCATCTCTTTTGATTCAAAATTCCTTTTGTTATCAGAACTATCATCTTTTCTTTCAGCTCTAACCAAAAATTGCATCCTTTTGCAGTTTGTACAATTCGACTCGACTATAATATCGCCGATTACGGTCGTTGTCGACTGTAATAGCGCTGATATATTTTAGCATCAGAATTAAGGAATAACAAAAGATTATCTGAATATTTCAAAATGTTTTTCGTTTGACGTTTAAAACGTCACTTTGACAAATGGAAAAATACCTACTTTTGTTTACAACAGACTCAATTTTTATATTGGTTTGGTAAAGAGCCTTTACTTGCTTTCGGAGTTTCAACTCCCCCGATATATAGGCCATTCCATTGAAAAGTTGGAAAATGTGTTACGAGGGAACAGTCTTCTGGCTAAGAATGCAAAGGTTGGACTTCTTTCGCATGAAGGAGTTGTACATTGAACCTATAGAGGAATTTTCTTCATACAACACAAATCTCGTATGTGCACGGTTTAGCAAGAACACATGGTTCCCTCTCAACCTACCATTGGAATCGCCCATATATAATTAGTTTATTAAATATTATAGAGCGAAGTAATATTGTATTGTAATGTACTATTACCTACACTTTT
Source organism: Pseudolycoriella hygida (assembly GCA_029228625.1). Classification (NCBI taxonomy): domain Eukaryota; kingdom Metazoa; phylum Arthropoda; class Insecta; order Diptera; family Sciaridae; genus Pseudolycoriella; species Pseudolycoriella hygida. The sequence continues at coordinate 22,899,345 of CM055403.1, read as the reverse complement.
ACCGAGAAACTTACAAAAAAACACCTTTACCGATATAGTTGATTGTATAGTTTAAGTCAAAGCGATAAAAAAAATGTTTCGCTCGCGTTATCGTATATAAAGTATACGAAGTCTAATCTGATAAATTGAATAAAATTTAAAGTATTGCGCACAGTAATCTCGAAAAAGATGCTACTGTGGAAGGTTACTTTTCTTAAAAGCACGATTAGCGGGCACTGCGGGCTGGGCAAACAACACCTAAAGAGAATGAAAATCTCAGGTAACGCCGAGTGTTCCTGTGGACTGGATGAGGAAACGGGTTTGCATGTAATATGCTATCGCCAAAAGTTTCATAATCTGACACGCAGGATACTGGGCAGCTATGTTTTGGAACCTTCGGAAGTAGTCCAGCTAGGACCTGGCGCGTTAGACAGGTTCCTGTTCGGAACTAGAAGGCTCTTATGATTTAAATGATGAAATGTGAAAAGGAACAATGGGTCACAAGCTCCGCGTTCTGGATCACTTATGTGATTGTCACGAACCCTCTTAAATCTAAGAGCAAGTTGCAAAATTGTAAACTGTCAAATTTGCGATGTTTTTTTGGAACAGAAAAATTATAGCTCGTGTACTGTTAGGGGGAGACTGTTGCACGTATAATAGATGCATCATAATTCAAAAAGTTTGAATTTGAAGGTCGGAAGTTGCTCTGAAAAATCATCGCATTCCAAGTTCATTTGCGATGTTATTTCAGAGCAAATTTTTACCTTCATACTTAAACTTTTTCGATTCTGATTCGTCTATTATTTGCATAAGAGTCATCCTCTCACAGTACATGATCTATAATTTTGAATAATTTATTTATTTACGCAGTCTTCTATTAAAAAAATCATCGCAAATTTGACAGTTCACATTTTTGCAACGTGCTCCTCGTCGTGTGCTCTTCGACGTGTTTTTCTTAAAACATAATCATGCGTAGATGACAAATTATTCAAAATTATTGCTCATGTACTGTGAGAGGGTACTCGAAGCTTTTTGCAGCACAATCGGATAAATGCTGTCACTTCCAGGAAACTTGAATGGTTTGAAGGAGGCAATCGCCCATTCGAGTCTCCTGTTCGTAATGACAGTAGTGCCTACGTTCCAGTCTGTCGCGTTAGGTGTTCTGACCGGTTGCGGCTGAGCTGACTGACCTAGTCTTACTCCAGGAAAGTGCGTTTGAGTGAGAAGGTCCACCACTTCTTCATTAGATTTTGTGTACGAACCATCCTCTCTCTTCAACATTTCCGGGTAGATTGGGCCTTTCGCCAGAGCCTTGCTGAGTTTAGCTGTAACCTTTAAGTCCTTCACTTCGTCAACGAACCTCAGCCACGACTTCCTCTTGCAGCTCGTAGCGATCTCTTAAACTCCTTACGAGCAAACTTGTAGTTTTGCCAATCTAAGTCCGTCTTCTTATGCCTCACTTTGTTGAAAAGCCTACGAATTTTCTTTCGCAATCTATCTGGTCTTTTGGACCAGAATGGGCTGTTTTTCGCGTACATTTTTTTGAGAGGGCAGGCCAATTGAAAGGCGTTCAAAAGATTGCTTTCCACCACTTTCAAAGCACCTTTAACTTCTTCTCGCATCTTCAACTGTGAAACCTGACTCTGTGGACTCTCTAAAAACTTCTCTAGGAATTTATCCCAGTCGGTTCTACATGGGTCCATTCCATATACATTTAAGGTTCTACTTTATCTGACACAAGGTCGAATTCCAACCATTTATGGTCCGTGGCTCTTTATTGTTGTGACCCATGCCAGCCTGAGGTCTGGTCGGCTATATCGTGGGAGGATAAGGTGATGTCGATCACCTATTCTCTACTCTTCGTTACGAACGTCGGTTTATTTCCTTTATTATGAATACTTAACTCAGTTGAGCGTATATACTCTAGAAGTTACTCACCTATGTTGTTGACGTCTGTGCTGTCCCATACCATGTGATGTGCGTTTGAATTACATCCGATTATCAGAGGTGTGAGAGGGTAGCTCAAGTACACGAATAATAGATGAATCAAAAATCAAAAAGTTTGAATTTCGAAAGTTGCTCTGAAGCTCCAAGTTCGTCTTTCGGACAAAAGTTCTAAAAATCGGATGTCCTACGGATATTTTAGCATAATACTAAATTTACAAAGGAAGTCCTTGCGTCATCTCTTTTTTAGAAAATAACCGAAAGACATCCGATTTTTAAAAAAATCAAAAATGTGAACTGTCAAATTTGCGATGTTTTTTTTTAACCGAATTCTGCGGATCACAGCGAATAATAGATGAATCAGAATTCGAAAAGTTTGAGTATGAAGGTCGAAAGTTGCTCTGGAAAATCATCGCATTCCAAGTCAGTTTGCGATGTTATTTTAGAGCAAATTTGTACCTTCATACTTAAACTTTATGAATTCCGATACATCTATTATTCGTGTAAGAGTCATCATCTATAATTTTGAATAATTTGTTAGTTACAAAGGATTACGTTCTAACAAACAACGCAATTTTGACCCTTCACATTTTTGCCACAAGTTTTAAAGGCAGGAAATAAAACCGTCTCTCAAACTATAAACCTGAAAAACCGCTTAATTAATTGGTGTGCGAATAGTGAAATAAAGTCTAATCGCACAATGTGCAAATAGTGAAATAAAGTCTAATCGCACATTGTGCGAATATCCATATAATGGGACTATTCGCACATTGTACGATGAGTCATGTGAGAGCTATTTGCACAATATTACACAGACAAAAAAGTAAATGCAACTTGCACGCAGAGAGAATAGTCACAGCGCAGTGCGAATAGTCTCTTTATAGTACTATGGCTATTCACCCTCATATTATTCTCTTAGTAGTAGTTAAAACAACTAAGTCAAAATGAAATGTGTTTCGTTACTCACCTAGTCTTCGTGACATTTAGTAAAAGGAAAAATTCCTGAGCGTCGTCGTCAGCCACCTAGTTCTTATGACATTTTACAAAAGAAAAAGCTTCCTAGTTTTGTTGGCGACCTAGGTTTTTGTGGCGTTTTATTAAAGCGCGATTTCCCTAGTTTCCTCAGCTACATAGTTTTGTGGCATTTCGTAAAAGGAAAGCTTCCTAGTTTTGTTGGCACATAGGTTTTTTGTGACATTTCGTTAAAGGAAAAGTTCCTTAGCGTCATTAACCACATAGTTTTTGTGACATTTCGTAAAAGGAAAAGCTCCCTAGTCTTGCTAGCCACATAGGTTTATGTGACATTTCGTAAAAGGAAAAGTTCATGTGCGTCGTCAGCCACCTAGTTTTTGTGACATTTTGTAAAAGGAAAAGCTTCCTAGTTTTGTAGGCCACCAAAGTTTTTGTGGCTTTTCATTAAAGCTCAAATCCACAAGTTTTGTCAACTACATAGTTTTATGACATTTCGTAAAAGGAAAAGCTCACTAGTATTTTTGACCACATAGGTTTTTTTGACATTTCGTAAAAGGAAAAGTTCCCTAGTGTCGTTAACCACATAGTTTTAACCACATTTGTTTTCGTAAAAGGAAAAGCTCCCTAGTCTTGTTAGCCACATAGGTTTTTGTGACATATCGTAAAAGGAAAAGTTCCTTAGCGTCGTTAACCACATAGTTTCTGAGACAGGTTCATGTGACATTTCGTAAAAGAAAAAGTTCCTTAGCGTCGTCAGCCTCCTAGTTTTTGTGACATTTTGTAAAAGGAAAAGCTTCCTAGTTTTGTAGGCCACCTAAGTTTTTGCGGCTTTTCATAAAAGCGCAAATTCCCCAGTTTAGTCAGCTACATAGTTTTATGACATTTCGTAAAAGGAAAAGCTCACTAGTATTGTTGGCCACATAGGTTTTTGTGGCATTTCGTAAAAGGAAAAGTTACTTAGCGTCCGTCGTCAGCCACCCAGTTTTTGTGACATTTTGTAAAAGGACAAGCTTCCTAGTTGTTAGCCACCTAGGTTTTGTGGCGTTTCATTAAAGCGCAAATTCCCTAGTTTTGTCAGCCACTCAGTTTTATGACATTTAGTAAAAGGAAAAGCTCCCTAGTTTTGTTGGCCACCTAGGTTTCATTAGCCATGTAAGTATCAATTTGAATTTGAAATTGGCTCACCTGCTAATAGGAAAAACCTTGCAAGCATTTCGCGAATTAGACTTTATTTTACTATTCGCACTATGTGCGGAAAGCCTTTTCGTAATTAATTCGTTTCCAACTTCAGGTTGCGATAATACGATTTTCAAAAATCATCCATTGTTGTACCTTAGCCTATGTTCAACTTCATCATCTCAATGCGCCGTTTTTGGGAAAGAGCTACCCACCTATTGCTTGGTACATTTCAGTCACATCTGCCAATGCATATAATCCCTGAGTACCTAACACTGCATGCTTCAACTTTTAAGAAACTTTTAAACTTTTTAAATTGTTTTTTTTGATTTTATTTTACCCACCCACTATACGCAGCTGCTCGAAATAATATTTTCATTCATTTCTTTTCATTCATTTGCTAATGTCCTTATTCCTCTTTACGGTTGTAATTTTGTCTCCTAATTTTCGAGATATTTGTTACAATATTAAAAATTGTTGATACTAATGGAACGAATTTCTTTAAGATGTTTCCTTAAAGGAAAAGATTAAGGAAAAAGTTACTAAAAGAAAAATGTATATAAAATATAAAATTAAAGTGTCGATTTGATTTTACTTCTTAGTTTTTTATCATACTCAATCATTGGACATAGGAAACAAGAATAAAATAAAATAAATCTATTGGTGTTTGCACTTAAAAAGTAAATTTAGATAAGAAAAGAAAATAATAAGAATATTTAATTAAAAAAAATTAAGATAAAGAGATGTTCATGCTCATATAACGTTCACTATACTAAAAAAAAATTTTCATCGGCCACAACATTGCATTTAATTTATTTTAATTAAAAATGGAATACTTCGAACTAGACTGAGAACATGACTTGGCATAATATTATCAAAGCGAAAAATTCTAAAATGTCAAAGTTTTGTACACTGTCAGCGTTTAAAATTATGAGTAGAAAATAAATCACCACCCCACCATCGTTTTGTAAACCGTTTTTATTAAAACATAATAACTGACCCACGTGACCTATCACTCCAATCTAAATTTATAAACGCTTTTTTCTTGATTTATTTTTGGATTAGTTTTGGCTAACTTTTCCGAGAAAATTGATTTTTCATTTTCCATTTCTTTCGAAGTATTTGAAAATGTCTTTTTTTTTATCCGAAAATTATTCATAGACCAGAAATGTTATAATTTATGCAGCACATTGAACGACAACGATAAAACATTGAAAAAAAAAATTTCACCTGCTTTTGGACATTGACGTGGTTACAGATGTTGTATAGGTACAGATTTTGTGGCTTAAACACTGAATACTTTAAGAAATTAGACTTCCTTAACATTGTTTGTGGGCGTCTTTTACAGAGTATTTATAAAATTTAATCTTCCCAAGGTATGGATTTAAGTGGATGTATGAAAATGAAATTAGGACTTGTTTAATCTTTTTCAGCTCGTAAATGGGCATAGGGTTTGCTATTAGCTTTGTAATCATAGTCAACCCCTTTGCTCAATTCGTTCGATGTAAGTGTATGGTCAATGTTGAACTCAACAAAACTTAGGACAATTTTTACCAATTAGAAAAACTATAAATATCAATGCGGAAGAAAATAAAATCCTATTTAAAACTTATACCCGAAACAATTAGATGTTAATAATAGATCCACGAGACGTTAAATGATAAATTAATGTGAAAAGAATCGATAGTACGATAGTACTTAGGCCTTTCATTCATTTAATTTTATTTGTAGAATATTCAACGTCACGTTGACAAATTGTTCATAACAATACACAACAATTCTGTCTCTCGCTCTTGCTCTCAAATTTACCCGGAAGTTGATTAAAGCTTTCATCCGTTATTCTGCAAGTCTTCAATGACCGATTGTCGTCAAACAAAATATCCCCTGACAAATTATCCCTAGACAAAATATCCCACATGGACCGGACGAAATATCCCCAGACATAATGTCTACTCAGAAGTGGTGTATATATGTAGGTATTACTAATTAGATATTATATCGTATTTTGGAAGGCTCTGTCCCCTCACACCCACGCCTGTTTCGGGCTTTATCACGCCTTACGGGCGGTCTTTCTTGCTTGGGGCTCTGCTCCAAACTCCGTTAGGAACTCCGACCCTTTCACCTCTTAATTACCCTTTATGGGGGCTGCCGCCCCTCGACCCTGCTTTTTTTGTGGTTTTTTATTTCAGGCCTGCGGTGCTAAGTTAGATTTATCAGTTTGGGACGGCTAAGAGTCACGAAACACAGATCTTCCGATCCTTTGTTCCTCTTTCCCGTTCATCATGTAAATCATTTGAACCTACCTGTGCTCGCTAGGAACTTGTCCAGGAGAAGTGGCCCCAGTTTCAGCACATCCAGCGATCTGACCACATGACCATCAAGAATCCTATGTCTTAGTAGAGAAAAGTTCGGACGTTTACAAATCATGTGGTGTCCCGTTTCCTCACCAAGGCCCCAGTTAGGGTCGTTGACGATACCCATTTTGGCCAAGTGACTGCTTAGTCCACAGTGTTTCGTGATCGCTCCCACAACTCTTCTTGTACGATCCCGGTCCATGTGCAACAGTTCCTTCGCCCAACCATGATCGGCCACTGGGAAGAATCTCTTTGTAATTACACCTCCTCTATAAGCTTGCCAATGCTTGTTTGCCTCTGACCATGTCCAATCTTTTACCACCTTGTCACACAGCGACTGCGGTATGAGAAAGAACGGTTCTGGTTCGTGGCTAACAGATTTAGAGCCCAGCTTCGCCAGCTTATCTGCCTTTTCACTACCTTCTATTCCAGAGTGCCCAGGTACCCAAGCGACCGTTATCTGATTTCTCAGACCTAGTTTGTTCAGGGTCTCCTTGAACTCTTTCATAAGTTTGGAAGTTGTGACAGGCGACATTATTGCCTTAATAATCGCTTCACTATCAGAAAGTACAGTGGTTCTTTCATTCTCCAATTCCGGTTGGAAAGAGCACCGTAGTCCTTTCATCGCTGCAAACGTTTCCACCTGAAACACACTGGCGTACTTTTCTAGATAGAAATTCTCTTCCGTTCTGGGTTACAGAGTAATTACCCCAGCCTCCGTCACTTCAGAGTTTTTCGAACCGTCCGTAAAGCTTATGAGTCCATCTTCGGGTATACAATCTGGCAATTGCCTAGCCATTCTTGTCTACTCGGTACGATAGCCTTATAGCGTCTCTCAAAGTTGATCTCCGCTTTTATGCGGTGTCTAGGCATGTCAAAAATAGGATCTGCTATTGCATTTCTTATTCTTCCATGTCCTACAGAAAAATTCCTCATCCACAGACCAGCGCTAATTTAACTCCAGATTGAATAATAAATTACATGATTTTCCCATCAACGACTTCTTCATTTTTTCCAAAAAATTAATTATGAGATTTTATTAACTGTTAGTATTATGACTTGTACTTCATTATCACTTGCACTTAACCTACAAACCATTTTTTAACTGTAGTTACTGTATGTCTGCGTTATTTTGTGTGTGGATATTTTGTCTTTTTTCATAAAGATTGGGGTTATTATGTCCGGCTTTTTTGTCTGGGGATATTTTGTCTGAGGGATATTTTGGTTGGGATATTATTTTTTGAGGACAACGATCTTAACGCCAATTTTTGATTCCATTTGAAACCTATTCGTTTCCCCAACCCCTTCAAAGTTTCTCAGTACAATGTAGGTTAATTCGTTGAATTTCATTCATGGAGAAAGAAGGGGAGATGTCGAAATCGGCACCATATTTGAGGGCTGGCAAGGACTTAAACTAATGACATCAGTAGGATGTTATTTATGAACGGCCCCAAAGATGAATAAAAACTATAAAATCAACTCAAACAGACTAAAAGACACGGAACACGGAGGTGAATTTATCGACGTAATACTCGTGTCATATTCCTTTATGTGTTAAGACGTCTCAGGATTCAGTATAAATTATAAATGAATCAGGCGCAAAAACGCTCACATAAAAATGCAACATTTACGAGGGTTGCCTTTTATGTTTCTGGCCTAGGGTACTTCCAGCCCGAAACTCGTAAATCTGCCGATCCTATTTTAAAATTGACTATTTTTTACGGTAAATTTTCTTAGATCATTTTTACGTAGCGTCAGTGGGTGTGAAGTTACAAAAGTCGGGTCATGGACTGGGAAAATGTTGAGGAGCTCAGAATCAAATGTCCTCATTATGTCCGTGGTGTCCGGCTTGTCAGAAAAATTTGTCCTGGCTAGAGATATAGTGTACTAAAAACGGTAAAAGCTCTCGAGGACGAAAACCGTCAAGACGAAGTCAAGCCAAAAAAATGTCCTCAATTTGTCCTTTTATATTCACACTGTAGTGTATTGGTGGTGGCACTTCCGTAGTACAAATACTATTATTTTCATTGTCGGGGAAATAAATATAAAGTATTCCAAAAATATGTCCTCAATTTGTCCTTTCAGTATATATTCCAAAAATTACGAATCAAGTATATTTAGAAGTTGTTTTCCAGGGTACGTTCTATAGCAGTGAAGTGAAGGACAACTTCCAGGACTACTAACAGAAAAATGTCCTCATTTTGTCCTTTTCGAATAATAAGTAAATGTAAAGAAAAAAATGGTCGATGAAGGGATTTGAACCGGTGACGCTAGAAGGGTTTGTTACATATTTCAGTGAAGGACAACTTCCAGGACTACTCTGGAATTTTGATTTGCAACAGAAAAATGTCCTCATTTTGTCTTTTCTTAATAATGAATAAATGTAAAGAAAAAAAAAAGGTTGATGACAGGATTTGAACCGGTGACGCTAAGGAGCTTTGTTACATATTTCAGTGAAGGACAACTACCAAAACTACTCTGGAATTTGAGGACATTTGATTCTGAGCTCCTCAACATTTTCTTAGTCCATGACCTGACTTTAGTAACTTCACCGTCAGTGGGTGCGTAACTGGGCCACTCTATGCAAATCGCGACGCCTGTAATGTAAGGAACGGAAATATTGCCTTAACCGTAGGAACTAACGAGATCATACGTTTGGCAGAAAATTAGATATTACAGTTTTGAACAATTTTTTCATAGAACACAAAAATTGGACCCTTATACCTCGTTTGTTCGATTATTCAAAGAGAACCTCTTTGGCTTTGTAGATTCGTTGTTATGTTAACATTTGGAAGCACTGGATGTACACATTTTTAAATTAACGCTAAATTTTGATCTATTTCTGATAAAATCGCCCGAAATATTTGAAAAATTGCAAGATCAAAGAAACATTGACCGAATTGAAGTTACCACCGCTGCAGATACAAACAGCATAACAAAATTTTGACCAGTACTTCCAAATGTTAACATAACAACGGATCTATTAAGCCAAAGAGGTTCTCTTTGAATAATCGAACAAACGAGGTGTATATAAGGCCGCATAGTGGAGATGTTTACTCACTCAATATGTGACCACGCTGATATACACATGGTCTTGCGACAAAGGTGTACTGAAGAGGCGTAAACGTCCCAATCAGCCAAACTTTTTGTCGTGGATTGTTAAAATATAGAATGGATAGAAACATGTCTGCTATAAAAGCGACGAAATTAACGCTAAATTTTGATCTATTCCTGAGAAAATCTCCCGAAATATTTTAAAAACGTTTGATTGGTCAGCTATCTGCCGTACAATGAAGATTAGGCATTGAACTATTAGTTCGTGAATACAAATTTCGAGGAGTGTGATTTTAATAGCGAAGAGCAATAGATGATAGATTGAAAAAACGCATTTTTGAAGTCTCTGAAACTCAGGTCTATTGCTTCACATCCACTGACGACGCTACGTAAAAGTGATCTAAGAAAATTTACAATTAAAAATAGTCAATTTAAAAATAGGATCGATAGATTTGCAAGTTTCCGGGTGAAATTACCCTAGGGCAGAAACATAAAAGGCAACCCTCGTACTTAGTTAAAAACATAGAAGGGGCCGCACCATAACATTTCAAAAGTTAATATGAATATGTTTGCTTCTACTTCCATCTGTTTTCTTTTCGAATTGTGTTGTTGGCGGCTGTTAATAGCGAAGGTGCGTTCAAACCTAACATTCTCGTTCCAGAAGAATTTTTTTTCACGTAGACTTTTAAAAGTTTGAGGAAGGCATTTTGATTAGTTTATCGAGAAGTTTTGGTAATTCACTTCCCATCAAATAGGCGTTGAATGAAATTCATTCATTTTTCCTCACGAGCAATTGTGATTTTCACTTAACGAAAGTTTGACGAGGAGATCGTAATTTAAGAATAAGCAAAATCCTATACGAGTATAACAATCTTTACCTGATGATAAACTTTATGTTGTGTACCGGTTTAAAAAGTAAAATTATTGTTTCCCTAAAAAAAAGGTTTTTCTTTGCTTTTCAATTTCAACACACTCAACGTTATGTGTGCAGTTAAAGTTTGCAAATTACTTTTGAATTAATTAGTCATTTTGATGAGTTTCCATCATCATTTAAGAATTCCTAAAACGATGACCGCAAACATAAAAAGAAGGATTTGATTTTCAATGAAAATGAATTCATTATCGAAAAAAGAAAACAAATGAATTAACATTTTATATTAAAAAGTATTTACACAAATTACACTGCAATAAAATATGGAATTGTACATTTAATTTATACGCTCAGCACTTTATTACTCACTGCAGTTTATCACGTTTTGTGGCATATTTCTGGATTAATCGGAATATGTTTTTAAGCTTTCAAATATGATTTTGATGTTGACCAAAAGTTAAATCAAATGAATTGCGGCTATTTGATAGTTTTAATTAGTGTAGCTATATGAATCGAAATCGATAACACTAATTGCAGAGGGATTATTACATTACAGAGGAAGATACTAGAGAAAGTTGTTAGAAAAACGTTCAACATATTTAAGGATTATATTAAAACCGGCAAAAAAAATTCGAAAACGGAGATAACTCGGCGGATGAATTAAATTAAAACGGAGATAAAAATGACCAAAAAGTTGAGATAAAAAAATCATTTTTCGATATGAAAAAATTTGTTTTTGAAATAACTAAATTAATTACGGAAATAAAAAATCATCCGAACGGAGATAATAAAAAATAAAAACGAAGATAAATAATTCAAATCTTCATTTCGGTGCATTTTATCTCCGCTTTCAAATTTTTTATCTCCGTTTTCTAATTTTTTATCTCCGTTTTCTAATTTTTTGGCTCTTGGATCGTGTTAAATTAAGTTATTAAAGAAAACGGAGATATAAAAATAGAAAACGGAGATCAAAAATTAGAAAACGGAAATCAAAATTTAGAAAACGGAGATATCAATTCTATTAAAACGGAGATAAATTAAATTGCTATCGGAGATAAATAATTAAGGATGGAGATATTATAACTCCGAATTCAATCAAAATATCTCCGTTTTGAAATATTTAATCGCCATTTCTGAATACTTCATCTTCGCTTTTAATCATTTTATCTCCAACAAATTTTTGTTTTATCTGCACTTTGTAACTTTTTATCTGCGTTTTTAAATTTTTTATCTGCGTTTTTTAATTTAATATCTCAAGTTTATTACGAGCCCATATTTAATGAAACTTTTTTTTAATTAATCTTTTTAAACACTTTATCGACTTTTCATCCGACTTTGACACTGTCACCTGTTGTGGCTTAAAAATAAACTAGTGATCTGCTTCATCCATTAAAATCACTGACTAAAATTGCGTCGATCGCCTCTGGAAAATTTGGTGAAAATTGTTAAAAATTTTCAAATTGCAGCCAAAGGCCACAAAAAAAATCTTCTTCTCTGTTTTCAGAAAAAATTAAGCAAAACCTTATCGATAGCAGCCGGACTTCATATGAAGCGAGTCGAGCTGGTTTCATATGTCAATCCTGCTGCTACCGAAAAGTTAAAATTCTTCGCCGAAGGCTGATAAACATTTTTCAAAGATTTCAAAAAATAATTATAAAAGGACTTTGGGGTTACAGCCGGACAAATTCGAAGCAAGCCGTCACACTGTTGAACTGTCATCAGCCGGTTTCAGCTGCCACTGGTTTTTTTCAAAAAAGTCCGTTAAACAATATTCGCACGCGCGTGCGGATAGTAATTTAACTGTTCGCACGCGACTAAGAGTTAAATCGGATAAAAAATAAAATTTTCCTTGTACAAATGGTGACGTAAAGGCCTTCGGTCGGGTGAGATGTTCAGATAGTATTTCTTTCAAAAAAAAACTTTTAAAATTATCTTCAAAGTTCTTCGCGTGCGAATAGTCAAATTACTATTCGCACGAGCGTGCTTAATGGACTATTTGGACACGTGTCCGATTAGCATCTGCCTAATTTTATCATTTTTAAGTCATCGCTGAAGGCCGAAAAACATTTTTCCGCCCATAGCTTTAGCTGTAGAGACCTCAGGGTGTCTCGATTTTCGTAAAATTCAAAATTTCTATAAAATTTGCGAAAAGAATGTTCCTTCGTATTGAAAGAAGCTGCATTTGTTCTGCAAATTCAAAAATCAACTCCTAAACCCCCCACCTCCCTTGTAATTTTTTAGATGATATTGCACCTCCAAAATTAAAAACTTTACAATCGTTTATATCGTTTATCGTTTTATACTCGTTTTGTATTTCTCTTTCGTTCTTCTGATGAAGAATGGGGGCTCTAGGACCGATTATTCCCAGTCAAAATATCCCCGGACAAAATGTCCCTAGACAAAATATCCCACAAAATATTCCCCCCTCCCCCTTGACCCCCTTTTTCGGGGGCTGCCGCCCCCCGACCCCGCTTTTTGTTTTTGGTTGTTTAATTTAATTAATAAGGAATGATGAAATAGATTTATTTGTCGATTTTATGTTATATATCAGAAGAAATATGAAAAATAAGAAAGTCGTATTTCTTGCATCTTCATATTACCCAAAAATTAAAAATATTTTTTGAAAAGAAAATACACTAAAAGCGAATTTCCCACTATTTTCCACACCCAATCGCATCCACGTTGAAGTTTGCAACAAATATGTGCATGCTGACAGCCTGTCGTAGTACCAACACAATAATTTGATTTGATTTCGAAAAGTATCGAATGATGTATCGAAATGTTACCAACATGTTTTTTTATCAAATAAATGAAGTTAGATACGTATTGTGCTGCACAGAAACCCATTAATTCGACCGTTATTTTAAAAAACACCATTTTGGCGGAAATGAGTTTATTTAAATGTGTGCGCGTTTCCGGCAAAATAAAATAGTATTGAGGTAACCATTTATGAAAATCGACCATTCAACATCATTAGTTTGATGGGTCCAGCATTCCATATTGTGGTTATTATGACCGGTTATTTTGTCTGGGGATATTTTGTCCACGGTGATTTTTTTTTTTTACATTCGGTCCTAACCCCGAAGAATGGGAAGTCGAAACTCTTAAAAATTTGTTTGCATGACCTACCGAACAAAAATTTGACATTTCGAAGCTATACCTACTACAATGCTAATTTTTGTTCGGGAGACAAAGCAAATTTCGTGTTTTTAACATTTCAACCTTTCTTGGGCAAGCAAAAATAGACCACCGAACACGTTACAACTGGATCGTAAAGCAATTATTTCTTGAGTTTTCATTTAATCTCCAAAATTGCAAAAGGGACGGGGGGCTCAAGAGTGGATTATTTGCTAGAGTCCATGTTCTACGTTCATTGTTTCTTTCAATGCGAGGCAACATTTTCCCGTCCTGGAAATTTGAAATTTTACGGAAATCGAGACATCCTACACGACGTTGAAACAAAAAGTTCATGCAGTAGACTGGTCCTTTGTCTAGTTCATGAACTCATTATGTCATCGTCGTGCAGAACATTTTCATGGAGAAAAATTGCAACAAGCAGATATCTGCAATCCAAGCTGGGCGGCCTGGTACCCCAGATTTCTATGACAATGTTGGAGTGTGACGCAAATACTCCCATCGAGTAGTGGAACTTCTTCTCGAATACATTCTGATCAAAAATAAACCATTAAAATGGTATAAGAAAGTAGCGGTAGAGTAATTTTCTTGAAAAAACAAATGTCAGAGTGACAAATGTTCTCTGTCAAAGTGACAGCTGTCAAAAAACGTGCACAGTCAGACAGGCAGCCATAGCATTCCCTAACACTCAACGAGGAATATCAAATTTACGAAAATCTAGATTTGTCACGATTTCCGTGATTCTTTTCACTTTTCGTCATTGAGTGCCCATCAAATCGCTTGGGATCTCGTCCGGCCCATAGAAACTTTTTCTCAGTGGACCATTTGGCACCGTTTTCCGGGGTAACTCTCTAAGTCTTCGACAACTCAAGTTTGTTATACATTTTTGGACCCCCCTAGTGCACATTAATGCATTCGTTTCCCCATCCAACATTGTCGAAGAAATTTTTTAGGCACCAGAGGGTCACCGCCTTAAAAAAAGACTAAACGGCCGCAAACAAACCAATATTTTAACTTCAATCGAAGCGACGCGATAAGCAAATGTTAAAGGTTTTATCAGATGACGAGTGTAATCTTCGAAGATCAAGTATTGTGGTCTTGAGGGGTGACCGCTCTGAAACCTACCTCTTTCGACCTGATAAAAATTCATTTATTCTTGCAATGGTTGACATCAGGCTTCTCATAATTTCATCACAACAATAGAATAAAATAACTGCAGCCAGTTAAATAGCGCTGAATGTATAGAATACCTGAATCTATTTAGCATTTAATTACTGACTAAATTGTGTAAATTTAAATGAAAAAAATAATAAAATTTTTAAATTACAAATATAACTTTAAATCGAACAAAAATTCAATTAAAATTGAATATAAAATTGAACTTAGGCAGAAGTTTACATGGTAGACGATTGAGTGGTTGTTGTCTTTTCTAAAATTTAAATAAAAATTAAATATATTTCCTTCGTCTGTAAAACATGTAAATGAGGCACAAAACATATATTTTGTTTTCTGTTTTAGTAAATAAGTTGTAATATTTGGTAAATATAAAAATTAGTGTGATTTGTTATTGTGCATAAAAGGTTTAATAAAATGATTAACAAAATATTAGAAAAAAATTGAAAAATGAATCGAAATTGAAAATGAAGCATTGGTAGCAAAGAAACATATTAATAGAATATTTATAATTTTTAGATATTAATTAATTATTTTATAAAAACCTCAAAACGACTGATTCGCGCCCTTTTTAAGCATAATAATTGTATAAATATAAAGTTTAGGAATTAAGTAAGTAAAATTGTAATTGTTATATATAAAAAGAGAGTAAAAAAAAGTTAATATTGATGCCATGATGTCTTCTTTTTCCATTGGTCTTTACAGGTCCTTAGGGATTTGTAGTTCAAATTTCTACAGCTGTGATTTTGTATGAAGCAAATGACGTATCCCATGACGCGCAATTTAATTTATACTGAAAACATAACCAAAGACCCGTACGTATCAGAATAGAGGTGACAAACAGCATAGATGTGGCAAATAGAACAAATCTTGCAAAAAGACGCGAACGTTTCCAACGTTATGTACTTTTATAACTATAAGAATTTCAAAGATCCATAGAATTTACCCGAGGTAATGTCAAAGACCCTACCGAAGTACATCTAAGACCATTCAAATCTAGAAATGGTTATATCCAAGGATTGGGTCATTTTCCCCAAAAACCCTGTAACACGTGTTCTCTAAAATTTTATTCTCTACAACTTTGCATTTGGAAGCAACTTTCTACCTCTTATAGTTCTAGAGATATGGATCATCCCTCCCAGTTCTAGAAGTGCTTATATCCCAGAATTGAGGTATTTTTATCCAAAAACCTGAGATACGTGTTCTCTAAAATTTGATTCTCTACAACTTTGCCTTTGGAAGCAACTTTCTACATCTTATAGTTCTAGAGATATGGATCATCCCTCCCAATTCTAGAAGTGGTCATATCCCAGGATTGTGGCCTTTTTACCCAAAAGCCGGAGACACGCGTTCGCTAAAATTTTGTTCTCTACAACTTTGCCTTTGGAAGCAATTTTCTACAGCTTATAGTTCTAGAGATATGGATCATCCCTCCCAATTCTAGAAGTGGTCATATCCCAGGATTGTGGCATTTTTACCCGAAACCCTGAAACACGTGTACCCTAAAATTTCATTCTCTACAACTTTGCCTTTGACAGTGAATCTTCATATTGCATAGTTAAGGAAATAAATACGAAAAACTGTTTTCGTATATAGCCAAGAAACTCAATTTCGTCGATTCCATTGGTCCCGGTGCCCGACCCCTGACTCGATTCCCACAAAATTTTTTCCCAATTTTCTGACATCAATGGATTTGACACCAACATGAGCATTGAGCAGTTTCCGTGCTATACTTGCTGAGATGTTTGCGAAAAAGCTTCACAGACCCTCGGAAAACCATGTGTCACTTCCTCGACCATATCTCCGGAACCACTTGAGCGATTTTGCTCATCTTCGAACTTGAATCATGGGAGGCATGCAACTTTCAGAGAAAAAAAGTTTAGGGTGATCGGTTGAGCCGTTTGGAAAAAAAAAGTGTAGACGGACAGACGGACGGACATTTTTTTTATTGTTGATTCGTCATATTTAGACGATAATAGATGCATACCCCCAACTGCCCCCTCGATCTGTCCCATGTTACATTAAAATTGTTTGTAGTAAACGTATAGGACCTTTGTACTTCGTACGGTTCCAATCACATGACAGCGCACAAGAACAAAACACAGAACGCAATCAATTGCCTAACACTTGCGACCTCAACCTACGAACGAGTGCAATCTTTTTCCCTTATTCTTCAAACTTCTTAAAAAATACAAGGTACGCAGACCCGTACAATTCCCTACAAAACCTAGTCAGGCCCGAAATAACGACAGAATGCCACACATACTAGAAAAACTGCACAAAGGGCACAAAATAGAGCCATAAAGATCACGGCCGTAGAAAGAGAATAGTTTTACTCTGCCGAAAGTTTAGATAGAAATTGTCGTTTGTATCAATTGTATTGGTCTTTTTTCATGTTTTCCTCTTGCGACGGCGCAAAATGTCTAAAAATTTTCAATCGGCCGGCGTCGGCGCAGCGCACGTTTCTAAATGAGATAATCTCATTCGGAACGTCGATATTAGGGAAAACTGCTAGGGTGTCTTGTCGGTGTACGAGGGGTATTTGAAAGGTTTCCGGCCTGGACAAAAAGCCGTCGTTGTTCAGCAAAATGCTTAGTGTCGCTGATCAAAGCAACCTTTCTTTGTTAAATTTTGAATTTTCAAACAGATTCGACTTATAGATTTTCTTAAACACGCATTCGTGTAAAGTTCGTTCAGCAGCCTGGAAAAAATGGAGAAAAACGAATTTCGTGCCGTCATAAAACATTTTCACATGGCCAAAATCGCCGATGGAAATTATGGGTATTTCATATAAAAGTGTTCAAAAAAATTTTCGAAAGATAAGAGCGCTAATGTAAATTTCTTCATAAGAAGAGAGACTATATTCTAGTCGAGGTTCATTCAGCGGAGCGGAATGGGTGAGTAAACTTAAACAGGGTCGTATCAGCACAGACGATGAACCACGCACTGATCGCCCTAAAATAGCAACAAATGAAGAAATAGTTGATAAAATCCTTGATATCATACTGCGAGATCGTCGATTGAAGGTGGCTGAAATAGCTAATGTTACAGGAATTTCGAATGTACGTGCACATCATATCTTGCACGAAATTTTGGGCATGAGAAAGCTATCTGCGCGGTAGGTACCGCGTTTGCTGACACCATAACGCAACCGTGTGACTTGTTCCATGTAGTGTCTCGCTATGATAAAGCGCAATCTGAAAGATTTCTATATGGGCTTTTCCAGGCGAAGCTGCACCGAAGAAGGCATTCACAAGGTGTAATACACATCGATTACCTTGAAAAGGGAAAAACATTAACTGACGCTTACTACAGCGAATTATTAGACCGATTCGACATTGCGTTGAAGGAGAAACGGCCTCATTTGAAACCTAAGAAAATACTCTTTTACCAATCTCCGCGCACTCGGCTCTCATTACCACTCATAAATTATGGACTTACGATACGATGCACCGTATTCGCCAGACCTGGCCTCTTGTGACTTTTTTTTATTTCCAAACCTGAAAAAATCGCTGGCTGGAACGAGATTCGACTCAAATGATGAAGTCATCGCTGCGACGGAAGCTCATTTTGCAGAACTCGACAAATCGTACTTTTCCGACGGATTAAAAAATTTGGAGCACCGATTGGAGAAGTGTGTTGAGCTTCGAGGAGAATAAATTTCAGAGTGCGGGACCCCCCGATAGTCCCTTCTTCAAAAATTATGTCATTTCTGCGGTATTTCAAAAGTTCCATCCGTGGTAATTCAAGGCTCCGAGTCGAATTTTCTCTACAAAATCTCAAAAAAAAAATTGATAGCTTGGGCTGACATTGAGTCCGACCTTAGGGCCCCAAGTTCCATGGACAAAAATGATCGCCTGAAACTATCTCTACTCATATTCGCCCTTGCCTCAGGTCAGTAGCTACGGAAGATATGAGCGGCCGGCCTCCTAGAAACTTCGAAAGAATATTTCAACTCAATATTTTCAATCGTTTAAGGAATATTTTCATTTGTGTTCTGCGAAAAGTTATGAAGTTTTCCTACAATGTAAAACCTTACGAGATAATCTATAGTGCACAGGCCCGATCAGAGCGAGGTAGGAATTTTTTCCCAAGTCTGGGATTTTGAATAGGGCCCGGTCAGTTTTCACTGTCCGTTCCGCGGACGAAAATTAAAAAAACAAAACTCGAATGCCCAGTTTATAAAAATATGGGGCGCTAAAGAAAATGTTTCAATTTACATGAAAATTCCAAAAATATTCGCCTGCGACGCTTTCTCCTCGAAATACTAATGTATGCAAATAAGCGCTAGGGGGAGGGGAATCAAAAACTGCTTTGTGAATGGCCCCTAAGTTGTTTGGTTCATTTCGACGAAATGAAGGTAAAATATTTGTTCGGCGTAGAACATTAAGTTGGCAACAAAGTTGTTTGAGACGACATGGTATGCCAAAATTATCCTTCCAAGTTTCGCAATTTCATAGAGATAATCGAAAGAGGGAATGCAATTCAGAGCGAAATGAGTTACGAGTTATAGCGGTTACAAAACATTCCACTTCGAGTTTTAATATGTGCATCGCTGTGTCGTTGTTGTAACACGCCGCAAGAAAAAGCTGGTGTCATATGATAGAATTATGTGACGACTTGTACATGGCTTTAATCTTAGAATGCGCATGTCGCTGCAATCTCGACCCAGTGGTTTTTTTGTGAAAGGAGTTAAAAACAAAGAGGCTAGTTAAGAGCTGAGCAAGTCCGACATTAAGGGCTCTTATGGGTTTTGAGCCCTTAATGTATATTGGGTCGAAACATTTCAAAATGTGTTTTATACTATTTTGGAATTATTTTTAGACTACACCCAAACCATTCTAAAGGGGCTGATTAAAGGCTGACGATTGCGACCTTCCTTGAGTTAAAGCTTGGTGTCTGTCGAAAGTTATTCAACTTTTTGTCAAAAAAGCATGTCGAATTCGACCATTTCGCCTGCAGATAAAATATATTTAACTCAAAATGAAGGCCACCCTTAAGGAAACATTAAGGGCTGACAATTAAGACCTACCTAGAGTACAAATCATACATTTCGACATGTTTTTTTAAACTTTGAGTAATTTTGGCCAGAGACCAGCCCTTTATTAAGTAGTGGTAGCTACTTTATGGGAATGCTCGGGCTGTCTGCCTGTCTATTTACACGTTTTCAACTTAGGCCAACTATGACTAAGCAAAATTTGAGTACAATTAGGCCAAATTTGAGTCAAATTAGGCCAAATTTGAGTTAAATTAGGCCGAATACGACTCAATTTTTGCCAAATCTGTGTTACATTAGGCCAATTTCGAGCCACATTAGGCCGAATTTGAGTTAATTTAAGCAAAATTTGAGTTAAATTAGGCCACATTTGAGATAAACTAGGCCAAATTCGACTCAATTTTTGCCAAAAATCTGATTCAAATTAGGCCAAATCTGAGTCACATTAGGGCAAATCGAAGTTAAATCTGAATGTTGAATTTGACAAAATCTGAGTCAAACTTGGTCAAATAAGAGTCGAATCTGAGTTAAAAACCTGAGCCGAATTTTACCAAACCTGAGCCAAATTTGGCTAAACCTGATTCAAATTTCCGATCAGGCCGAGTTACTTAAATATTACCAACATTAAGTTTGATTCAAATTTGTTTAAAATTTGATTCAAGTTTTACCGCTACTTTCTTATAATATTATAATTGTTTATTCAAGGTAGGTCTCAATCGTCAGCCCTTAATGTTTCCTTAAGGGTTGACAGCATTTTGAATTGAATAAATTTTGCCTGTAGCTCAAATGGTCGATTTCGACATGCTTTTTTGACAAAAAGTTGATAACTTTCGTCAGAGACCAGCCCTTAACTCAAGGTAGATCGCAATAGTCAGCACTTAACCAGCCCCTTCAGAATGACTCTGCGATAGGTCATTCCATTGAAAAGTTGGAAAATGTGTTACGAGGGAACGGTTTTCTGTCGGTCTTTCGCATGAAGGAGCTGCAGATTGAACCTATAAAGGAATTATCTTCATACAACAGAAATCTCGTATGTGCACGGTTTAGCAAGAACGTAACGTTCCCTCGCAACCTACCAATAGAAGTGTGGAATTTTCCTCAATAGTATGAAACACATTTTGACTTGTTTCGACCCAACAAGACATTAAGGGCTCGAAACCCAAAAGAGCCAATAATGTGGGACTTGCACACTCCTTCAGCCATTAACTAGCCCCTTTGTTTTTAACGCCTTACGCAAAAGAATAACGGGGTCGAGGGTACAGCAACCTAATGTTAGAGGAATCTTATAGAGAAAATGAGCGCCAAATTAAATAAAAATATCCATTTAGCATTCGGTTATGTAAAGTGAGTAGACGGAAAAGCCAACGACATGACAATCGGCTAGAATTAGTATTGTACAGTCAATCAAATTAGTAGATCGTCGTTATATATTCAATTCAAATTTACAAGTTATTCATCATTGCAACTAATTTCACCATCACGACACATGCTGCTGTTTTTATTTATCTCAATTCACCGGACGCTAAAATTTCAAATTTTTATTCTTATGCGACGCGCCTGACATCTTGCCGTGAATATTTTGGCGGTTTTGTATGTGAAAAATTTTCCCAGTCGCCGTATGTGTGATGTTTTGTTACCTCTTGTACGCGTGAATGTCACTACAAAAATAACTTAACTTTCGTTCTTTGTATTAAACGTATTTTGTCTCAAACCTAGCGTTTCATTAAACGAAAACGATGCAGAAAGGAGCTGTTCCGAAAATGGACTGGAAGCGTCGTGTGAAAACTGAATACGAAAAATTATACAAACAAAAGCGTTTCAGGGAAGCCGACAAGGTTAAGCAAGCTTGGAACAGTAACAGGTAGATGATTGCGCCTTCGAAACGCATCTCAATTTTACGTTTTTTTCCCTTCACTTTTTGTGAAATAGGGCTTTCCAAAAGGAATGCATGGAAACAGATGACGAACTGTGGAAATCACTCAATTGTACATGGAAACCGAACGAAGTTGATCCTCCGCACGTAAATTTAATGAAGAAAGCGGAGATTACATTTCACGACGGTAGGTGCTTGTTGTAGTACTGAAAATACGGGAAAATAAAATCGGATTTTTAATAGGCACAAAGCAACAGATTCCTATCCGACCCATACCGGCAGTAACACCGATACCGACAATGTATATGTGGGCGCCAACACAACAAAATTTCATGGTGGAAGATGAAACAGAACTGCATAACATTCCGTACATGGGTGATGAAGTGCTTGATGGATCATTCATTGAAGAATTGATCAAAAATTATGACGGCAAATGGCATGGCGATAAGGAAGGAGATTTCATGGATGACAATATTTTCGTTGATCTCGTTGAGGCATTAATTCCATTCCAAAGCCAAAAAGAGATGGAAACATCAACGCCAGTAAAGCGGACGGCTTCTTTGGAAAAAGAAGAGCACAACGAATCGCGAGAAAATGATCGCAAGGCTAAAGTTAAGGAAGGTAATGTGGTGAAAAGCGAGGACCTGGCTGAAATGTGCAACAAAAAATGTTTTTGGAACACAATCCACCGAGAGAGGAAAATTGTGAAGAATGACAAAGAATTTTTTGTTGTTCCTTACTTCAACCAATCAACGGTCAAAACCAGCTTCCTTATTTTCAATTTGTATATTTTTTCAGATTGTAACATAGGTAAAACCTCGGTAGTTGTTCTAACCAAATTATCCGAAGACAAGAAAGACGGAAGTATTCCAGTAAAACAGAGCAAAACTGAAGAACGAACGGCCGATGAAGAAATAAAAAATGAAAAACCCTTTCCCGCTCCAATCATTTTCCAAAGCATAAGTGCCTGTTTTCCGAGCAAAGGAAACGAAGACGAATTACGTGAAAAGTATGTTTTTCGCTTGTTTCCCAAACAACAAAGAGACGCATCTTTTCTTATTATCACCAGGTACATAAAACTTACCGAGCATGTAGATCCACAACGACGACCAGAATGCACACCAAACATCGATGGTCACATGGCTGAAAGTGTGTCACGCGAACAATCGCTTCATTCGTTCCACACATTATTCTGTCGTCGATGCTTCAAATACGACTGCTTCTTACATCGTAAGTACACTCACAAATCATCTTTTCCATTCTATTTCCTTATTCATAATAATAAATTAAAATTGAATGCTCTCTCATAAGGCCATCACTCTCCTGGTAAGTTCTAACAACAAAAACCCACTAAAGGAAAAGTTTGAAAAATACGAGACCCACCAGCGTAATAATTTTTCAACACTTTCAGTTTTCACAACACAAAAATTTAAATTTGTGACGCGATTTTTTGAACGCAACGCAATTTTGTTGTACAAAAATAGTGCAATTGTCTTTAACCAAACTTTGACCAAAATCTAACATTAAATTCAAACAAATTTTAGCGTATTAGCAGCGATAGCGTCACCTCAAACGATATCATTAATTTTGAAAGCGGAGCTATGGGCTGCGTCACACTTTACCTTTTAAGAGTTGTGCGGGTCCAGGATTTCCAAGTTTTGAAAACCGATCCGATCTGGGGGTTATTCTCGACCAAACCTTTGCCTCTACAGACAGGCTGAAGCAAAACGAACTGCGACAGTCTCCATTTGGGAAAGTTAGCGGCGTCCTCCAAGCGGAGGCGTTTGCGACGTTGATGGGAGTGATGAATTTTAGAAGGAATGACGGGTGGCAGAGCGACCATCTGCTCAGAAAGTGAGTCTATGATAAAGGTGCTCGCGTCGCCTGTGAAAACGTCAAAACTGGTTAAAGAGCTGAAAGGGACCCTAAACCGATTGGGACTGAGAAATCAGATAACAGAACACTGAAGCCATCTTTGTTGGGCTCATTGTGTCGTTTCGTGGCTTATTCTTTGCTGTGCTAAATGTCTGGATAGTCCATCCATTTGCTGTCTGTAATGAAGAATAGAACGTCAGGCAATTGTACCTTTCGGAATTCCTCTAGTGTTAGGTAAAAGTCACCCAGGTGCTTCGACCTCAGCATCGACAGTGCAGGACATTGCACATGAAGTGCTTCGCCGTTTCCGGTACGTCTCCGCACCTTCTACAGTTCTGATCGTTGCTAAGTCCCATTTTGTTCAAATGGTATCTTTAGCAGTTGTGCACTCCCACTAACAACCTTAGCCTTGCCTTATCTAAGCTTAAGAGATATTTCGTGCTCTTCGAGTTGCATCCCAACAAAAACTTTTTCGCTTGCCTACAAGCGTTCAGCTGCTCCCACGCTCTCTGATGCTCGTCTTTGGCCTTGTCTCTGATGAGTTCTGGCACCAATCCAGCGTTAATGCCGAGTGCTGGTTCTGGGCCAGTGTACTCAGATTCGCCCGCCTTCCTTGCCAGCTCATCAGCCTTCTCATTCCCCTCAATGTTCGAGTGTCCTGGGACCCATAAGGGCGTAAGGGTTATTTTTATTCCAAAGTTAGGCAAACCATGGTACCAACTTACCGAAGCATATAGACTGATAAGCTTAAAATATAATAATACAAATTATCGATCGGTACCTCGGGGATGGGATACTTAGTGTCAATAAAATTCACCCGCTGCAGTTTGCTTACCAACCGTGGAAATCCGCCGAATTACCCAACCTAGTATTTAGAATAGAGAAAGCCCTGGAAGCGAATGAGAAACCGCTAAGGGTTTTCATTGACCTCGAGGGAGCGTTCAACAACGTTACTTTTTTCTGCTATAGTACAGGCTTGCCAAGATCATAGCATAAGTGAAACGGTTCATGGCTGGATTATAGCCATTTTTTTTTAAGAGTGCGGAAATCTTCATAGACACCCGGTCCTCCTGGGCCAAGGTAGTGTTGGATTCCACTCTTCCATGGCCTACTAACTATAACCCCCTTTCTTACTTTTCATGCTCTCTTCTCCCCGGAACCGCCTCACAGCATTTCTTCGGGGAGGGGCTGTGCTTTCGAACCTACTCTCTCAGATCAACTGGCAGTCTTCTTTAATCGTCTCTCCATGCACTTTGCAGCTTCCTTATGTTTTTGTAACAACATTATCCGCTACTCTCCACACCTCCTCATCGCGGCACATCTCCGATATTATGTTTTCGACATTTACATCTGACCCACTCACATTCATCAGCTCACTTCGCTCTTGTTCGAAGCGGGGACAGACAAGTAACACTTGCTCCGCACTCTCTTCCTATCCCTCGCATGCCATGCAGAAAAATGACAATGTGAATCCAAACCTGTGCAGGTATTTCCTGAAGCATTCGTGGCTTGACAGAAACTGTGTCAGTTGGAAGTTAACCTCTCCATCTCCATGTTTCCTTTGTACCCATGTCGTTTTTTTTTTTTTTTTTTTTTTTTTTTTCTTTCTCAAGGGTGAGGAAACCTTCAAAAGGCACCTGGTCCTCCTGGACCCAGGTAGTGTTGGATTTTTACCAACTAAAACCTCCTTCCTTGATCGCCACGCTCTTGTCTCCCCGGAACCGCCTCACAGCATTACTTCGGGGAGGGGCTGTGCTTTCGCACCTACTTTCTCAGATCAACTGCCAGTCTTCGTTGATCGTCTCTCCATGCACTTTGTAGCTTCACCATTATCTTCGCAATTGCGTTGTCCGCTACTTTCCACACTTCTTCGTCGCGACACATTTCCGATATTATGTTGTCGGCGTTTACGTCTGGCCTGCTCGCGGCTATCAGCTCACATCGCTCCTGTTCAAAACGGGGACAGACAAACACAACGTGCTCTGCAGTTTCTTCCTCTTCAACGCATGTCACGCAGAAAGGTGATTCCGCGTGTCCAAACCTATGCAGGTACTTCCTGTAGCACCCATGACCCGACAGGAACTGCGTCAGGTGGAAGCTAACCTCTCCGTGTTCCCTATTTACCCATGTGGTTACGTCCGGGATAAGCCTATGAGTCCACCTTCCATTTTCCGCGGAGTCCCACTCTCGCTGCCATTGACTCAGTGATTCGACTCTTACTTGTGCCCTCACTGTTTTGGTGTTTTGGCCCCCCCTTTCCTTCAGTCTGTGGCATTCACTGTCTTCCATCAGCATTATGCATATAGGCATCGTTCCGGCTATCACACATACCGCTTCCGAGGAAATCGTTCTGTATGCGCTTGCTACCCTTATGCTTGACAACCTCTGGGTTTTTATCAACCTCCTACGGTTCCTCTTTGTGTCTAACGCCCTTATCCACGCTGGTGCCCCGTAGCGCATTATCGATAGGGTAACACTTGCTAGGAGCCTCCTTTTACTGCTGCGCGGTCCAAACCCATTCGGCATTATCATGGCCAGTGCTGCATTGGCTTTCATTGCCTTTTCGCACGTATAATCTACGTGGGCATTAAGGTTTCCACGATCGTCTAACATGACTCCAAGGTGTTTTAGCTGGCGAGTGGATGTGATCTCGTTCCCCTCGATGTTCATTACAATCCGCTCAGTTTTCCGACAATTGCTCACGAGCATGATCTCGGTTTTCTGATGGGCCAGCTTCAGTTAAGCCATTGTCATCCAACTTTCTACAGTTTCCAACGCCTCTTTCGTGACGACTTCCACCTCCAACTTTGACGTTCCGATAACTATGAAAATTAGGTCGTCGGCAAAAGCAATCGTCGTAACCCATCTTGGCAGCTGCCGCCGCAGCGCTGCGTCGTACATCGTATTCCACAGCGTTGGTCCTAATATGGATCCTTGTGGAACACCAGCTGTGATGTCTACCATCTTTTTCCCTTCCCTGGTATCATACATTAGCACCCGTCGTTCGAAATAGCTTTTCATTACCCTGTAGAGGAAATCGGGGACTCTCATAGCATGCATTGCCTTAGCTATCTCCGTCCAGCTTGCGTTATTAAAGGCATTTTCAACGTCTATCTTCGTTATAACGCAGAAGCGGTTCCCTGTTCTTTTTTTCTTTCGCGCCTTGTCGGCAATCTCCATACCTCTTTCTATTGCTTCGATCGTCGATCTTCCTTTTCGAAATCCGAATTGGTCGTCTGACAGTCCGTGCTCACCCTCTGTGTTTTTGTGTAATCTGTTCCGGATCATGGCCTCCAGCAGTTTTCCCATACCATCCAGCAAACATATAGGTCTATATGATGGTTCACCTTGTGGTTTCCTTGGTTTTGGTAGTAGGACCAGCTTCTGTATCTTCCATATATCAGGAAAATTTCCGTCGTCGAGGCACTTCTGCAATGTCAATCTGAGCATGTCCGGCTTTATGCATGCCGCCGTCTTCAAAGCTACATTGGGGATCCCATCTGGTCCTGGCGCCTTGTTATTTTTCAGCTTTTTTACAGCCGTCTGAATCTCTTCTATAGTGATCACCCGGTCCTGTCTGTCTTCACTTTCATCGTCGTAAGGAGTTTGCGGCCATGCGACCTGTTCATGTTGCGGGAATAGCCCTCTCACTATGGCTCCTAGCTTCTCAGGACAACTTTCTTTTGGCACTGATGAACCTCTAATTTTTGTCCTCGCTATCCTGTACACGTTTCCCCATGGATTTGCGTCAGCTTCCTGGCACAGCTTCTTAAAGCAGTTTCTCTTGCTAGCTCGGATTACCCGTTTTAATGTTAGTTTTGCCGTACGATGTTCGTCTCGCCTCGCGGCTCTGGCACTCTCACTTTTGGCCCGCTGCATCCTCCTTCTTGTCCTGAAGCAGTCTGCGCGCAAGAGCCTAATTTCGTCGTTCCACCAAAAATGCCGATTTTCGTTTATTCTTCGGTTCTATCCTTCTTGGCATCGCTACGTCGCATGCATGCACCAATACTTTCGTCAATTCTTCTGCCGATTTCTCAACGCCTTCGTCTTCTGATTGGAGGTATGCCTTGAAAGCTTCTTGATCGAAATTTCTCGTCTTCCATCTCCGCTCTCTTACTTGATTCATCTGCCTTGCCGCCACCGTACTCTTTTTCAAAGTGTACCTCAA
Organism: Pseudolycoriella hygida; assembly: GCA_029228625.1. Lineage (NCBI taxonomy): Eukaryota > Metazoa > Arthropoda > Insecta > Diptera > Sciaridae > Pseudolycoriella > Pseudolycoriella hygida. Next base: position 22,871,775 of record CM055403.1, on the reverse strand, counting down.
TGCCTGGTGGTCGCTGTATGTGTAGCTTTCATCCACTCCCCATGTACCCATGTCGTTATGTTTGGTATGAGTCTATGGGTTATAGCCATGTTAAGCTCGAGAATAGTGTCCTCATATTTGAAGAAAGTCAAAGTAAGCATCTTGGCTAGAAAAGGTTGGAAATCTCCCGCCATTAATCTGATCAAAAATAGCCTACTAACGCTACTGACCGATTCAGGCTGATGATTTAACCATTCTCATAGTGGGAGCATTCACTTCAACATTATGAGAACTCATGCAGTGCAGACAGCCATGATTTTAGTCGAAAGATGGGGCAGCTCACAAGAGCAGACGGTAAATCCAGATAAAACTCGATTAGTCCTATTCTCAAGGAAGAGATATTCGCATGGATTCTCTCCACTCACATTCTTCGGTAAAACTATCGAATTGTCGATCTCAGTGAAGTACCTAGGCTTCAAAGTTATATTTCATATTTCACTTGGCTCTAGTGCTGCAAAAAGCTACTGCAACGCTGTGGCATTGCAGGAGGGCGTTTGGGCAATCCTAAAAAATCATGCAATGGATCTATAAGGGCATAGTTCTTCCACGACTAACATATGCGGTTACAGTACGGTGGCCGCGATGTAGGCTCTCAATGGTAATGACTCAGCTTTCGAAATTCCAAAGAATTGCTCTAACAGGAGTAACTGGTGCGATGCGTACAGCCTAAACTGCCCGCCTTGGAAGCTATCTTGAATATACCACCGCTCCACGTTGAAAGAGTGGCGCGTTCTACCGCTTTGAGATTTAGTGGTTCTTTGCTAGATTCAAACACTGGCAATGCAAGATTTGAAAGTTGATGACGAAGGAAACAGCAGAGAGCGCCAGCCTATAGATTCGAAAAACCTTTTGAAATAAATATTTTACCTAGAAAGATTACCGACCCCCCAGGGCAGTTTAACGACTGCCTCGACCGGTTCACGGACGGATCCTGTCAAGACTGTAGCTCTGGGGCAGGATTTTGTTGCCCAACTATTGGCAAGGAAATCTCCCTCCCACTTGGAAATATGACCACTGCATACCTTTCTGAAATCTTGGCTATAAGGCATTGTTGTAATTACATCCAAGAAAGCAGTCGTGCGCACAATGCGATACGTATACTCTCGACAGTATACTCTCGAAGTAGGCGAGATCTGAAAAAGTTTACGAATATATTAACTGGGCTACAGTGCATCTTCAATCGTCATACAATGGGTATTGCTGACAGCCCCTATTCTGGCCAGTGTGAAGGCATCGAGAATGCTGAGCACTTTCTTTGCAAATGCCTTGCCTATATGGTAGCCAGATCCAAATGTCTGAGGGCATAAGTGTTAAATTATGAATACATTAGGAATATTTCGCCTAAATCCATATTGGACTATCTAAATAAAACCAAAAGAATTGAACTTAATGACGGGCACGCACAACAGGCTCAACGGAGGCCTAGGTGCAGAGATCGATGCGATCTCACCCGCCATACCTATCTATCTATGGAGTAAGATCTCAATTATTCCCCAATTGTTTAAGGTCTCCAAAACTGTCAGCCCGGACCGAATCCGCAAAAGCGTCGCTTCCAGGATTTGAAACCGTTCACCGAGCCATGTAGTGAAGCGTGTTACATGTTGATGGTAGGATGCTTTAATGCTTCGTTTAATCGTAAATTCAATTGATTTTTCGTTGCGTAGGACGGAATGAAAGAGAAAATGGAGGCGGACAAAAAGAAAACACCAACAGAATCCAGTAACGAAACGAGTTCTGACGATAGCAATGACAGTCGAGAGAGTAAAGATCAAAACAACAAAGACGCTACCACAGCAGCTGCTTCATCGTCATCGACGGCTCAAGTTTCACCACTGGCTGAATTGATTGCCACATTGAGTGCAGATGGCATATGGACCGGTGCGGATCAGTCAATGTTCAGAGCATTACACAAAGTTTTTCTCAACAACTATTGTGTAATCGCTCAAACGATGCTCACTAAGACTTGCCAGCAGGTGTATGAATTTGCTCAAAAAGAAGCGGCAGATATTCCGTTTGTGGAACACCAGGACAACACTTTGCCGAACAAGAAAAAGAAGAAACATCGTTTGTGGTGGGTGCTGGTGGAAACATCTGAATAAAGGATCCGACTGAAACATTTTTTCTTTACAGGTCTATGCATTGCCGCAAGATACAGTTGAAGAAAGACTCACAGTCTAACCACGTGTATAATTTTTCACCTTGTGATCATCCAGGTCCTTGTGACAACAATTGTTCCTGTATTCAAGCGCAAAACTTTTGTGAGAAGTTTTGTAACTGTAGTGGCGATTGTCAAAATCGATTCCCCGGTTGTCGTTGTAAGGCTCAATGTAATACCAAACAATGTCCTTGCTATTTGGCAGTGAGGGAATGTGATCCCGACTTGTGTAACACTTGTGGAGCTGGCCAATTCAATGTGGCAAAAATAACTTGTAAGAATGTCAGCGTTCAACGAGGATTACGTAAGGCTTCCCAAATCGGATGATTTCCATACGGTAATTATTTGACTCTACGTTTCAGACAAGAGGCTGCTAATGGCACCCAGTGATGTAGCTGGTTGGGGAATTTTCGTCAAGGAAGGCTGTCAAAAGAATGAATTCATTGCGGAATATTGCGGGGAAATTATTTCGCAGGACGAAGCAGATCGACGAGGTAAAGTGTATGACAAATACATGTGTAGCTTCTTGTTCAATTTGAACAATGACTTTGTGGTCGACGCAACGCGCAAGGGAAACAAAATACGATTTGCCAATCATTCCATTAATCCCAATTGTTACGCCAAAGTCATGATGGTCAATGGAGACCATCGCATCGGCATTTTCGCCAAAAGACCCGTACAACCTGGTGAAGAACTATTTTTCGATTACCGTTACGGGCCCACCGAACAGCTCAAGTTTGTGGGAATCGAAAGGGAAATGGAATTTTTATAAAAAAATTTAACTATTTTATTGCATTGACAATTTTTTGAATAACAATTTTGTGTTGTTTTAATCGAGCTTTTTACATCAACGATGATGGTGATGCCCTTTTTTCACGTTGTATTTGACATGTATTGGACACGTGTTCGTATCTCTTAAAGAAGATGGTGGCGTAGTAGAAAATAGAGAAATACCCTAGTGACTTGTGCTGGTTTTTGCATTTGTAGCGCTAGCCAACAGAATTCTGTATTTTTTCAATCAGATTCAGGTCAGCTCACCTAAACTGAAACTTGAAGCTTCAGAGGAAATCATGTTTGCGTATAAGGCTTCAGGGCTCATGGTAAGGGTCCAGCTCGGTCGTAATTTATTACAAAAAACTAATTTTGAAAATGTTGCAGGGGCGAACGCAAAGCTTCATGATGTGACTTTACGGTCACAGTAGTCACTTCCTTCGGTCTGTGAGTGATAAGTCGTCCTTCCACACGCCAACGAGATGCTGTTTCTTATAATTCGTAGGAAATTCTTGAAAAACTATCAAAAACGCTAAATAAAATTCTCAGAAAATTTTTCAATGATTTCTTTGTAAAGTTTTGTGTCAACGCAATTTATACCTATCCGCACCTCGCTTCACACTACACCTCTAAGCAAGGCCTATTTTTGAAATCGTATTTCGTGGAAAATTTGGAAATTTTTCGGAAATACGATTTTCCAAAAATAGGCCTTGGCTCTAAGGTTACATATGTCCTTGAGTGTTGGAGTCAGACTCGTAGCTGCGGCTGGCTCCAGTCCTTTTGGGACTGTCCTGTTAAAGGAAGAAGTGAGTTTGTTGGGATCAAAAGTCAGTTTACTCTGACTGTCAAAATGACGTTTGAAACGTCAAAGCTATCATGCGTTATCCGCACAAAGATCCACTTTTTTTTAGATTGATCAGGTTAGGACGTTCGTTTCGTCAGGACGTTCACCTTTCGTCAGGCAGCGGAAAGAAGAGCTTCGTATGTGCTCCTCCATCGTATGCGCTCCAACGTTTCGCGGATTCCGTTCGTACCCAGTCTCTTATCTCTCTAACACACAGGAAGTGTGGTATTGGGATGAAGGGCTCTGGGCCGACGCTAGCGTTTGCTGAGCCTTGTCTGCACTCTCATTTCCGTCTATGCCGGTGTGCCGTGGGACCCAAGCCACTGTGATCTGATTACTCATTCCCAGTCTTTAGCTCACCAACCAATCTAGACGTTGTGACAGGTGACGCGAGTGCTTTGATCACCGACTCGCTGTCCGAGCATATTAGTACTCTATTAGCCCCGTTGTTCCTTCCGGAACCAACTCAATCGCCCCCATAAGCGCAGCAAACGTCTCTGCTTGGAAGACGCTAGCCAATTTTCCCATGTGGAAGCTATAACCGTTCTTCGGGTCTTGCGTATAAACTTCGGCTCCCGTTCCCTGCTCAGTCTTCGATCCATCAATGAAGCCTACCTGTGCCCCATCGGGAAGGCCAACCGCCCAGTTTCCCAGCCAGTCAGTCCTGTCCCGTATGACAGTTTGGTATTGCCTCTCGAAGCTGATTGTAGGTACCATTCGATCTCTGGGCATTCGGAAGACCTGACTGTTTATCATTTGTCTGATTCTTCCGTGGCCCGAGTCGAAGTCCCTCATCCAGAGATTATTTTGCGTCAACCTAAGGCAAAGGCCTTCGCTTTTATGGTCGTCTTAATGGGGGTTAACGCAATAAGCGCTTCCATGGCCGCTTTGGCTGTGGTCTTCATAGCTCCTGTAATGCAAATGCATACAAGCCTCTGAATTTCATTCAACTCTTTCTTCGCACACTTGATGTCTAGCCTGGGCCACCACACAACACATCCATGGCTCAACATCGGTTTCATGACCGTCTCATAAATCCACAAAATGGCTCTAGACGGTATACCCCAGTACCTTCCAAAAGCCCTCCGACAGATCCAGAAGCCTAAAGTTCCCCACAAGGACGTGTCCTGTGTTTCTTCTGGGATTAACCTTCAGGCCCTTCTCTTGTCACCACTTATCCACTATCTTCAGTGAGCTTCTTAGGTGATCTCCAAGGGTACTCTCAAACTTGACCATAATTAAAACGGTCAAGTCATCAGAGTAACCCTGCGCATGAAATCCCTCTTGATTTAGTTTCCTTATGAGAGAATCGGCAACGATGCAGCGGAGAGAGTATTCCTCCTTGTGAACAGCCTTTTGATACCCAGAATACGGCTCTGTGTCCGCAAACATTTGCCATCCTGAGATTGCTGCTGATCCACCTCGTTACCATCGGTGCAACGCTTCTTTCTTCAAGCGCCTGCCGGATCACTTCGAATCTAGTGTTATCGTATGGTTCCTTCGATGTCCGTTAAACATCCAAGAGCTATCTCTCCAAATTCGAACGATCGCTCTATGATGGCTACTAGTCTATGCAGAGCAGAGTCTGTCGATCTTCCCGCCTGATAGGCATATTGCTTCTCATGGAGCGGAAATTTCGACAGGACTTCGTCTCTGATATAGAAGTCCATTAGCTTTTCTGGAGTCTTTAATACAAAAGAGGTGAGACTTATCGGCCGGAAGTCTTTGGCTACGCAGTGCGAGGGCTTCCCAGGTTTTGGTATAAAGATCACATTGACTTTTTCCCAAGCCTTTGTGATGTAGCCCAGGGCTAGCGAGCTCCTTAGGGTCTTGCATAGCGGTTCCAATAAGATGTCACCACTCTCCTTCAGCATAAACGGAAAAATACTATCTTTTCCTGCTGACTTAAACGGTTTGAAACTGCCGATTGCCCTTAGCCTGTCCAAAGTAACGATGTGGCTAGCCAGAGCCCATTCCTCCTCCGAAGGGTGCTCTGTCTTCGCTCCTTGAGTCGCTACATTTAGGAAAATGGGCCTCTAGCAGGTGAACAGCAGTGTCCTCTCCGCTATTTTTGAAACTGCTGTCCGGCCTCATCAGGAAGCCTGGCAGCAGCCTAGCGTCCTTCGGTAGGATCTTGTGGATCCTAGGGTAGTCTGGCATGTGTTCGATTTGAGCGCAAAATCTCCTCCACATCATTTTGACCTTCCATCGAGCAGCATTCCTAAACATGCCCTGAGATACCTTGTAGGAGTCCCAATCTTCTTGCTGAGAGGTCGTCCTGGCCTTATTCCAGGCCTTTCGAGCATTCCTAGCTATTAGCTATTCCAGGCCTTTCGAGTATTCCTAGCTATTAGCAGAACACCTCCATCTTCAGCCCCCCGTGTAATCCTAACTAAAGTCGTGTCCCTATCCGAGAATTGGTAGAGAATCATCGCTTGCAGTTCTGGCGTTACATAGATAGCCGATCTAGGATTTTGATCTGCATTCGCTTTGAAAATCCTGTTTCTATACGTAACGAATCCAAGTACCTTTTTGACGTTCGTCCAGGGTTCTTGTATCAGCAATATACTTGTCTGCCCCACTGCTAAGTCACGGCTTATATTGGCCGTGGCCGCTTTGCAGTGGTGCAAATTAATTTGAATAAATTTCATTTCTTTCGAGTCCATTTTAAGGCTGAAAGGTTCTTTAATTTTTCTTATTTAATTCTTAATTATTACCCGTCTTTTGAACGGTTCCCGTACGACGTCCCTTCTCGAGTGAAGAGCCGTCATTCGGTTTTGCCTTCGTACTATTGTTGGAGGCAAAATTCGGGGTTCCGGTCATGGTTTTGAGACCAAATGATTCCGGTCCACCTCCCGCAATATTCGGTAGAGTAGCCCCAAGTTGAGCCTGTTCTGTAGCTGGTGGCTTGGTTAGGCTTCCGGAGCCAGGAGTTCCAGTTGCTTGTTTGCTGCCGATACCAGATCCACTTAAAATGAGGGTGTGTTTGTCGACTTCCGAATGTTCTTAAATAAGTTTAGTGAAAGTTCTCTTCCATTTATAAAAGTTCTATTAAATATTAGCTTCGATAAGCACAACAGTATTTTTGATTCAAAGTGTTTAAAAAAAATGGCGTCACATATGCCGAAATAGACTCATGTGCCGGTCCGATTTTTTCTGTCGGCGACATGATGAAAAACGCGAAGTTTCACTTGAATTGCTAAATTTTTGTAACCAGCGGCGCAAAATAACATCCTCTTTCTCAAAGCCTTGTTGAGACCATCGCACAGGTTTATGCCACACCAATCAGCGTAATGATTTTTCAACACTTTTAGTTTTCACAAGTAAAAAGGTAAATGTACGAAAAACCATCTTCGCAAAAAGAAAGAAAAGTCAAGTTTTTGCAGCCCATACCCATAGTAGTCCTAATAAGTCACCCCTACTGATTTCGGAACATTTTTAAGTCTACACACAAAGACTTGCGTCGCTCATCAACTTTCACTGGCATTTCCTCTCTGAATCACGACCGATACCAGCTGGAGCAGAAAGTCTAGGGAACGAGCTTCGCCAGTGTTTTTTTTCATAAGTTTCCCCAGGTGTTTCAAGAACAGCGTTGTCTCTGGCCCGACAGCACCGAGAGTTTCAAAGGCGAGTGGCATAAAGTTATATGTCGTTTTCAGATCGATCTAGACATTATGTTTGTGCCGTTCGGCTACGTCGGCCGCTGCCCCACTGGACCTGGAAGTGGTGTTTAAGTAACTGGATGCAATTGAGTTCACCACTGTCACATCCCATAGCAAGGGTCTACCCCGGCTCCAAAGGTAGCTGGTTATTCCGCCAGGGCGTTTACCATCGCGTCGAGACAGACCATAAGGTTCGAGGTTGTTGGGAAACCCAGCCGAAGTAAAGGCCATCGAGAAAATTTTGTTAACCTCACCATGCTGTGGGTATTTTCCTTTAGAGCTGTTGCAAGATAGACCGTGGTAACCTTTGGGATCCACCATTTCCCCGCAAACACACAGATGAGGCTCGCAAACCTCATTACCCAACCGAAGCGCCACTGCAACTCTCGTTGAGTCGTTATCCAAAAGAAGTCCAAGTTGGTGAGATGGAACTGCCTGGAGCCACTCAGAAGATGTTTTTGTGGATGACGCCAGTAGTCGAGCCCGATCGGTTGGACCACTTGATGATAGCAACTCTTCAAAAATTGATTTGGAGCGCAAATTATCCCAAGAACTCTGTACCTTTTTCAGCTCTATTGTGGCCGGTGTCAGTTCGATAGTGTACTCACTGATCATAGACGATAAATTCACATCGAATCTTAGCCAAAATATGGTTCGAAAGGTCTTCTGATTGAAATACTGACGAGAAGTGAGCTCGCTGTGCCAAGTCTATCTACTTCCTTATTCCAAGTCCGGCTGAAGACAACGGCAGAGAGGCTTGAGTCCACGATGTGCTGCTGAATTTGTTGTTAGTGATGGTTTCAAGTGACTGACGGTAGTATTCGTCGATCTCTGCTAGTTTATCTGGATGTAAAAATGTTGAGGCCGTACGAAGTAAGTATAGAAATCGAGGAGAAAAGACAGCGAGCTTCGTAATAATCTCAGTGACGGGTGGATGTCCAGGAGTCGAGGTCGTCTACACATGGTTTTGACAGCTTTCAGACCATTAGATAATGAATCGCTGGTACCTTCATCCAAGATCGGTGCGCCGAGGAGCATGAAAGAAGAGTCATCGAGGACTGTAATCCCTGGCAATAGAGTATTCAGTTCCTCGAGCATCTCCTCTTTTGACTCTGGCGGGGTGTTGATAAAGTAAGGCCCAATTCGTCTGAAAATGCTAAAGCACTTCTAACATCCTCTAAAAGAGCGTTCATCACCAATTACGCCATCATCCAGGAACCACGTGTTAAGAGCTGACTCTTTCGTAATACACAGCTTAAGTTCCGCAATGTCAACATTTAATAAAACTGCAAAATTAATTCAAACGCAACTTTTTTGGTGTTTGATCTTGACCTTCGATAATATGCGACTGACTTCTTGGTCTAGCAGAATATACGATAAGATTTTGGTGAATTTAATTTAATTTAATTCACACAACAAGTTCTTTAAACGTTCGACTGGAGATTTCCGTTATTGAAATTTATTGTGGAATTGGGTTTTGCTCTTTTACTCTTTTTTGGAACCCACAAAGTATGACTGACTTCTCTTTACGTTTAATGGATTCAATTAATTGAATGCATGATTTTTAACAGCGTTAGTCATTCAAATGTTTTATCAAAGATTTAAATATATAGATACGCTGCGTGTAATGGTACGATTATTGTTGGAAGCGATGAATATATCTTGGGTTTCAATTCCATTATTCGCATTTTAATTCGCCATTTATATAATAACAACATGACGCAATAACATAACACAACAAACAATTCGAACACACAGAAATAAACATGTGGATTTGCTTATACTGATTTTGTGTGGACTGCTGAAATGATTAACTTTTCTGAGTGTTAGTGTCGATAGAACAAGTATATGGAATTACTGTTGCAAGCCGGTTGATCAGTCACTCGACTCGTTGTGTGGATTGTGTTTGTTTGATGCACGGACAGGTCATTTTTTCCGTAAAATTTCTTTAATTTTAACATAATTAGCGAATTTTAATTGACGAAAATTGTTAATTCAAAGTGAAGTTTTAATGGTAGTACGGAAAATTAAATAGACAAACCTTTGGTAAATTAAAGATTAAAGAAAGGTTAAAGCGTTTTCGTGTATTGAGTGTACTATTTTAATTAATAATTAATCGACTATGTTGTTGGATTCTAAATTATACCAAATTCTGTAGTGCAAAAGTGACATTTGAACATTCCTATGTCTCGTTTCTGTTTGTTTATGATGTGAATATACATGTGGATGTGTGGGTGCTCGATGGAGTATATTGTGGATTTCCATATTGTTATTCGTTACAGGCTTGTCTCCCATACGCGTACTAAATTGTTTCAATCGATTCGGGTCGTTAGGTCTTTTGGCGCCTATGGATGTAGTCACCAATTTTAGCTATATTTCTAACCGCGCTGGCTTTGTATATAGATTTTCGGATGGTTTTTTGAATCATCTTTTTATAATAGGGTTGACCGGGGTTGTCAATGTCGAATGTTGGTAATTCATCCTAATTTGTTAAATGAATTCATAATTTTTAATTGTTTGAAAATGTTTTTGGACCCGTACGAAGGTCCGATACGTTTACTACAAACAATTTTAATGTAAGTAACATGGGGTAGATCGAGGTGACAGTTGGGAGGATGCACTTAGTATCGTCTAAATATGACGAATCAACAATAAAAAAATGTCCGTCCGTCGCGTCGGTCAGTCTCCACTTTTTTTCCAAACTGCTCAACCGATCACCTTAAACTTTTTTCCCCTGACAGATACATGCCTCCCATGATTCAAGTTCGAAGATGAGCAAAATCGATCAAGTGGTTCCGAAGATATGGTCGAGGAAGTGACCAAAAACATGGTTTTTCGAGGGTGAAGTGAAGCTTTTTCGCAAATATCTCAGCAAGTATAGCAAGGAAATTGCTCATGTAGCTGTCAAATGAAAGGATTTGATGTCAGAAAATTGGGAAACATTTTTGGAGGAATCGGGTCAGGGGACGGGGCGCCGGGACCAATGAAATTGAATTTCTTGGCCATATACGAAAACAGTTTTTCGTCTATATTTCCTTTACAAACTATGCAATATGGATAATCACTGTCAAAGGCAAATTTGTAGAGAATAAAATTTTAGAGAACGCGTGTCTCAGGTTTTTGGATGAAAATGCCCCAATCCTGGGATATGACTACTTCTAGATTTGGGAATGATGATCCATATCTCTAGAACTATAAGAGGTAGAAAGTTAATTCCCAGGGAAAATTGTAGAGAATAAAATTTTAGAGAACACGTGTCTCAGGGTTTGGGGTAAAAATGCCACAATCCTGGGATATGATCACTTCTAGAACTGGGAGGGATGATCCATATCTCTAGAACTATAAGAGGTAGAAAGTTGCTTCCAAAGGCAAAGTTGCAGAGAATAAAATTTCAGAGAACACGTTTCTCAAGGTTTTGGGTAGAATTGCCCCAATCCTAGCATATAACCACTTCTAGAATTGGGAGGGATGATCCATATCTCTAGAACTATAAGAGGTACAACATTGCTTCCAAAGGCAAAGCTGTAGAGCATAACATTTTAGCGAACACGTGTTTCTGACTTGGGTAAAAATGCCTCAATCCCGTGTTATGACGACTTCTAGAATTGGGAGGGATGACCCATATCTCTAGAACTGTAAGAGGTAGAAGGTTGCTTCCAAAGGCAAAGTTGTATAGAACAAAATTTTAGAGAACACGTGTTTCAGGGTTTTAGGGAAAAATGATTAGTCCTTGGATATAAGCTTTTCTAGATTTGATTGGTCTGAGATGTACTTCGGTAGGCTTTGACATTACCTTGGGTAATTTCTATGGATCTTTGAAATTCTTATAGTTATAAAAGAACATAAAACGTTGGATTGTTTGCTTATTACTATATTAAGATACGTTCGAGTCTTTTTGCAAGATTTCTTCTATTTTCTACATCTATTCTGTTTGTCACATCTATTCTGATACGTACAGATCTTTGGTTATGTTTGTTTTTTAGTTTTCCTTTTTTTGCCGTCGAGCGCATATGGTTTCATCAAATTGCATAGATTGACGCCCCTGAGAGATCCCCGATATATTTGTCCCACGCTCCATAATCCTCCGTTACAACCCTTCCGGGTCAGAGGCTAGATCATTTTATTTTACTAGTTCCGCAAATTTTTATGAGCTTTTGCTCAGATAGTCAACTTAGAGATCCTTGCGTTGTAGAAGTTTTTACCGTGTCAAAGGTAAAATGCATACAAACCTAGTGCCATCTATGATGAACTAGGTGCGGAAACTAGTAGGTCGTATTACGCCCCATCAATGTATTTTACGGGCAGACATTTTTGGACCACATGCTTAACGTGAATTCCGAACCACGTCTAACGGTAGCTACCATTTTACCATTAGGATTTCTTCTGGTGCTAATTATATCTCAGACTCAGATATTTGTACACAGAATTCATCGAATATGGGTGACGTCATATTTGTCATTCTTCTGTGTACGATTCGTTGCGGCATCAAATTCACAACTACCCAAATTATGAAGCCTGGGTGTGCCTAGGAACGTCACTTTCATGCGAGACATTGAAGAAAAATCCTATACAGAATTTGTCCCCACCAGGATTGAACCCGGGTATTCTTGGTAGAAAGCCAGTGCGTTACCACTAATCTAACCCGTTCCCCAGTACGACAGTCAAAACATTTCAACATCGGTGAAAATCGGTGCAAGGGTGTTATTTTCGGCGACGGCGGCAAACTTTTCAAATTTTTTTAGCGGCACCGGCCGGCGCTCAGTGGCATAGATGGTAAAAGTAGCGGTCCTAGTTATGTAACTACTACTCACTACTAGATATTTTTTGTCTTCAGTAAAGTTGTTCAGCATGAAATTAGGAACAGCTTTGCAGAAGAATTTTTTTTCTATCAGTTACATTTCAGAAGTCATAAATTCCGAAATCAAAATGATGGAAAAATTGCTTCTTTAGCAAACTTGTTCCTCATTTCGTGCTGAACAATTTTGCTGATTTTAACGACAGCGACATAAAGAGAATTTTTCAATCGGTCGATGTTAATTACAGATTCAACGAAGTCGTCGTTAATTTGCTTGAAAAACATGCTCCGTCTAGCATATAAAGAGAGGCCTCGTATTAATTCGACGAAGCCGTGGTATACGCAAGATATTAATAAAGCATCCGTTGATCGTGACATTGCTAAGAGGAGCCATAAACGCTACAAAACAGCTGAGAATCGTAAGATATGTAATACACCTAGAAATAAAGTCAATCAAATGATCAGTGATGCGAAAGCGTCTCACTTGAGACCAAGACTGTGTGCTAATGTTGGCATGAAAAGATTATGGAAGATTATGGGCTTAGCTAAATCTAACTCTAATTCGCCAGTGCCGGCATTCACGGCTCATGAATTCAATGATCACAATTCTGGTGATGCCAGCGACTCCCACGTCACTTCGTTGTCCCCCTCTGTGCCCATCATTAACATTTCAACATCAGCACGAGGACTATCATTGAACCGTTATTTCTCATTTCGAAATGTCACTGAAGTTGAAATTTACGCATCTCTAAAGTCGAATGCTGTAGGGCTTGACTGTGTACCACTTCCATTTATTAAAGCGATCATTGCTGACATCATGCCATATATTAAGCATATTTTTAATTACACCATACTAAAAGGTGTGCCACAAGGATCAGTTCTGGGACCGCTCCTTTTCTGCTTATTCATTAACGACCTTCCGAGTTCGCTGAAATACATGATTACACATCTGTATGCTGATGACACGCAACTGTACAAGTTTTTCTCCGAAGCTGATATCGTACATGGGATTGACCAAGTGAACCAAGATCTGGATAGAATATTTGAATGGGCAGCTCTAAACAGACTTGAGCTCCATGCCGACAAGTCTAAGGCGATCGTTTTTGATGCTAAAGATTCAAATTTCCATTTCCACATCGGTCAAGAACGTCAAGAACCTGGGATTTTTAATGAATGATAGATTTACATGGACGGCTCACGCCGAGAAAATTTCGCAAAGGATTTTCATTGGGCTCAGAAGTTTGTGGCCACTGTCTAAATGTACATCGTTACGGACACAAATGATGTTGGCGAAATCGTTGCTTCTACCTCATCTTGATTACAGTTGTGCAGTTTTCTTCTATGGATTAGACTCAGCATCCATGAAAATGCTTAATCGTTCGGTGAAATCTATGGTGAGATATGTTTATGGACTCGGTCGATTTGTAAATGTTGACTCGCATGTGACGCGATTTCTTGGTTGTTCACTGGAAACGTTTTTCCGAGTTCGTTCGATGTGCTATTTGTACAAAACAGACCAATCTGGTCAGCCGGTTCATCTGAAAGAAATGCTAGTTTTCGGACAATCATATAGATCAAGATCCTTTACGATTCCACGATTTGAATTATCAGTGTTCAAGAAAACTTTGTTTGTGCAAGGAATGATTGAATGGAATTTGATACCAGTGAGAATTTGAAAATCTAGCTCAGTGAGTGTTTTCAGTAAGCAATGTGTTGAACATTTTAATCGCCTCAGTCACAGAAGTATCTATCAATGGCTCTAGTCTCCGTTATGTTCTATGTTTTAGTTGGTTTCAGTTACGACTCTCGAGTTTAGTGTTTGATCCTCATGTTTTGTTTATAAAATCTTTACGACATTTTGTTTTTATTTTATCTTATTTTCATTTTTTATGCTTATATATACCTAGTATTGTAGCCGATATTATGCGCAATTTTATTGCCTTGCATAATTTAATAATAAAATGAATGAATGAATGAATGAATTTAAGTCTTCGGAAAGACATGAAGAAAGACGTCTCGATTGAGACAGATTGGTTGAGACATTCGCGAATTCACTCATTTATATTCATGAAAAACTACCAACTACCGTGTAGTGTCACACTGTGGACCCTATAGGGGCAGGGGTTTGGCACTCACCAGATTTTTAGCAATGGTTTTTGACGTTTCCCTAGGTTCATTCATTTGAAATTCACGTAGATATAAGCAAAAAGTTTCACGGAGCTTCTAAAGAAGTCACGTTTCCCATAAAAGCTTTTTCGATTGCTTAAATTACGATGCGAAAGAACATGAGACAAAAAATCAAAATCGCATACGAAAATAATGTTTTGTCTCATGTTTTGCGTTATGTAATTTAGGGACGATCGCTTATCTTTTAGTGAGGAAAAGAGTTTTACTCGAGTTGTCATGTTGATGGACAGACAAAATTTTTGGCTTTGTCTATGGACCTACTCCCGGGTCGAAATCATAGTGCTAAACCCAATAGACCCCTTTTAGAAGCACTATGTTCTTAGTACCAGGGTCGTAGCTAGAAAATATTGACTTTAAGCTAGCAATTTATTTTCACAATGATTTATGCATGCCCAAGAAGACATTATTTGAAATAAAAAATTGGGGGGAGGGGGGGGTACTTGGAAGTTAAGAAAGTTATAAGACAAAAACAGCCTCCGATATGAACTGTTATAAACTGTTCGAAAAAAATCAACACTCAGATTTTTCGAACAGTTTATAACAGTTCAAAGAGTGTTTTTACCTCATAAATTTCTTAACTTCCAAGAGCCTCCCACTTCTTATTTCAAATAACGTTAGGCATAGATTCCGATACATCATTGTGAGAATAAACAAACTACTACACTGAGGAAAAAATCTACAAGCCACGTAGCTGTTTATACGCCGTCGACGTATTTTACCCACTGTGACATATAACGAATGTCGTGCACGTATTATGTGAGCTCATAACACGTTTGTTACGTATGGCATACTACACAATACTTAAATAAGGTTGATAATACACTCACCGCGTATATAAAACGTCGGCGGCGTATATTATAAACGCAATTCCTACGTTTTAGAACACAAAAGTGAATTCATTAAAAATATAGTTTATCATTCGAAAATACTGACGCGAATCAGGTTTTAAAATGCCAACCACTTGTGATATCATATTCGACAATAATCCACAAAAAGTGGTTTATTCCGGAAGTTCTTTGAACGGCACGGTTAATTTGTCGTTAACCGAAGAAAAAAAACTTTATGGAATTTACCTTGAACTCATCGGAAAAGCGTATTGCACATGGACGAGAAGCAGCGGCAAAAGTAGTGTACGGTACACTGGCGAAGAGAATTACTTAAATCAAAAGCTGTACTTCGTTGGCAGTGAAAGCTGTAAGGTAAGGTTGACGATTTTAATCTAAATTTCAACTTTTCCGTTGCTCTAATTAGGCGATGTTCGAATGCCACCCGGACTGCACACTTACAAATTTCAATACAATTTGCCGCCTCAGCTGCCAACATCGGTGGAAGGCAGCCTCGGCTACGTTAGATATACCATTCGTGTTGTGCTTAACATTTCGATGTGGCCGGACAAAGTGTTCAAACAGCAGTTCACAGTTCTTAGGCCATTTGACTTAAATAATGCCCCCATATTAGCAGTAAGTGAAAATCGGTTCTAACTGTTCAGCGATCGCTAATTTCCAACTTTTAAGAGACCAGTACTTGCTGAAATATCCGAGAGATTCTTTTTTGGTGGTTTGATATGCTGTGTCATATCAAGTCCAATGAATGTCGCAGTTCGCATTCCCGTTAGTGGATATACGCCCGGTCAAACTGTCAACATAGAAATCAAGGTGAACAACAGAAGTGGTCAAGAGATAGACGGTTTTGAAGTTAAGCTGATAAAAGTAAAGGAGTATCGTAAACAAATTGACATGATTTCTTAAAGAACTTCCAATGCATTTTGTAGATAATTGACTTTTTTGCTAAACGAGGCGGTATTACCTGTTGTGGAGAAACTGAAGAAAAACGAACGGAGAAGCGTGGCATTGCCATACAAGAAATACGTGCTTACGGCGCGAACACAAATGATGTTATCTCCGTAAACTTTCTCGTGCCTCCAATTCCACCAACTGACCTTTCATCCAGCAACGTTATTAAGGTTTCGTACAAGTTAAAGGTGAGCAAACATTCACACTCAATTGTCCTGACCGTTTTTTCATGAGTTGGTTATTTTTGATAAGGTGATCGCTTTAATTGGTGCATGCCACAGAGACCCAAAAGTCTTTATTCCGATAACAATTGGCACGTATCCACTCAGAGACAATGTTGCAGCAAACGTGCCAGCTGCAAGCGCACCCGAAGATAATAGTCCAGAAGGTAAGACTTAAAAATCCAATAAGAAAGTTTACAATTCAATTTTTAAAATTTTGGTTCCAATTTAGAGCCGCCAACTTATGAAGAAGCCTTGGATTTGATCAATGGAATGAAGGACGAAGATTCTACAGATTTCAGGCCAAAATATCCAATGTTCAAGCGCAGTACTTCCTATTCAAATGGAAACTAAGACTATCACATTCTCATCATATTTAGGAATATTAAGGAGTACAAATACCTCAGGAAAATTTTCATAGTTCTTCAGAAGTAGTAAATGTGCCTAATACTTTGCTTAACTGCTTCCAGAATGAAGTTATCTCAGAAGTTATGTTGAACTATTGTCCTTTGTTCTAGCCGATGCGACAGTCTATAGACAGTCTACAGTCGCAGTTAGGGGAATAGTTAGGAATAATTCAACTTTTTTCAGAAGTATCACTTTTCAGACATTCCAAAAAGGTGTCCTTAATGTGGAACACAGCGTGCACAAAGAAACGTTTTGAAGGAAAACCAAATCAGGGCGTCAAATAACACATTGGATGGATGGATATAAGCGAAAGGTTTTTTGCCTATTTTTCTATCTGATAAGACTTAAACAGTGGGGGGGGGGGGGGGCTAAAATGTTATATACTTATCTGTAAAATATTATAACGTTTATTGAAATAAATAATAAAAGTTTATTCATTTATTTATAATTATGCCAACGGCTTTCGCTAACTGGCTTTTTACATGATGTAACAGTCTCCTTGATTAGCCTGACACCAGGACGACTGCACAGTTTAGTAGAAAGAGAATGTTCAACTTTACCCAATCAATTTCATATAGACCAAACAACCAAGCCAACTTTTCTCACATCCACAGTCTCTCTGCCTCCAGAAAGAATGC
Organism: Pseudolycoriella hygida; assembly: GCA_029228625.1. NCBI lineage: Eukaryota > Metazoa > Arthropoda > Insecta > Diptera > Sciaridae > Pseudolycoriella > Pseudolycoriella hygida. Next base: position 22,854,262 of record CM055403.1, on the reverse strand, counting down.
AACGACTAAGCAGTTTCTTTTCAGGAGTAATGAATGACCAAACAATTTCCTTTACAGAGCAATGGTAATATCTCCAGTATGCTTCTTTTAATGGAAACGGATGAACGATAATAAATTGATTTCCATCGAATAATGCAACAACAAAGGCTTGCGTGACACTCTTGTGACAGGGAGTAGGGGGGTCCAAAAATATCAATTTTTGCATTACGTAATTTATGAACGGCCCCTAATAATTAGATCAGAATGATAACTAGCAAAGAACAGAAAAACTATAAAATTTAGGGGTCCGGCATTTGCGACGCATTTTTTATTCAAAAGTGAAAATATTTCAAGAGAATGTTTTGCGTTCGTTGTTTTGGAAGAAGGGATGAGGACTTGCGTCACGTTTCCTTTTTAAAAGGGTT
>CM055403.1:22758639-22831898 GCA_029228625.1 Pseudolycoriella hygida | reverse complement strand
CGGCAAAAAAAATTTCCTTTGACACGAAACATCTATCTTCTACAAAAAAAAATGTTAAAAAAAATTTAATTTTCCCCCTAAGTCCGTCCCATATCACCGCCCGCCATTTTGTTGGTCACCCTGACACACTACACACCCAACTTTTCCTTTGACTCCGAACATCTATCTTCAACCCAAAAAAAATTAAAAAAAAAAAATTAATTTTTCTCCTAAGTCCGTTTCATACCACCGTCGCCGTCGGCCATTTTGTTGGTCGCCCTGACGCACTACACACTCAACCCAATAACATTGCCTTTGAATCCGAACATCTATCTCCAACCCAAAAAAATTTATTTTTTCCCCTCAGTCCGTCCCATACCACCGTCTGCTATTTTGTTGGTCACCCTGACACACTAAACACCCAAACCATCAACTTTTCTTTTGACACCAAACATCCTAATTATGATATAAGTCCAAAAATTTGGCTCATATTTGACCCATACCCTTTCACACACTCACACACACATACAAAACATTCTTTTATATGGCGCCTTCTAAGAGCCCTGGCGCCCAAACGAGGCCGGTACCGCCCCTTTTTTTAAATCTCATATGGCGTATAATGCTCACCCGAAGGTCCCTGCAAAATTAACGAGCACGAGCCAAAAAAGTCGGTTTTCATACAAATGGTTCTGGAACTAACTAACTAACCCACCCACCCACTAGCTAACGTAGAATGTTTCCATTAGCTTTGGCTTCTATATGAAATAGCACATTTTGTATGGAAAATGACGATTTTCTAAAGGTCATATCTTCGGATCCACTGGACCGATTTTAATGAGTAAAATTTAGATTTCAATCAAAATTTTACGCAAAATCCGAAAAACTAGGTCTCAGTGGGTACGACCCAAGGGAAAAGGTCAAAACTTAGCTGTATATATAGTTCCGCCGTCTATGAAAAAAAATTTCTTCTTTGCGTCAAGGGCGCATTGCTACCGCGCGACCATGATTTCCTATTTTCACTTATTTTCCAAAACACTAGGCGATTTGCTTACATTCACTTATTAATTTCACTTACGTCACACCAAAATTTATTGAGATATCACCATGGTTGTGCTCGCTAACGATTTTTTTTAGTGACGCTAACGCTAACGCTATTTTTAAAAAATATTAGCGTCGCTAGCGTGATTCGCTTATCTAAAAAAAAATAGCGCGCTAGAAGCGGACGATAATAGCGGTCGCTAACCCTCGCTAATTACATTATCTTTTGAATTTTTCAATCGAAATCCCAACGCAAAATATTTTTGCCGAAGATCACTTGCGAATCTTGCGAACAGACAAACTATGTAGAAATAGCCATTTACAAGCTTCTGGCAATAGCATTTAAGTTTTAACTAAAAAAACTTCGAGTTCCCCAGCAACTTTGTAGTTGTACGTTGCGATTTTAACTTTGGGAAAATCATATCTGCAGATTTCATCAATATCATGTAGATTGTGCTTCATTTTTGTAGTCATAATCATCGAAATAATTGGGACGTTCATTGGTTACACTGTTCTGACTTTTATGCTTCCCGCTCCAATGATTGATTATCACTACAAACATTCTTCCAGATAATGTTAAGTAATACGTTAGTATTTCTGAAATTTTGACAAGGCTTTAACGTTACGAATAGTAACAAAAATTAGAAACTAAAGGAGAAAGTAATAACTATTTTGAACTTTTATGATAAAATGATTACGTCACCCAATTAATTCTGAATTTACACACAAAATGCATCTACATTTGTTACGCGTATGTTAACTAAAATACACTATCATGTTAGCGAAGAACTAGCGATTAGCGAAGTTTTTCGCTAGTTGGATTTGGGTAGTATTATAATCGATCACCCAAAAATAATTTTTGATCACCAATACAAAATAAAACTTAATTAGGGGCAAAATTAGTTACACCTACGCTGAGTTAGCCGCTTTAAAGATACATTCCTCCTTTCACGAAACGGTCGGACAAACCTGTGGCCCTAAAAAAGAGCGTTTTATTTTTCTGGTGATCAAAATTGAAATTTCTGGTGATCAAAAATGAATTTCTTGGTGATCAGTTAAACATATGCCGTCGCTATTAGCGAGCAATTCCCAATTCTAGCGTCGCTTTGTTGTTGTTGCTGTTGAACGTGTGGAAAATATGTGAAATTTTTTGGTGTGTTTTCAACATACCGCTCGCTTATGTATTAAAATTTTGAACTGAATTGGCTATGATATGCAGTTGTAACACATCTGCGATTACGACACCTCGCCTTCGGCTCGGATATCGCAAACTTTCGCAGATGTGTTACAACTGAATTACATAGCCAATGCAGTTAATAACTATAATTTTGTAAACAAACTAATTCTGACACATAGTCTGTCATATTTTAAATTCGTTCTATACTATAGAAAATGCAGTCATATTCCCTCTGTCAGTAGACGAGTCAACGCGACCATCTACTGTATCTCTCTGAATTTAATGGATTTGTTTCGATTTTTCGTTACGTTTCGTTTTAAATTAAATTTGTGAGTTAAATGTTCATTCGATGAGAATGTATATGTAACAACAAGTTTTCGCATGACACAGCGAATGCCGTTCGATCCTATGAAAATAATTCATTAATTCAATATCAACTTTGTGAACTTGAGAACTCACTCGTGAATTTTCGAGCAACTCGCTTTGGAAACTGTTTTTGACATATCCGAGCTCGAAAACACACTCGTGAGTTCCACTCATATCACAAAATTGATCGCTCATGTAATGAATTATATTCACAGCATAGAACGTAATCTACTGTTCTGTTGACATTAGTTACGTTTTATATCGATTGTTCCATGCTCCATTTCCGTCAGTATTGATCAATTAGATTGTTTAAATGAGTAAATTTACGTACTTCAGCTTGTTTTTCTGAAAATCGAATAAAATGACAAATGGTTTAGGTGATATTTGCTCAATTATCTCTGTGTTCATCTCAACATACCCATTGAGATAGCATCACGTTCTCTTTGTTCGGAATAAAAATTGAAATTTTTTTAAATTGATAATTTTATCCATTTTTATATTTCTCAGCAATTATTGATAATAAAATTTAGATTAAAGATTAGGCTATTAAAAAAATATATTATGCCAAACTTCCTCTTACATTAACTCATCTGCAAGTACAAATTTTCATTTGAGAAATTTACATTTTTATGCGGTAACAGCAGAATGTTAATGAAACAATAAAGTTAATTAATTAATTAAAACACTAACACTAAGATCGTTCCGTACAAGCACCGAAAAAAACTGTTTCTACAATTGTATATCTTTCAAATGTATAATCAATTTTTTACCCGTGTGGTTCGCATTGTTATTCTAAGATGTTGCAAGTTTTTTATACATTTTTGATTTATTGACATTTTTTACATCGTCTTGTCTCTATAAAAGTATCACAACAAAAACCCTTTTAAAGGGAAATGTGACGCAAGTCCTTCTTCCTCCTTCCAAAACAACTGATATCAATTTGAGGTGACGCTTAAAGCTTTGAAACGCAAAAATTCTTTTGGAATGTTTTCATTTTTGATTAAAAAAATGCGTCACAAATGCCGGACCCACCAATGTAATAATTTTTCTACGCTTTCAGCTGTCATACGCAAAAATTTGATTTCCTGTTCAAAAATACGCCATACATAATGACAAATTTTTGCGCTGTGAAAGCTGAAAGAACAGAAAAACTATAACATTTGGGGGTCCGGTATTTGTGACGCATTTTTTTAATCAAAAATAAAAACATTCCAAAAGAATTTTTGCGTTTCAAAGCTTTAAGCGTCACCCCAAATTGATATCAGTTGTTTTGGAAGGAGTTGGTGTGATGTCACTTCCAAATCCGGAGGTACAAAATCCAGAGGCGTCAAAATCAGGAGGCGTCAAAACCAGGAGATGTCAAAAGTAGGAGGCGTCAAAATACGAAAGAAATGCAAAAATCCGGACAAAATCTGGACGAAGTTATATGTATCAAAGCAGCGAATGTTTATTTAGACAAATTGATATTTTATCAACAATAGTGCGCCGCGGCACGTGAAAAATATAAAAAAGCCGGGTCGAGGGGCGGCAGCCCCCGCAAAGGGGATCAAGGGGGAATATCCCGCTTGCGATGTCTATTGCCGATGCCACCATTGAAGTACAATTGTTTATTCGAAAGTACAAAATCTTGAGGCTTCAAAGTACGGACGCTACACAATCCAGACGATCATCTGGAACATGATGCCTCTGCATTATGACGCCTAAGAATTTTGCATCTTCCAGATTTCGACGCACCCTGATTTTGACGACAGTGGAATTCGAAGTCTCCGGATTTATCGTCCGGATTTTGCGCCTCCGGATTTGGAAGGTGAGCCGTTGGTGTCAAGTAACGAACAACATATAATATGCAACAAATGTTACTTGAATCAAACGTCAAGTCTTCATCAAAACACTCACGCGTACACAGTAAAACATTATACGATATAACTTGATGTGTACTAACACTCTGGCAAGACCTCGGGTACGTTCACATCTGTTTATATACTTAATATTATTGTAATCTACCAATCTTTTACACGTGCCTAAAGTAATATAACCTTGAACTGTAAAAACAGCTCCCCGTCCAATAATCACTCTCTCAAAAGACTTCACTTATCTCGCTTATTGGTCTTCAGATTAAAGTTAAGACAATTAAATGTTTTATTTGAACCACAATCTACATCTCTGTGTAAATTAATTATTAAATAAAACATAACCAAAGACCCGTACGTATCAGAATAGATGTTGCAAACAGAAGAGATGTGGCAAACGGAATAGATGTTGCAAAAAGACTCGGACGTATCTAAACAATAAAAATGAGCAAACAAATCAATGTTTTAAGTTCTTTTAGAACTATAAGAATTTAAAAGATCCATAGAAATTATCCAAGGTAATGTCAAAAGTCCTATCGAAGTACGTCTTTTGACATCTGAGACCTTTATTTATGAGTCCAGAAAATTTGTTGTAAAATCAGGGGTTCCACAGGGTAGTCATTTGGGCCCACTCCTTTTTATACTGTTTATGAATGACGTCACTAAGATATTCACGAATTTGAAAATTCTATATGCGGATAACCTGAAATTGTGTGCGAAGGTAAATTCTATCACTGATACAATCGGTATACAAAAAGACATCGACGCACTCTCGAACTGGTGTAAATTAAACAGACTTGACCTGAATGTTGCAAAATGCAAAGTAATGTCATTCTTTCCGTTGAGATTTGAGTACACAATCGACAGGATTCTGTTAACCGGAGTATCAACCATACGTGATCTGGGCATTTGGTACGATGAAAAATTAACGTTAGACCTCCACTTTGAATCCATCCCATCAAAAGTGTACTCGATGTTGGGATTTATGAAAAGGATTTGTAAGCAATTTACGAAAGTTCAAGCTCTAAAAAGCGTTTTTTTTGCGAATATGCGTTCCCACTTGGAGTATGCCTCAGTCGTATGGCATCCGAATCAAAAACGTTCACATTGTCAAAATTGAATCGATTCAAAAATAATTTTTACTTTACGCATTGAGAAGAACAGTACGTCGTGATCATAACTATCGTCTTCTCAGTTGCTTGAGTCGTTGTGCTTCAATCAACATTGAACCCCTTTGGCGTCGTCGTATCCATTTGAATGTAATGTTCGTGCTCGACCTGCTGCGTGGTCGTGTTAAGTCACCAATTCTTTCATCAAAAATCAGACTCAACACTCCGATACGAGATTTGAGGACAAATTAGAGGTCGATTACCATAGAACCGATTATGGACAACACGAACCGATGAACAGCATTGTCAGAATGTTTAACGCGTTTTCCCAATTGTACGATCGTACATCATCAAGAAACGTTTTTTGCGCCAAAGTCAGATCGTTTAATCTTACGAGCTCTTTTCTTGCACAATTTGGTCTTTCTACAATGAATGTAACTTGTTGTTCTTCCCTATGTTCGACTGTTCATCACTCATCTTGCTTTTTATAAGATTTTACTTAAATTACTTACATTATGTCGTTATGCTTTGTAGTCAGGAAGCCTCACAGCGGATGACGCAATAATAAATAAAAAAAAAAAAAAACGTTTTCCACCAACTTTCTAACTGCCATAGTTCTAGAGATATGTGTCATTCCTAAAATTCAAGATGTGGCCGTATCCCAAGGATTGGGCCATATTTCCCCAAAACCCTGAGACATGTGTTCGCTAGAATTCGATTCTCTACAACTTCGCCTTTGAAAGCAGCTTTCTACCTCTCATAGTTCAAGAGATATGGCTCATCCTTCCAATTCTAGAAGTGGTCATATCCCAGGATTGGGCCATATTTCCCCAAAACCTTGAGACACGTGTTCCCTTAAATTTTATTCTCTACAACTTTGCCTTCGACAGTAAACCTCCATATTTCATAATTAAGGAAATAGACGAAAAACTGTTTTCCGACCTCCACTTCTTCGACCATATCTCCGGAACTACTTGGCCGATTTTGCTCATCTTCGAACTTGAATCATGGGAGGCATGTACCTTTCAGGGAAAAAAAGTTTAGGGTGATCGGTTGACCCGTTTGGAAAAAAGTGGAGGCGGACAGACGATAATAAATGTATCCCCCAACTCCCACCTCGATCTACCCCATGTTACAATAAAATTGTTTGTAGTAAACGTATGGGACGTTTCTACTTCGTCCGGGTCCAACCATCTAAAACATAAGAAAGTAGCGCATTACGACACTAGAGCTGACTTTCAAAATACTATGATTCACATGGAGTTAGACTCTGGATGATTCACGGCTCTTTACAAATATCGCCAGAAATTGCATTTTATCGTGTACAAAGGCAGACAGACACCACGATAGCAACTATCACCAAAGCTGCTGCCGCTATCTAATTTTCTCATGATTTTTTCGCGATTATTCGTCAGTGATTATTCCAATAGTGAAGCATTAACGAACGCCAATCATATCTTTAGTCAGATTAAAAAATCGTTTGGGTATTAATAATTCTGAGTAGTCCAGTGGTTATCAAAGCTTTTAATACAACAAATTGAAATTGCTTATCACAATTTGATATACTGATATACTCAATTTTAATTGTATTTTATGCTGAAATGCAAACAGCATCAAGTAAATACAATTGAGAAATAAAAAAAAAACACTTGTATGAACTACCTGCTTCAGTATCATTCGGTCAGTTCTATTTGAGTGATGAATGGAAGATTTTTCTGGAAAGTTTTGTTTTTAATTCGAGATGGATAACAATTTGTCTTCAGATTCAACTACAAGAATGGAAGCTAGTGAGAGTAAGCCTGATGAAGCCCAACAGTTGCCCGCTAAAGAAGTGGTAAATCTACCATTATAACAATAGTTCAAGTTCTCGGTTCCTACGATATTTATCTACAAAAAAAAAGCGTTGTCGTGCGTTGAGTAAAGAATTTAATTCTCTACTTTACAACTAAAATCTTATAGTGATGGTCCCACCCCACGTGAGATTGTACTTACAATTTATTGAAAGGGTGAAATGGCCAAAAAGGATTCTTTTAACTTTGAACTTGATTTCTCAAGCTTATTAATGTTGTGATTAAGTTCAATGAAAATAATCTTTCACGTGAATATATTTGAAACTTAAATCAAATTTGATTAAAATTGTAACAGTTTCGTTTAAAAACAGATGTTTATTGGTCAAATGTGAGAAAAATCTCGTTTTTCTATGGATCAAGCCATGCCCCACGTCTGATCAAGCTACACTACAAAAGTTTCAACTGTTTCGTCGGGGACAAAACATTAAATTTGTATGGAAAAACATCGTTTTTTGCTAATTAATCATTTTCTGTATTTGATTAGGCGGACCAAATGAATGACGATGGAAGTTCATTTAATGTTACTTTAAAATAATTCACTTGGTCCGCTTTATACAAAACACAAAATGAATAAATCACAAAAAACGAATTTCTTCCATACAAATTGCGTGTTTTGTCACCGACGGAACAGTTGAAACTCGAGAAGCCCTCAGCTGTTTTGTGGCCAATATGTGAAATAGGCGCTTGATCCATATCCCTGGTTGCAATAGATTGAGTTTTTAGTTTATGCAATGACCGCAACAAAAATGGCGCCACCGACAGGCACACGTCAGTGAAGAAAACCTCTTGCTTTAACTGGCACTACAACCCATTAACGGCCTTGGCCTCTGCTTCATTTATATTTGGAGTTGACTAGTGTCCGACAGTACGTCTTTATGGCAATTAAACACTAGATGTTGGGGAATCTGCCACAGTACGGTGACACTACCTTTTATTAACCGTTTTTCGTCATTTATAAATTCACAAAAATATTCTCCATACACAACAACATTGTTTTTCACTTCCCTATGAATAAACTATCCACTTTTTTTACCGCCTCATCTCGAGGAAATTTTAACTCCGTACACCTAAATGTGTTGTTTATACAAACACAACAATTTTTCGGCATTCTTCTAAGCAAGGAAACCGTCATAACCTATTTGTTTATTTTGAATTCCTTGAATAGATTGAGTTTATAGTTCACAAAATTTACCATAAAACAGCAGATGGCGCTAAAAAAAGTCGGTGACAAAACGTTAAATTTGTATGGGGAAACTTCGTTTTTTGCGAATTATTCAGTTCGTATTTTGTGTCAACCGAACCAGGTCAGTAATTATAAAGTAGAATTAAATGAACTGCTGTCATTACTCATTTGGTCTGCTTAATTTAAAATTAATAATGAATAAATCGTAAAAAACTATGTTCTCCCATACAAATTTAGTGTTTTGTCACCGACGGAACGGTTGAAACTTGGGCAGTATTACCTGATCAGACGCTGAGGCAAAACACAATCTATCTAATTATGACATGTAGCCGCGTGTCGGTGTCGTCATCAGTGTTTCCTTACTCGAAGATAGATTTATTGCCTGATGAAAGAGTGATGCACGACATAAACTATTACCAAATACGACCGTTATTTGAAAATAATGATCTGCACCGTGAGTGTGAATTTAAAAAAGAAGATGAAGTGGAGGCGCTCTGAATTTCTGAAGAAATAGGTATGGAATTGAATTTAATCCCCTTTATCATATTCGTATATGCGAAATTACCAGCGTGTCAATTTGACATAAATATTAAATAATAAAAATTCGGTGCAGCTACGTATGACAAATAGATTGAAAAAATCAAACCACAACCCAAACGCCACAACCACAACCCAATGACAATGACATTGAAAATTGGTAATGCCTTTTACGTAACCGAACATACTACAGGACTGTTTTAAACGTATAGTTCCAAACTACATTATATTTAATACTGGGAGCTCTCTCTGATCCCACGCCTTCGGCGGGCTTTATTAATCGTATGGTTTTACATACATTTACATTTTCCTTCTTACATTAAAAATTTACACAGAAAATTTTGTCACTTCATGATTTTACGTACGAAGTCATTTAAACATTGATATCCACATTGCTTAACTAAATTACTACCTCCGGCGTAAGGTGATTCAGCGCTTCCCATCCATGTTCAAACCGTCGCAATGGACAATAATTCCACCGGAACATTTGTTCCCCACAACACTCATGACCACACCGAAATCGATTTAGAATCTTCCATTCCTTTCTCGGTAAATAAATCCGTTGAGCTTTTCATGGGGGTTATCGATCAAATTTTTGTTCGAAAAATATTGGCTTGTATCCCAGTACCGTTTCCAGGCCGTTCCCATATCAAAAACATTTGTTTGTATATCATCATCGCTCCAGATTGGACTACGAGATGACAGTCGTTTGTGTGGGTGATTTACGAGCTCGTTTCTGATCGGAAGTTCTCTGGTCGTCGAGACATTTTTTCCTTTCTTTATGCGCACTTAGTTTCCGCCTCAGTTCTGGCGGGGTAATGTTTGACAATACATGAAGCCATGGAATGGGAGTAGAGTCGATGGCGGCGGTAATTGAAATGTTCAGCTGTGTGTCCAATTTATCGACGTGCTTACTTTTATACCATGACGGAGCGCAGTATTCGGCGCATGAATAAACAAGTGATAACACCGTTTCCGTCCGCTCCCCAATTGGTCCCAGAAAGTGGGATCAGGTTGTTGCGGCATTTTACTTTCTGTGACAATTTCTCCAGATGCGGTATGTATGTCAGCGATCTGTCTAGTGGAACGCCGAGATAACATGGTACGTCATTGTGTTAGAGTCGCGTCCCGTCAATGTACACATTAAGTTGCCGGCCAGCTTCTTGTTTATTAAGATGAAAAACTGTAACTTCCGTCTTCTGTTCATTTAGTTTCAGCCGCCAATAGACATAATATCGTTTCAGTTTATGAATATCCTATTGCAAAATTTTTTCTGCTACTTCGAACCGTATCACTTGTGTTGCAGGTCCTGAATCATCCGCGTAACCAAATTTCCTCGTTAAGGTATGTGGCATTTCACTGATGTATAAGTTGAAGAACGGTGGTGCACAGACCCTACCCTGAGCGAATCCGTTGTTTAGTTTGCGACGACGACTGCTTTTGTCAATTTGTCGATTTGTAAGCATGCTGTTGATCAAACGGCCGAGTTTTTTGCTTGGGATGATTCTGTAGAATTTCCAGCAAAATCCGATCCTCCAGACTGCATCCTATGCGGACGACAAATCGAGCGAGGCCATCGCTGTTTTCAGTCCAATTTGAAAACCTGTTTCGGCGTGCGTTGCTAAAGCCAATTAAAGCGGTACAACTCCGCCCCTCTCTGAAACCAGAGAATTCCGGTGGGAGGACGGGGTAGATAGCACCTACGGCGAGCTAGATTGCACCTGCCGTGCTACATGGCTACTGTAAACATGTTTTGTTTACCCCAAATATGAAGGAAAAATTTTCCATAGTTTGCCCAGATATAGTTGAAGCTAAAATGAGATTTATTTGTGCTATAAACTTTGAAAAACGTTGTAGACAGGGCCAATTTTAGTGACATTTTTGTTGAAATCGTTGAAATAATTTCACTAAAAAAGCCACTGGCTGTAGGTATCTGACAGTTGACAAAGATTAATAATATTTGTTCTGATGATTTCTTAAATATATTAGTCGCTTGAGCTTCACAATAGTCACTGTAAGGTCAATTAAATGCTGAACATGCAAAAACATGTGATCCGAATTTATCTTCCACTTATTACACAACTTCCTCGATTAAGCAAATATTTACATTTTAATTAAACGAATAATTTAGCCGTCAAAATTTAAATTGTCGTCTATTAAAATGAATCTATCAATAACCATATTTAATAAAGTGCTTTAATTTTAATCCGCTAGCAACTCCAAACCTAAAATTACATTTTGAATCCAGGTATTGCTTTGTAATGTGAAATGTGAATAGGTAAACAATTTCTGTGTAATTACATTCACATTCGAAATAAACAAATTAGTAAATGAATAGAATATTAGCATGAATGAGTCATGAACGAGCATGTATGCATAAGTGATTGTGCAACTTACTGAGATAACCAAGGCTGCAACCAGCAGAAATTACAGTAACGGCTTCTTCGCAAAACATCAATTGGAAAGATGCAAATATCGGAACTGATCTCGACTTTTTTGTTCGAACTTTGAGGCTCTCATGTTATAAAATATCGTATAACACACGGACTGTAATTTGAGATATCGTATCTGGCAATGTTAAAGAACCTCGAGCTAACGCCCTCGGATCTTCAACCCCTCCCAGATACGAGATCTCAAATTACAGTCCTTGTGTCATAATATGCTATTTATCTTTTTATTTATTTATACTTTTATGAGTAACTCAAGATGCCGTTTTGTAGCATTGATGTCACAAAATTCTTCCTATGCATTAACATTTAGCATAGAAGATACGCTCCAGTTTGATGTGCTGCTAATAATCACTTTGGGAGGCCATCCACACATTACGTTCGCAAAAAAATACGATACGAAAGTTCTCGAAATATATGAAACGTACGCTTTTAGCGAATCTCCCCTCCCTCAATTCGTACGAAAAATGTGGATGTCCCCTAGTGACGTACATTGGGGTGGTCGATTTTTTTTATGAGAATGAAACTACGGTTACGATAACATGGATTTATAATTTTTTATTTTATATGCGACGATAAGTCTCCCATGAAATGCCAATTTTTGAGGTGGTAAATGAGTATTTATTGCATTATTCTCAGTATTTATTGGTCTAGAGGGATTAACTCCTCTGTCTATAGGGATAAATAATCGATCAGACTAGGAATTTTAAATAAAAAAACTCCAACGCTGAGAATTGAACACGGATCGTTCCGCGTCGTGGTCAACGATGCAGACCACTACACCACACAGCCGCAAAATTCACACGAATAGCGAATTGCATACACGCAGCTAATGTGATTCAATTTCATTCTCACATAACATGTGTGCGTGAGTAAATTTTTTTCAAATCTCTAATGTGATTCAATTTGAATAACACATGTATGTGTGTTTAATTCGAAATTTTGTTTTCGAATGCACATGGGCATTGTTCATTGTAACATAATCTTCGGTTCGGTATTCATACTGACCTATCCATATGAAACTGGACAAGCTACTTTGTTTGTCACTTTCACACTAACATTGAATGATTGAGAGAATCATATAAGGTGTCCAGTAATAATAGTAATAGTAAAAAATGTGCATTTAGGTTCAAGCACGCGCGAATTTTTTTTTATTTTACTTTCTTCTATCTAGATGCAATAATTTGATAATTTTCATATTTTGTGCAAGAAACAAACATAAAAAAGTAAAAAAAAATTGTCGTGCATCAGAATTGAATCCCGACACCTCATCTCAAAACAATTAATACAAATGTGCACTAAATCACTCGGTCGTCAGTACATATGTGTAATGTTCAATATATCGTTTACTACAATAAAAAATGTGTCGTCTACATGAACTGCGAATTATATTCTCGCAGCTAATGTGATTCAATTTAAATCTCACATTGTTATATGTGTGCGTTTGTGAATGTTGTTGCATCGTCTTTTCTTGTGTGATTCGATGTACCGAAGAGATTGTTTTTGAACACAAGTCTATGAATAATTTTTTTGAAATATTACTTTTTTGATACTTTCGTATTTTCTGGTTTATTTCTTTGTTATTTTCATATATTGCAATAAAAAACATAAAAAAAAGAAAAAAAAATCGCCAATCAGAAATTGAACCTCGAACCGCGTATCAAAACAATAGCACTACCGTGCGCTAGCTCGCTCGGCCATCAGTACTTGTGTTTAATGTTCGACATATCGTCGCTATCAAAATAAAATAAGTGTAAGTAACACATTGTGTACACTCGAATAACCGTTCACGTGTATATTAGACACACTTGCTCGCTATCGCTCGCTGGTTGTGTGTAATATGCACTTGAACGGTTATTACTCGCTTTCCACAATGTGTAAGTAATCTTATATTATCATTCTCGACTAAATATGAAAAAAAAAATTAAAGTAAAAATAGTTAAAAACATCACCCATCAAATGAACCAGTGTTTCAAATACAAGTACACCTCAGTGATATAGGTACGCTATGGACTGAATGTCAAAATGTTTTGTTTGGAAATAATTTTTTGTTAAATTAGACAAATCGTGCATTAAAATGAAGAGAAGCGTTAAAAAAGTCATTCTCATCCATTTATTGCGCATAGAAAACATTTCGTAATCATTCCCGTGAGACGGTGAGTGATAATCAAAACAAACATTTGAATGACTTTCATTCATGTTTTCATGGTGATTTCAGTCACGGTGACACAGGACATTTATTTTCGTTATTCACAATATCCTCGACTAATAAATCCATAATTGTGACATTCACAATATCAACATAACTCCTTTTTTGATGCACTTTTTGCCGGTTGGTATACCATTTACGACGCGCTTTTCAAATTTCGTCTATTTCTAACCTCTCTAAAATTTGTGGCTTTTAAACGTTTCAAATAAAATAAATATTTCCAAAATACATCCGTATACCCAAAAGAGTCACATATGTTATAATAGTCGAGTCTACCAATAAATGTCCTATGTTACTCCGTTTTCTAAATCTACGTGGGCCATATTTAGTCGAGAATGATAAAATAACTATTTATACATTTAATCCCAGAAAAATTAAAATATCTGAAAAAAAATTGATGGACCACTTTGGGGAACGATGTGTGTTATGTTTGTACGTACATTTGTGATTGTGAGGTAGATGTTTGGAAATGCAATACCTGTTTTTATTACCGGTTTTGACGCTATGAAATTTGTTTTTCTGGTATCCGACCCTGCGTCATTCGGAAACTTGAGTAGTTTACATTAAGGATTGGCGAAAAGGTGACACATATTTCTAAATCATCAGTTCTATTTTCCATACAATGACAGAGATTTAAATAAGAACTTTGTAAACTATGTACTTATGTGTAGGTTTTCGCAGTGTTACCTGATCAGTTGTACAAAGTTAACAAAATTCTTATTTAAATTTTGGTCAGTGTAATATCATTTCTCTTCTCTCAGTCACTGGTGACTGAAAAAATGGTTCAAATCATAATTTAACTTCGTTGAACATTCTACAGTTTCGCTAGAAATTGGCATGAAAGTATTTCGTCTGCTCTTTATCGTCAATACATTTACAGTTCATAAATTAATAGAGGAAATTCAAACAATTTTGGTATAATTATGTAAAATTTATTTAGATCATGTAATACAGATGTACAAAAGATGGATAATTAATGTAACAACGATGGATTTTATTACAATATTTTTCCATCATTTTTACATTCCAAATTGGAAAAGCAATTATATATCATTTTAACGAGAACGAGGTTTACATCATTTTTTCATTATTTACATAAATTTTACATTATTTTTGAATGAAAACTATATGGAAAAATAATGTAAAATTTATGTAAATCATGTTAAAATGATGTACAAAAGATGGAAAAATGGTGCATACTAAAAAGTAGCGGTACCAAACGATGTCTTACAAACTTTATGGTAAACACGACGCGGCGCGATGTAACTTGAACTGTTTAGACCCGTACGAAGAACGCAGTGTTTCGAAAAGGGGTCTAATGCGTTTATCACAACGTTTGTAATCAGTCGAATACCGAGCCGGGAGTTTTGGGTAGCATCGATCAAGGACCGCCGAGCTAGGGTCGTTTAAGTGGTTTTTAGTCTTTTGTACATAACTCAAGTAAATCTTTTCCGATTTTCAAAAAAAAATTTTTTGTTTCAAAGATCTGGACATAGCCGACAATTTACGGAAGAAACGTTTTTGAATTTGAGTCCTTGGACTTAGTTAGGGCGCTATAAACGAGTATCTGTTAGGGCCCTACGTGTTTTTTGAACATATCTCGAGTTAGAGATGAGCGGGTTGCCTGAAAATATGAAAAACCCGACCCCAACCCGTCTCGAATCCGACCCGAACCCGAACCCGAATTGTTTTAATTGGATTTACGGGTTTCGGGTCTCGAAAATTTTAATCACACTCAATGTCAATTTTTAACACACTAATGGCAAAATAGATTTCCTGGAAAAAGATAACTACATAAACAAAACAAAATCGTATTTGAGTTTAAAATTAATTTTAATTAAATTAATCGAAGTCGTATTCCTTTAAACAAATTAGCTGTAATTGAATAAGCGTGTGTGTAGTGAACTGCTGTAATTATTTAGTTTCGGAATCTGCTGAGTTAGGTAAAAATAGTGAATTATAAAAAAGAACATGTGGACAGGGGAAATTAATTCTTTTTTCGATGTTTAGATAAATTATTTCATCAGAATAGTTCAACATAATAGCTACAGGATATTTAGAACAATTGCTGAAAGTAAGGAATTTGAGTGTAAATAAAATAGTTCGGTAATTTAATGGTAGTTTAGTTGCAGCAGCACATATTCAGTACACCTACGCACACACCGCTTATAGTTTATTCAAGTTGGTATACGGAAGAATACTAAAAGTAAGAACAATTGTAAATGATCAACATCAGAATTCTAATTGGAAACTTTATATGTTTTAGAAAATTTGAAGTTTCGCTAAAACAATAAAATTGTTGATACTGTCAAATTGAGCATTTCTTTCCGTTTGAATGCCGGCCCGTTGGAGCTGATTCCAACAGCTATGTTGCAGAGCAAATTGAGTGAAACATTTTTGTCTATGGAAGTATGTTTCTGAGGCCTCTACTCAGGTCGGCCCTAGACAAAAAATGGTTTTTTGCTATGATGTAGACAAAATTTAGATGAACATTTTCGTCTATTCGGGGATGAATTTTGTGCTTTCAGAAGGGTTTTTTACACGGTTGCTTCCGACGGGTTTTTGCATACAATTTATTGTGGATGTAATTTCATACATCTAAGAAAGAGTAAAGGCAATATTCACTTAAATACGTTCGAGTCTTTTCGGAACATCAACTCTGTTTGCCACATCTATTCTGATACATACGGGTCCCTTCATATGTTTTTGTTTTTCGTTTCGTTTTTCGCGTTTTTTTATTCGCCTATCAGGACATCACCAGAGTTTCTTGTTGGTTCCTTTAACTTTACTTTTCAGCATATCAATGTAACAATGCTTCGACAAAAGCGCAAACGCTTCTTATCATCATTTTAACACGAGTTATTATGTGTAATTAATAAAACATTAAATACACTATCTTTTCATCTTTTGTAAATCATTTTAACATGATTTACATAAATTTTACATTATTTGTCCATATATTTTCCATTAATGTGAAATTTATGTAAATAATGGAAAAATGATGTAAATGCTTTTCCAATTTGGAAAATTATGTAAAAATAATGTGACAAAATCCATCGTTGTTACATTAATTACCCATCTTTTGTACATGATCTACATAAATTTTACATAATTATCTATGAACTTACCTTCATTTTTCCATGAAACATATACACAAAATTATTGTCGAATATACCCTGCACAAAAGTCCACAATTTTTTGTTTCTCAGAGAGTATCACTTTCTTAGTGAAAAATGAACGAAGCGTACGAAGTCTTATATCCTCATTGGTTTTACCTGAAGCGACAATTCTTGGTAAAATTTCGATAGAATTTAAGAAATTGTACCATGCAAATAGATCGCGTTGAGGTCTGACTCATTCTGACTTTTTACAGGCATTGCGAGCGTTTTCCGCAGGGACTCATTTTGGATGTAGAAATAATGTTTTTCCCGAATTATTTATTGCCTTATTTTTATCAAGCGAACCAAATCGAATATAAAATGAAAATAAATTTGGAAATTATTTAGAGAAAACAATTGTCAATGTAATTATAGATTCCGCACACGTTTGAGGTAGTTTCGTTCGAAATTTTTTATCGTGTTCAAGGTTTTCGCTTTAGTTACGCGATAAAAATGTGTAACAATAGCCTACAATAACTTGCACTTTAACTCAGTTTTGAGTATTTAACGTTTGCTTTATCAGAACTTTTATTCATTTAGACTACACAAACTTGAACTCAAAGCACAAAACCCTAACAAGCTATAACAAATTCCTTTAGAACATTTCCTAAAATTAATGCTCAATGGTTTGAACTGATCGTACTCACCATTCCGTCACCATACGTCAGAAGCCGTTCTAATCCCTCTCACGTTCTCTGTAATTTTTGTGTTCCCTTGCTTGCATTCTTTGGAGAAAATAATTCGTTTGGTTTCTATCAAAGTATATACTTATAATTCTATGATGATTTGCATAAGCTTAGTGCAACATCAGCTTATGTAAAAGAACAGTTTTCGCTGTGAGATGTTAAAGTTCCATGCTTCAAATTTTATGCATTTCATCACGAAATTTGCTATGCTATCACAATAGCCGATGTCGCACTAAACGTATCAACATCAACAGTCAATGTTCATGTTCAAGGAAATGTCATCATCATCATCAAACTTTATAGAACGTTTATTCCTTTACGCTGCAATTGTGCCGTATCTACGGGAGGAAGGGGAGTGGGGCTGGGCCCCCACTGAGATTTTCTCCGCCCCCTGAGGTTTGTTGCATGCGGCTCTTGATTCAAAGAAAAGCTTCCGACGCAGTAACACAATTTTTTTTTTGACAGAGTAGAACTTTTACTTTTCTTAAAAACCGGCTTTTGAACGTGCCCGAACCAGCGGAGACGATCGGCACTTGCCGCCTCTTCAACTGACGAAATCCCTAAATTTTCCCTAATGTCGTCGTTCCTGATTTGATTATCCCACTGCTCCCTCCTATTAACTTTCGCTATATTCATCATATCAGAAACCTCCAGGTCATGCACGAGATATCCGCAGTCAACCCAACTCTCACTACCATACAGAATCGTCGACCGGAAAATTGACCTGTGAATAGCCAACTTTGTTTCGCTATACGGAGGACCTCTGTTAACGTAACTGGTACAATTTTTGTAAACGGTCCGACTAATAAAGTTGGACCAAATAAAAAAAAATATTTGATTGCAAAAGAATACATTTTATTGTCACCCTCTCCACACCTTCTATGAATTTATATAGCTCTATCCTTTTCAATTGCCGAACCATGCAAAAAATCGCATGGTGATCATCGATTTTTGCATAGTTGACCAAAATGTATGCGAATTTTACACGTGCGACCTCAACTGACTGGCCACCGCGTTTCCCTCATTTTCCTCCTTTCCTCAAATTCCTTAACTAACTTGCCATTCCCTGAAAAAATGGTTCCTAAGTACTTGAATTCAGAAACCTGCTCCAGCTCCTCCCCATTTAAACTGCAAGCTATCTCCTTCCGAGATTTGCCGGCATGCATAACCTTAGTTTTCCCTACACTTCATTGAATTGCAAAAAAAAAAAATCTGGGGCGCCCCCCCCCCCCCTAGAACAGCGGTCTAGATACGGTACTGCGCTGCAACCCGGTAATCATGGGCCACACTCCCCCATACGTATCATCTGTCAAAGAGATGGTTTGTTCACCCGGTGAAAGTACCCTAACTTCTGACTAACTTTCGGAGCAAGTCTAAGGAGAGAGAATTTCGTATTTCCAAGTGTAGATATCAGCTCATAACGCTCCTAAGAAACCAAAACTCTGAATCTGCGTCAAATTGACGAAGAATCTAATGGATAAGGGAAGTTACTCCAATAAATCATTAGTTATTTGCATTACAAGGGACGAAAGTTAAAATTCAACCCTGGACAAGGATTTTTACCCTCGTCGAAGGTCGATTGGCTGATACAATAATGTTGATGTTGTTTGCATCAGTTGCCTTCCGCTCTGTTTAAGAGAACGAAAATATTTTTGCATCTCTTCGCTTGATTGATTGATTTATTAGAAAAGTAGTTTCACAATTATTTTCCCAAAGTGAAAAATGGTTTCCTGAGATCCGCATTTTCTCATTAGACCCGTACGAAGAACAAAGTTCTTCGGGAAGTGGTCTTATGCATTTACCATGACGTTTGTAACCACCCTAATTAGAACCCGGGAATAGGGGGGAACATAGATCATGGTCCTTAGGCGACGGTAAACTTGACCGGTTTTCAAAAAAATTTCCTTCCCTTCCCTGAAAGGTAATAAAAAATTCTTTTATGGGACTGAATCTGGGCATTGGGCCGAGCTAGGGCCGTTTAAGTGGTTTTTGGTCTTTTGCTCATAGTTTGAGTAAATCTTTTCCGATTTTGATAATTTTTTTTTGTTTGAAAGGTCTGGGCATACCGAAAAATTTACGGAACAAACTTTTTGGATTTTGCCTTTGCACTCAGCCCGAGCCCTAAAACTGAGTCTCTACCAGGGCCAAACGTGTTTTTACCACATAAATCGGGTAAATCTTATCCGATTTTTGAGAACTTTTTTTTTCCTGAAAGATAATCGAAAAATTGATTACGGAATTGAATTTGGGAAAAATCGGTAGAAAACCCTTTCGGTAATTTCCAGTCAAATTTAGTTTAGGACTTAATTTATACTTGAAAGTTCAGGCAATAGCTACGTTCGATTTCTTTGTAAGATCTATTCTGTTTGCCACATCCATTCTGATAGGTACGGGTCCTTTGCATAAGTTTTCTAAATCCCATTTGGAAAGTAAAAATTACGATTTTCGTTGTTGGAGTGATGAAATAGTAAATAGTTTGCCATCGGCTTCTGTCATAGTAAAGCTGATATCATGACGAAATGCATAAGCCTTGAAGCATGGGACTTATACTGCCCATACAAAATTTTCCTTACTTTTACGACGCTTTAATCGTATGGATTTCCAAATAAGTCTTTGCACACCCCCCGGTTAGGAGGCCTGACTATCTCACTCGATTAATATGTCAAAAGCATACATTTTCGACGAATGAATTCACTATTTTTGCAGCGCAATCTAATACAATTGTGCTGGTCTGATTGATAACTGGCGCTATTACCTACTTTCGATCATGTTTTGTAGACGTAATCGTTACTGAATGTCAGTGTGTTGGACTATTATAGACAAGTGTTTATCTTTATTACGTATGTGAAACGAGGTATGAAAATTAAATTAACTTTAAAAATATCTGGAGATAACAACTACACCATGTCAGCTAATTTTTCAGTCAACATTATAGTTCGGAAATATGAATCAAAAATCAAACAAACTTAGTTCCCGATTGCAAACAATTATCGTTGACAGAAATGAAGTTAATTCGATAGCCAATTTCCATATTGATTTGTTGAAACTCAAACTTTTTTTTTTGTTTGCTTTCAGGTTGAAGAAAGTACATACGATGCAGAGATGTTACCATCAACTTTAGAGTCATCGGTGTACGCTGCAAACGAAGTAGCAGCTCGTTTACGCGTTGACACACGTACCGGTCTCACATGGTCGGAAGCAAACTATCGAACAAAAATTGTTGGCCATAATGAATTAAATGTTAAAGAAGACGATCCAACATGGAAGAAATACGCACAACAATTTCAGAATCCGTTGATATTATTGCTACTAGGTAAGAAAGCTAATCAGAATTCAGAGCGATGGTACAGAAATGTTAATTGTGTTCGATACGTGACTTTAAAATTGTCTCAGACGCTAAAGATAGGTTTAATACCGAAAGTTGCAAAGGGAATTAGTGCCTAATATTTGCTCCAACATCAAACATGATCCGTAAATTGTACACTTAGATAGCGAATTTGAGGGAAAGTCACTTCACGTGTTCAATAAAAACGCATGCACGTAGCATTAATAAAGGCAATAGTAAGGTCCCATTTTTCTCACATATGTTGTCCTTAAACATCATCCCTCCTCAACGGAAGATAGTTAGGCGGTTATACTAAATGAGCATTCCTCATGGGACGGTAGCATCAGAAATGTTGTGACTGATCAATCCTGAAAGCCGATTGCGTGCAGATGAGGTTGTGAGCCACATAGAAGACACCGGAAAGAGGATTGGCTCCATCTGCTTAATCTGGCGAGCGTTTTCAAGCGAAAACGAGTGCAGCGAAGATAGGAAATCTTTCATCTGACACTGAGGGGTCAAAGAAAGCCATTTGTTGGGACAGTGAAGCAAAGATTAACGCTCTAATGTCTCTCCTATTAGATTCAGGACTTTGGGAGATCTCGAGGTTCAGCCATTCGACTTGCCTAACCAGTCATGTTGCACAGGTCCCTACACCCAAAACAACGGAATTCGGCATGTACAACTATACAGTATATTTTTACGTTCGCTTTACGTCTGAGACGTAATTCATGTATACATCTGTAGTGTAGAATGTAGAATGTACATTGTACTTGTTTAATGAATGATTCACGCACGCATGACATGCACAATGCACAAAGCCATTGTAAGACGAACAAGTGAATGTACATTGTACAAGTGAGTTGCACATTGTACAAGTGAGTCGTTACACTGTAGTAACAACGTATCGAAATAAGAGTGTACATCCAACATGTAAAGCCAACATGGAAAAGTCAAGGACTGGAGATGCAGGTGTGTGGGTTCGAATTCAGCTTATGTCAAAGAATTTTTGTGAACGAAATACGGTGAACTTAATATGGATTCGATGATCAACGACAAAGTAAATAAGCAATTGTAATAACTAACATTGAAATCGTATAAAAAGACTTTTTGCATTGAAAAATACAATGTACGTTCTACATGTACAACGTACAGCTGAAGTGTACAAGACCAGCTAAGTATATTTTACAAATACAAAGTATAACATAAACATGTACAATGTTTAGCCAAAGCGTTCAAAATTGCTTGTACATTGTACAAATGTATAGTACAATGTACGTCTAGCTAAACTAATGGTACACGATGTACGGAGAAAACGTACAAATGTATACAAGTCTCACGTTTGTCATTTTTTGGGTGTAGCTACAACCATGAGGTTTGAAAGACTAACATTGCGAGTGAGAAAACATATGTTTTTCAATGTTCAGTGAAATGGATTATACCGACGTGATAAATATAAAAACATGTCCTTACTAAGGCTCCAAAAATTAATTTGCTCAATAAAAGCAAAACGAATACACCCGCACGATTTTAACTTTTGATGTTTCTGGATGCGAGTGTATGAAGCAGCTGCCGTAAATGCGAAAGAAATTCTTCACTTACACTCAAAAGTTAAAAATCGAGTGAAATCCCATACATTTGTTCACCACACACTCTCATTCTTATTGTTATTTTCCACTTAACGAAAGCGAAATTTTTTAAATGTTCAGCACATTCTAAATGTACGCATTCGTTAAGTGGTAAATAACAATAAGAATAAGAATGTACGATGAAGAAGTTTATGGGATTTTACTCGATTTTTCACTTTTGAGTATATACTAGCCTTAACAGTAACAGATAGTCACAAGGAAAGCGGCGACAAGGAATTGCTCGATTGAACTTCAGCAAGGGTAAAACATGAGATACAGCATCCGAAGAGAATCTGTTCTGCAGTCCAAGTTGCAGCAGTGCGGCATAATAATGGGAAATAATGAGGGTACAGCAAAACGTGACGACTCTAACAAATTTAACTCTTTTTGCGTGACGGGGTACCGAAAATTCCATAAAATACCATGAGGTAATATATGAACAGTTCCTGAATAGAATTGTCAAATTTACGGGTAACTTCATAATGCTATTCACGATGATGTTAGCTGCAAAGCTGATAGTTGTGTATTACGGGGATATTCATTCACATCGATGCTAATTTTGATTTTTACTTGATTCAATTATCTCAGGCCTTTATCAGACTCTTACAAACATTGTAAAAATCTGAGATTTGCATTTTCTATTAGTGAAACGCTGGCCCTATTTTTGAGAAAATTTTTGAGAAAAGCCCTGGTGAAACGTCACTTATGTTAACCTATAGCGAAAGTATTGAATGCACGTCCAGGAAGCATATTCCTTCATATTTATTGGAGACTTAACAAGTGAAAAATATTACCGAAAAAACCGGTATTGTAGTGTCCGGTATTACCGAAAACTGGTTTTGCCAAAAGTGTTCGATTTTCCTTTCCCTAAAAACCGGACGAATTCGGGTGGGGGAGAAAGAGTGGTGTAGAGGAATTTGAACTTAGTGGACGTTCAATGGACGAAATGAAAAAAAAAAAAAAAAAATAAAATGTACAAATTGTAAAGAAATATGTCGTAATGTGATGCATCGCAAGCCATTGCAGATTTTTCAGAGAGGTGTCATTTCTGATCGCAAACACAGGCTATCTGTTAGCTCTCTGTTATCCTCGCTCAGTAATAAAATATGTAAGTCCTAGAGAGGCCTTTACACCACCGCAACCAAATCACAAGGACTCTCTCTTAAACACATAACGTAGTAGTGGCAGGCTCATATTTTTCTGTACAATTCATGAGCCAAATTGTACACAAATATTTTTCTGTAAGCAATAACACTGGACTTTGCACACAAAAAATACGTATTTATACACAGAAACATTCATTGTGTACTTAAATATGATACTGTATGTGAAGCGGGGAATGGGTACACAATAACTGTAAAGTGTACACGATTCTACTTAAGTACAATTGACAAAACAAAATACTATACACGTTTATAACAAGTTGTACCCACAATACATTATCGAATCGAGTTCCGACTCACGCATGCTCTGACGCGGCTCCACGACGCCAAAAATCGTGACTTTTTATTGCCAACTATCGTTTGGGAACAAATTCTTTCTGGTGCTTTTGAGGAAATTTTTTGTTTAATTTATATTTTAAGAGCGTAGCGGGTTCGTTTGTCAGGGAACCAAAAATTAGGAAAACCACAAATCAGGAACCAGAAATCCGGAACTAAAAATCAGGAAATGGCAAATATTAGGAATTGCAGAACATACGAACAAATGGAAACAAATGAAATTGTTAAATTTAAGAATAAACAAAAATATCTAAAACCTCTACAATGTACAAAAGACAAATTGGAGGCAGCTACTCGTGTATATGGAATTTTTTAGGCGCTGCGGTTAGCTTTACTTCACCCTGCAGGCGGTTACACCGACGTAACCGCTAGTGGCTCTACGGCCTGCGGCGCTCGCTCAGCCAATGTTTTTTTCAAAACTTGAGTTCTTAATGTGAAAAAGACAAAGTGGTTTTTACGGTTTTTGCATACAGTTCTAAATTATTTTGGTTCCTGATTTTACGATTTCCTGATTTTCCCTTTTACATTTTCAATTCCTAATTTTTGGTTTACTAATTTTTTCCTGATTCGAGCGCCTAACCAAAGGGGCTCTGCCCTTTGATTCCTTCGCTTTGTTACGCCCTACAGGGGGCCATTTGCCCATGGATGCCTTCTTTGAGCTCTGCAAGGGTGAAGCTGCCGCCCCTCGACCCTGCTTCTTTCGGTGCGCAATGACAATCACGGCCTGCGGCAACATTGTGGTAGAAATAATTTTGTGAAAACGATGGCCATCCGAAAAAATGTACAAAATATCCAATTAAATGTTTTTAATTTAACATTGTGCGTACACAGGTACACAACCCTTTCTGTACAATCCGAGTACAAATAAAAAATTTTTGTGTACAAAACCATTCTACATTGTGCACTGGGGGTGTCCAAAATACAAAAGTGTCGAAAAGTTTGAGGGACCAACTGAAAAACAAAAGGTTTTTGATCCTTGATCAAGATTGTATATGGGCATAACGATTTAGGGGTAGCTCAAAAGCGTTGAATTCAAAATTTCAAAGATTTTTAAAGGCAAATATTCACTCAAGTAATGAGTGAATCTATCGGTTGTTGTGGTGCATTCGAAAGGTCTTAGGACACCCTTAAAATCGGCATAAAGAAAGTAGACCAAAGAGAGAGTTTTCGTCCATATGTCCCACATGATTAAAGAACTGCGCCACTGAAGTCACCAGGACTAGACAATATATTTCCGCAATGCTGCAACACGTAAAGAACGACGTTCTAGAAATTATGGGAAGAATGTTTAGAACATCGCTCAGACTAAAGTACATACCGAAAAGCTGGAGAGGCGGTAAGGTCATCTTTATACTTAAGCCAGGTAAAACAAATTACTCACTGGCAGAAAGTTATAGACCTGTAAGTTTAACATCTTTTATGCTAAAAACACTCGAAAAACTAACCGACAAGGGATGAACCTTTGAGTAGCAAGAAAATTCATGCTAGACAGCATGCTTATCAGAAAGGCAAATCAACAGAAAATGGATTACAGAATTTTGTACAAAGCATAGAATTGTCTCTATCACAAAATGAGTTCGCTCTGGGCTGTTTTATAGATATTTAGGGAGCATTCAATAATCTCACCTATAGAGCAATAAATATGGCGTGTCAAAAACATGGCATAGATCCTGGTATAACAGGATGGATACAGGCAATGCTAAACAGCAGATTGTTATTGGTCGATTGCGGCACATCGATACTTACCTTTACGGTCACGAAAGGCTGTCCTCAGGGAGGAGTACTACCTCCATTGCTATGGTGCCTAGTTATAAACGATCTTAAACGACATGAACTGTCAAACGGAAGGATTTTCGGACGACCTTGCAACTCTAATCAGAGGTAAATTTGTCAACGTCCTCTGCGAGCTACTTCAAAGGGTATTAAACGTTATCAATGACTGGTGCGACAAAAACGAATTATCAGTTAATCCCAACAAAACTAAGATGATCCTATTCAAGGGAAAACAGAAAGTAGAAGGCATCAAAATCCAGTAATTAAAGGAACACCCATTTTACATGTCTATCAGACGAAGTGGCTTGGGATCACCCTAGACAGTAAGACACAGTGGACGAACAATCTAGATGAACGTCTACAAAAAGCAACCATCGCTTTATGGCAATGTAGAAGGGCATATGGAAAATCTTGGGGCCTCTCCCCTAAAGTAATGTTCTGGATTTACACAACCGTAATAAGACCTATTTTGACTTACGGATAGGATAGGATAGGAAATTCAACATAAAAATTCCTTCCAAAGAAAATTGGTTAATCGGGGACTTAAAACCCGAAGGGATAGTTATATATACAGACGGTTCAGAGATTGAAAACTCTGCCGGAGCAGGAATATTTTGCGACAATCCTAAAATCAAGTAATCTATTCCATTGGGGGAATATTCATCCATTTTCTTGTCGGAAATTAGAGCAATTTTAGAAAGCTGCAGCTACGCAGCAGAGGTTGTTCTAGAGGAAAAAAAAATTTCAATCTGCACGGATAGCCAAGCAGCGATAAAAGCGCTATCAGCATATAGCTTTGATTCGGCGCTAACGTTAGAGTGTTGGGAAAAGCTCAATCGAGTAGCTTCAACGAAAGGCATCGAACTGATCTGGGTACCGGGACATAGTGGGATTGTGGGAAATGAGATAGCACATGATCTAGCCAGACGAGGGGCACGACTCAAGCCAATTGGTGCAGAACCATCGACGCCTACGCCTCACTCACACTCGAGGAGAATTATAAACACCATAAGAGATAAAAGGTTCATGGAATATTGGCAGAATATCCCTACATGTCGCCAAGCCAAAAACTGTATCAAAATGAGCAAGAATAATTCTAAATTTGTGATAAATATTAGTCGCACAAGACTTAAAACTTATATAGGTATTACAACAGGTCACTTCGGTTTCAACAAATACTTGACCACAATTGGCAAACGATCGAACCCTGGCTGCGATCTATGCGGTCATCACACGGAGTCAGCTGAACATTATTTGGCCAACTGCCCAGCTTTTATCACATACAGAAGAATACATTTAGGCAACTATACAGTCAGATACGACCTAATAAAATCTCTTCACCCAAAACACATCCTGAACTACATTACTAGTACAGGCAGGTTCGAAGCTTAAATAAGCGTTCAACCTGATTACCAGCGCAATGGGCCAAAACAGTGGCCGCCGTGCGCGATTTACCACGGCAACACATTAAAAAAAAAGTGCTGCAATTTTCACATGAATTTCAATCATTTGGGACATATGGACGAAAACACTGCCTAGTCTAATTTTTGTCAATTTTAAGGGTGTACTAAGACCTTCCAAAAACACCACAAAAACCGATAGATTCACTCATTACTTGAGCGAATATGCGCCTTTGAAAGTCGTTGAATTTCTGACTTTAACGCTTTTGGACTACCCCTAAATCGTCTCGGATCAAGTTACGCCCATATACAATCTTGATCAGGGATCAAAAACCTTTTGTTTTTTTGTTGGTGCCCCAAATTTTTCGATACTTTTATTTCCCCATACATTTTTGGACCCCCCTATTGTGCAACAAAAAATTAACTTTTTATGTACAAAATGTAGAGTTTACTGTATAAAACTTACTTTTCAACAAAGCCCGACCTAGAGGCCACTCTCAAAACGGTTAAGATTCCAGAGTGCGGGTAATTACTGGAAAGCCATACAAACGTTGAGCAAGATATCGCAAGTCCACTCAAAGGCATCTCATCGCCAATACACTCGTCGACCACGCTCACTCTGCAGCCCAAAAATAGTTCTTCCTAGATTAGCAATCTCCTTTCATCTCGAAAACTAAGTAGAGAACTCGTCACTTCCAGTAGACCGAGGGGGTGGGGTGTCGAAATACTATTAAAATATCTGGACGTCATTTATGAATGGCCTCTAAGCCATTAAATTGTCGAGTGCTTTCCTACAAGATATTGACGTATTTATATTTTTTGTTTGCAGGTTCAGCTGTCGTTAGTATATTCATGGGACAATATGACGATGCTATTAGTATTACGATTGCCATCATTATTGTTGTAACTGTAGCTTTCATTCAAGAATACCGGTCGGAAAAGAGTCTAGAGGAATTGAAGAAACTCGTACCGCCAGAATGTCGATGCTTACGCGAAGGTAGACTTGAATCGTTCCTCGCACGGGAATTGGTGCCCGGTGACGTAGTGCACTTGAATGTTGGTGATCGCGTTCCGGCCGATTGTCGATTGTTTGAAACGATTGACTTATCGATCGATGAGTCCAGTTTTACCGGTGAAACTGACCCCTCTAAGAAAACATCGGACATTGTTTACAATAGCGGTAACAGCAAAGACCATACGAAAATGAAGAATATTGCCTTCATGGGCACATTGGTGCGATGTGGAAATGGTAAAGGCATCGTGGTAAGCACCGGCGAGCGCAGCGAGTTCGGTGAAGTGTTCAAAATGATGCAAGCGGAAGAGGCGCCCAAAACGCCCCTGCAGAAATCGATGGACATACTCGGAGCCCAGTTGAGCTTTTATTCGTTTTGTATTATCGGAATTATAATGTTCCTTGGATGGATTCAATCGAGAGCGCTTGTCGAAATGTTTACAATTGGTGTGAGTTTGGCGGTAGCAGCTATTCCAGAAGGTCTGCCGATTGTTGTGACTGTTACGTTAGCTTTAGGCGTGATGAGAATGGCGAAACGTAATTGTATTGTTAAGAAGCTACCCACGGTAGAAACGCTGGGTTGTGTTAATGTGATTTGTTCCGATAAAACCGGAACCATAACTAAGAATGAAATGACTGTGACTGTGATAATAACATCCGATGGATACATGGCTGATGTAATGTTTTCATTGCAATTCGCTTGCACGTCAATTGATTCGCTTTTTTGATTGCAGGTTAGCGGAGCTGGTTACAATGACCAAGGAGAAATCTACATTCGTGAGTGTAATAGTCAGGACATGGCTAAACAAAGTATTCAGAATTTGTTGGAAATTGGCGCTGTTTGTAACAACGCAATCATCCAGGATGAGTCTTTGTTGGGCCAGCCAACTGAGGGCGCATTACTAGCTGCTGCAATGAAGTGCGGATTGTATGCCGCGTCTGACAAGTATATTCGTTTGCAAGAATATCCGTTTAGTTCAGAGCAAAAGATTATGGCAGTTAAAGTTGTGTCTAAGTTTAGTAACAACAAGGAGGAACTATTTTATGTGAAAGGCGCTCTGGAGATGCTGCTGCCACAATGTACAAAGTATATGTACGGTGGACAGGCGTGCAATTTGACGAAGCAAAATGAAGCCGACTTTTTATCGGAATCCTATGAAATCGCACGAAAAGGTAATTGTAAACTCAAACACCTGGCGCCATGACCAATTTTTGCAAGTTATTTTTAGGCATGAGAGTTCTAGCATTGGCCAAGGGAAAATCGCTTCAAGATCTCGTTTACATGGGAATTGTTGGCATAACAGATCCACCGCGCCCATTGGTTAGAGAATCAATCGAAATTTTGCGACAAAGTGGCGTTCGCGTTAAAATGGTAACCGGCGATTCGCAAGAGACTGCTGTTGCTGTGGGTATGTACATTTTTGTTGATTTTTACCACTTACCTGAACTCGCAAACTCCTGCAAATGATTGTTGCTAAATCTCAGATCCGATCCGATCCTCTGACAAATTGAAACGTTTCCCATGATTTTGTGCATCACATTTTATTTTCATAACATTCTTAGCTCTACCATAAAATTATCTTCCGACTTTTACTGACTTTGAAACTGTTACACCTTTGTTCAATGTGTTAAGAAGATTTAACACTGAAAGTCCTGAGAGTCCTGAAGTTCCTGAAATTCCTGCACTCGAACTATGACTGCCGCCATATCCTCCTGTAGCAACTACGGCTGGGGCAACTACTGAGCTAACTACTGGAGCTTTAGCCACAACTCCTGTTGCCACCGGTACGGGTACGGGCAGAGGAAGAGGCAGTGGTAATGGCAATGGAAGTGGTAATGGTAGCGGCAATGGAAGCGGTAACGGAACCGGCAAAGGAACCGGTAATGGCTTCACTACTGGAACTGGAACTGGTGTAGCTACTGGAACAGTAGCCACGATAGGCTTAATGATCGGCACTATAATTCCTGCTCGGGTTGTGGCAATTAAGGCAAAAACTGACAAAATTAACTGAAACAAAAAAACAATTTTTTTAAGTTAAAAAACACTTGAAATTTGAATGTTCTGCTTGCAACTTACGAGATTCATGATTTTGGTTGTTTGGTTGATTGAATAAGTTAACAAATGTAACACTAACGAGGGAATGAATACTTTGACTGATCACACCTGCTCTATATATACGATTGACAATCACAAAATCAACTCAATCCATTTTCCAAAAATTCGGTTTATTAACTCGTTTGTATGTAAAGTCCAAATAGCTGGAGGGTATTTTAGAGCGGAAGAGTATAGCGGAATGTACAACCTTACCACTTAACGTGCTTGCATATCGGTTTCCGTATTTATTCGTAAGAAGTTGTAATGCATTTGTACGAGACGTTATGTAATGTTTTAAATATTGTTCTTTATCCAGCCTATTGGTTTTAACGGGTGGTCGAATCGTTCCAAGTAGAATTTTCCGAAATGCTTTTG
Source organism: Pseudolycoriella hygida (assembly GCA_029228625.1). NCBI lineage: Eukaryota > Metazoa > Arthropoda > Insecta > Diptera > Sciaridae > Pseudolycoriella > Pseudolycoriella hygida. Next base: position 22,801,205 of record CM055403.1, on the reverse strand, counting down.
ACTTGAAGTTTTGTAAAAAGTGAATTCGCAAAGTTTGTGGAAGCTTTTGTTAAGAATTGACTCTGCAAGATTTTAGAAAAAATTTTCCGAATCGAGTCTCATAAATCAGATTCTGATTCTGCGGTGGTTTCTAATATTTGAGATAAAAAACTGGTCGACCTAAACTATTCAGAAATGACAGTTTCTGCAACGTTCGTCGCGTCTAGTGACCGTCACCGTCACATGGTACCAAAATTTCCGCCGCAACGAGCCTCATGATCCCACGGAATTTGATAGAATTCCACATCGATTTGTATGATGGGCTTCAACCTACTTTTACCGAAAAGTGTTTACACATGGCATTTTTACCCCCGTACGAAGTACGATGGGCTTATGTCTTTACTGTGAGGTATGTAATTTTGAAGATCGACCTATAGTTTCTTGGGCAAAGTTGTTGCTTAGGTCTAGCAGATTGCAGAAATGCAAAAAAATGGTCTGTCCGTCCGTCAACACTATAACTCGAGTAAAACATATCCGATTTCGATGATTTTTTTTCCTGAAAGATAAACAAAACATATGAAGGGACTCGTACGTATCAGAATAGATGTGGCAAACAGAGTTGATGTTACGAAAAGACTCGAACGTATTAAAGTGAACATTGACTTAACTCTTAAGTGTATGAAATTACGTCCACATTCAATTGCATTGGAAATTGCCCAAAGGGCAATATTGAAAAACATGTCCCAAGAAACGGTGTAAAAAAGCCTTCCGACAGTACAAAATTGACCCCTAAATAGACAAAAATGTTCATCTCAATTTTTTCTACAACATAGGAAAAAACCAATTTTGTTTTTGTCGGCCGACCTTAGGACGTACCTAGGGTCTTCAGGACAAATACTTACATAGAAAAAAATATTTCCCTCCATTTTCTCTACAACTTAGTGAAAAACCATTATTTTGTATAGGGCAGACCTTAGGACCGACACAGGGCCATAAGGAAGTGCTTCGGACACATAATTCCATAGACAAAAATGTTTCCCTCACTTTGCTCTGCAACATAGCAAAAAATTTTTTTTGGGCCGACCTTAGAACAGACCTGAGCCCCAATTCATCCCTAACCACAGACACTGGGTCCAAATTTGTTTTTGAATATAATTCGGCACTCGATTACCTCTCAAATAGAAAAAGAATCAACAAAATCAGTTAGAAATTATCCAATTTATGTAAGCAAACACTTTGGGCCCTAGTAGAAACGCAGTTTTAGGGTCCCGATCAAACAAAATTCGAAAATCAGAAGAGATTTACTCGAGTTAAGTACAAAAAACATGTAGAGCGCTAGTAGAGACTCGTTTTTTGTGCCCTAGCTAAGTCCTAGGACTCAAATCCAAAAAAGTTTCTTCAATAAACTGTCGGCCATGCCCAAATCTTTCAAAAAAAAAAAGTTCATGACAATCGGAAAAGATTTACTCGAGTTAAGTACAAAAGACCAAAAACCACTTAAACGGCCCTAGCTCGGCGGCCCTTGGGCCGACAGTGCCCAGATTCAATCCCATATAAGATTGTTCGATTACCTTTGAGCGAATTTTTTTTTTTTTGAAAATCGGTTGCGTTTTACTCAAGTTATCGTGTTGACAGTAGGGAATTCATTTACCGACGTTTTTTCATTTACCGGTAAACGGTAAATTGAACAAAAACCGACCGGTAAATTTTATTCGCATTTGAAATGTCTAGTGGGGTGACCGTCACTCTCTCCGTGGACGTGTATATCGTCGCCGAACATATAACCGCGAGTTAACTCGACGGACGCTGTAACTTTTCGCCGAACGATCATACAGCCGACATTTATTTCGTTACCGATTAATTTGCCGACAGTGCTTTTCGCCGTTTCAAATAAATCAAAAAAAAAAATTGTTCATTTCTTACTTTGAAAGATGTTTGTTCACATAATTGACGTTGTGTTGAAGGAACGTGGGTACTGTTATATTCTCAAGAAATATTCGGCATGGAACATGCAGTGGATTACGAAAACGGCTGTCTAGCTTCACGGATGGTATCAGTATTGGACGTAGAGACGATTTCACAGACTGAACACCCATTTTTTACAAACGACACATAGCCCTTTACTACTCAACCGAATGACTCCTTTAAGAAAATGACTTTATGTCAATTATTCCACTGAGTCCTTCCTTACACAAAATAACTTGAAATTGCAAGAAATTTCATTGATAGGTTGCATTTTTCTGAATGTTAATGTTACTTGAGAAAATGTAAATCTTTATTGTTTTTGTTTAAAGAATTTGAACTTGCCGCACCTGCTGCCGCAAGATTTGTATAAGGCGGTGAAGTGAAGTGATCGACGGCGAATTCGATGGAAACCGGCATCCACTGCCTGAAATTTTGCAAATATTACGAAAATTCGCACCATTTCTGACTTCGAGTGTCCGCAAGCTTATATCTTACCAAAAAATCGAAACATGTCAAAGAAAATTAATTCGGTATCGCTCTACTCTACTGTTTGAAGAAATGAAATGTCTTCAGAATTCTCATGTTTTCTCATATTCTTTTTGTGTAAAAGAGTACTTCAACAAACATTTTATTTTGATACGTCACATTTCGAGTCGGATTTTCAAGAATTTTTATTACATGACACACAATGAGGTTTTTCTGTTTCAGGGCAATAATCATTATCATTATCATTAATCCGATTTGATTGAATCTGTATACCTTCTTCTTGGTCTACCCCTCGACTTGTGCATCATTTGGGGTAGTATGTTATTACGCATACTTTGAACGTACCCGAACCAGCGCAGACGACTAGTCCTTGCTTCTTCTTCCACTGATGAAACCCCTACATTTTTCTTGCTTCCTCCAATTAACTTTTAGACCATGTGTATATCAGCTCAACTTGTCAAAGAATGACACCAAAACTAAGACAAGTTCGCTTTTATATATTATCCGAACTAGTTGAAACCCCCGCCCCTAGAGGCTACGCAAGCTTTATCATTTTCGCTTGTTGTCTATTCAGAGAGCCAAAACAAATAATTTTTCATTCAAATAATGATGCGTAATGTTGAAGGTGTGGTATAATGACCTTCAACATTACCACTGATTGATATTACCACTAATAATACTAAAATCGAAGTGGGCGCGAAAGGCACTATAAATCAAAATACTTTCTTTGCCGCAAAATTACTCCACTTCCCTTGTATACCCCTTTCTCCGTATTCCATTTCCCCGTATTTCACTTCCCCCGTATTCCACTTCCTCCTAATTCCACTTCCCCCTAATTCCACTTCCCCCGTATTCAACTTCCACCGTATTCCACTTCCCCTTTATTCCACTTCCCCCGTATTCCACTTCCTCCATATTCCACGTTCACCGTATTCCACGTTCACCGTATGCAACGTTTACCGTATTCAACTTTCCCCGTATTCCAAGTAGTTCCACAGTAGCTCCCCGTATTCCACGTTAACCGTATGTAACGTTCCCCGTATTCCACTTCCCCCGTATTCCACTTCCCCCGTATTCCACTTCCCCGTATTCCACTTCCCCGTATTCCACTTCCCCTGTATTCCACTTCCCCTGTATTCCACTTCCCCCGTATTCCACTTTCCCCCTATTCCACTTCCTCCCTATTCCACTTCCCCCGTATTCAACGTTCACCGTATACCACTTACCCTGTATTCAACGTTCCCCGTATTCAGCGTTGCACTTGCTACGTATTCTACTGCTACGTATGCTACTACTGACACTTCCCCGACCATATCCGTAACAAAAAATCTTAACTAACTTTTGGTCGATTTTCAATTTTGACCCGTTTTTTACCCATAACTCCCTTATTTCAGAACAATATCCCACTCGGAACATGTTTTCTCTCCGACAATATATCAAAAATTAATTTTTGATCGACCCTGGACACCGAACGGCTCAACCGATTTTCTTAAACTCGGTTCCGCTACCTTCACACTGTCGAAACCTTTCATTTGACACTGACCTCATTCCGGCAACTACCCGCCGAGAAAGAGGTAAATGAGTGCTCCCGATCTGGACAAAATTGCTGAAAAATGGCCTATATCTCGGGAGCGGGAAACTTATTTACCCAACATCGTTCTGCAATTTAGTTGCCCCAAGCCTCCACTTACGATTGGCGCACAAAAATTATCTCTACTTTGTCCAGCAGCAAAAGTTCCTTAACAACAAAGTGAGGAAACCCCAAAATTTGAACAGTTTTCGCTGCCTAGCTCCTCCGCATGAAGTCGGATCAAAAAGTTTTCTTCTACATCTTGACTGACTTTTGGCTGATTTTCAATTTTGACCCGTTTGTTTCCCATAACTCCCTTATTTCAGAACAATATTCCACCCCGGAACATGTTTTCTCGACGTTTTGGACCATCCCCGACAACATATCAAAAAGTGTTTTTTTGCTCCTCAGTTTAAACTCAAAAATAACGGGATTGTGACCGACAGACAAATAAATAGACAAACAAATAAATAGATACATAAATAGACACATAGTCCTAAGTGTATTTCAGATAAAAGACAAATGTATAAGTGTAGGTCTGTCGGGTATCGATGACTTGTGTTCTGATCCTATATTCTTCACCTCTCAAGATGTGAATTCCAACACTTCTTCTGTGATCTCTGTGATTTGATCTCTGTGATTCAAGTTGCGACATGATATCCTGTCAAATATATCGAATTTCATGATGAAATGTATGAATTGTAGAGTCGTTCACCTTTTACTGATGGAAAGATTATGCAACTCGTCACGAAATTCGATTTACTTCGACAGTAGCCCGTGTCGTTGTACTAATCGCGTCTATTTTGATTAAAAATAAATTCTCTTTGCAATTAAAGCAAATCTAATTGGACTGGACACAATCCACCATCAAGTACTATCGGGACCGGAAATGGACCAAATGAGTGAAATTCAATTGGAGAAGATCATAAATAACGTGAGCATATTTTGTCGTGTTACCCCCAAACATAAACTTACCATTGTTAAGGTAAATGTATTTTGAGAAACGACTTCCCAAACTAGACTACGAATTTTCTGCGTTTTAGGCTCTCCAGCACACGGGAAATATTGTTGGAATGACTGGAGACGGTGTTAATGACGGTGTGGCTTTGAAACGAGCGGATATCGGAATTGCGATGGGTAAAAATGGGACGGATGTCTGCAAAGAAGCAGCTGACATGATTTTGGTCAATGACGACTTTCATACAATTATGTGAGTTGCACGCGAACGTTGGAATTGCTTGTGTTTTTAAATAAATATCTGAATTTTGTGTAGATCTGCAATAGAAGAGGGCAAATCCATTTTTTACAACATTCGAAATTTTGTGCGATTCCAACTGAGTACGTCAATTGCTGCATTATCTTTGATCGGTACTAGGTTTTCCTACCACTGAAATTTTGGTTCTAATGATATATTTTCAGCTCTCAGTACTTTACTGGGAATACCAAATCCCTTAAACGCCATGCAAATTCTTTGGATTAACATTATCATGGATGGACCACCCGCTCAATCTCTTGGTGTCGAGGCCGTTGATCAGGACGTATTGAAACAAAAACCGCGAAACGTTAAACAACCGATGATCACACGTGCAGTCATCATCAACGTGCTCCTATCGGCAAGTATTATAATCCTAGGAACGCTATGGGTTTTCCAACGAGAAATGGCTGACGGATCACTGGGAAAAACGAAACGAGACACAACAATGACATTCACATGCTTCGTATTCTTCGACATGTTCAACGCGTTAAGTTGCCGTTCGCAGACGAAATCGATTTTTAAAATCGGTTTCTTTACCAATAAAATGTTCTTATTGGCTGTAGGATTTTCGGTGATCGGTCAACTGTTGGTCATTTTTTTTCCACCGCTACAAATGGTTTTTCAAACGGAAGCACTTACCGGTATGGATTTGTTGTTTCTGGTGTCGCTCACATCAACGGTATTCATTGTTTCGGAACTGAAAAAATGGTTTGAACGAACCATTGAACATCGTATGCATAAAAGCAAATCCGAATTGGATTTTGTATGACACACAGCAAAGGTAAAACATGCACGTAAGGATCATTAAGCGATTTTAATTTATTTTTTATAATTTAATTTCTGTTTTGTTCGTTTGCTCAGCAAATGTTTTGTTCAAATGATGAACTAGCAAATATTTTGTACAATTTCGTTTTAGTTGTTTTAATTTAAGGCACTAGTTACTTCAAGATAAATTTTATGCAAATCTTAGGTTTATCATAAAAAGAATAATTTTCGTGACTATTTGACGATTTAACGTTCTTGGTTTTGAAACTGCAGCGTTATTGTGATGATAATATTTCATTTTATTGTCTACTATCTTCAGGGTTGTGCTCGCTAATGACTTCTTTAGCGACGCAAACGCTAATTTTAGAAAACATTAGCGTCGCTAACGTCTTTCGCTAATCAGAAAGAAATTAGCGCACTAATAGCGGTCGCTAATACTCGCTAAATTCCTTTCAGTTTCTATAAAGTTACGTATTTGCGTGTCATGTCATGAAACAAAAATTAACATTTTCAGCCGACTAAAACAGTGGTGGAGGTAAAATACGTGTAGATACAAACCGCAGGGCAGTTTGACTGGAAAGTAGACTAAAGCTTGCAGGCACTTACTTTTCTTTTTCGGCGCTACAGCCTCTTGTGGGCCTTGGCCTGCTCGAGGATTCTGATTCGATAGTGTCTCCTTGCCGCGTATTGCCAATTTCTTATTCCGAGCGTCCGAAGATCTTGTTCGACGCCATCGATCCATCTAATTTTTGGCGACCAACTCCTCTTCGCCCTTCTGGATCGTTACGGAATAATTTTGAGAGGGCTCTGTTTTCATCCACCCGCCCCGCCCACCTCAACCTTTGGACTCTTACCACCGCCACTATATCCGGCTCGCCAAAATCACGTTATATCGCCGTTGCCACATGATTGTTGATTGACCGTGGAGTAGGGGGGAAGCACCGATCATGGTCCTTAGATGACGAATCAGCAATAAAAAAAAAGTCCGTCCGTCACCGCGATAACTCCTCCCTGAAACTCCCTGAAAGGTAATCAAAATATCTTTTATGGGATTGAATCTGGGCACTGTCGGCCTAAGGGGCGCCGAGCTAGGGCCGTTTAAGTGGTGTTTAGTCTTTTGTACATAACTCAAGTAAATCTTTTCCGATTTCCATAATTTTTTTTTGTTTGAAAAATCTGGGCATGACCGACAATTTGTGGAAGAAGCTTTTTTGGAATTGAGTCTTTGGAGTTAGCTAGGGCCACTACAAACGAGTCCCTACGTGTTTTCCTACATAACTCGAGTTAATCTTTTCCGATTTTCCAAATTTTTTTTTGCTTGGAAGATCTAGACATGACCGAGAATTTATAGAAGAAACTTTTGCCTGAGCTTAGGGCTCAAGTGGGCCTCATGTCGGTCCTAAGGTCGGCCCAGACCAAAAAAAAAATGTTTCTTGCTATGTTGCAAAGGAAATTGAGGGAATCATTTTTGTCTATGGAAGTATTTGTCCGAGGTCTCTACTTAGGGCCCTAGGTCAGTACTAAGATCGGACCTAGCGCAAAAAATGGATTTGTGCTATGTTTTAGAGAAAATTGACGAGAACATTTTTCTCTATTTGGGGGCTAATTTTGTGCTTTCGGAGAATTTTTTAAACTGTTTCTTCGGACGGGTTTTTCAATATTGCCCTATCGGCAATTTCCAATACTATTTAATGTGGACGTAAGGCAATATTGACTTAAATAATTTCGAGTCTTTTTGTAACATCAACTCTGTTTGCCGCATCTATTCTGATGCGTACGGGTCCCTTCATATGTTTAGGATTAAATAAGAGAGAAATGTAATAGTATTTTATACTACTAGAACTGTAAAGTGTATGGTAAATGGTTCGAGACGCAGTCGAGAACCTATTAACCATTTCAAGTACATTTAAAAGCCCCTCACAATTCTTAATCCTACTTCCAATTGTTTAACAAAAATAGTGTAATTGTATAGGAACGGAAAAGTGAAAACCGACAAGTTTCTAATTTGTATGGTAAATTCGTATGATAAATCAGAACCTTGTCGGTTTTCACTTTTCCGTTCCTGTACCAAAATGAGAATTTTCTCAATTTTTACCTTTATTTCAAGAACATAAAATACTCGTACAGTTCTCGCAGTGTGAATAGTTATATATATTGAGCCCCGGGCGTTATTTGCGGCGGAGAAATGTCACGTCACCTTTCAAACAAAAAAAAGTTTTTGAAAATCGGTCAAGATTTACTCAAGTTTTCGATTTGACGGACAGACAGACAGACCGACAGACGGACATTGTTTTTTTCGCTGATTTGTCATCTGGAGGCAACAAAAAAAGTTTCCACCTTACCTCCCGGGTTCGAATTCGCAATGTAACAAACGTGGTAGTAAACGCGTCAGACCTTCGTATTTCGTACGGGTCTAACAAATTAACCAACCGTTGGAGCTCTTTTTTCCAGGGAGTGGCGTTGTGGAACCATGCTGTCTACGATGTCGTTGATGAAATATTAAGATATTAATTTTATAGACGGATCGGAATGATTATTAATTTTAATTTCCTTTTTTTTTACTAGGCTGAAAATAGAGCGCTCAAAACTTTTTTTATTTTAATCAATCGTTCTTTGAGAACGATTGTGATTTTAGGTACGACGACCTTTTTTATTTGCACTAACACTTCAATTCACTTTTTACTTGCTAGGCTAGCGACCGTACGGGTCTATCGTAGTAAATAGACACAAAGGAAAATTAATGGAGATGCCATTTCTCCTTTTATGCTTTTTTTTCCTTTTTCTTTTTATAACTATACTTAACACTAAATTATTCTACACTTAGTTGAAACGCGAGCCTTTTGGGCAACTTCCAGATTTCACTATTTTTTTATTAGTTTAAATCAATCAATGAAAAGGGATTCTATCATAAAGTAACATGTGTGCTTTATACCCTGCGCAAAAACTGAAGTATCATCTATTGTTTGTGTTGGGTTCTTATAGTGCGGACTCTAACGGATTTTGTTCGAACGTTTAATTTCGATATTCTGGAACAAATAATGTTCAACGAAGGAATTTGACTATTGCCCTGCAGGTGTCGCGTCGCTTGCAATGGCGCGAGACTTAAAACTACTACAATAATAAAATCTTTTGTGGATCGTTTGATTTTGTTTAATGATGGAGGTAGGGGAAAGACATAGTGTGATCCGACATCACTCCGTCATAAAACCCCTCCTGTCTTTTCTTACTTCGTTATAATGTGTTCTTATGCTATTTTATTTTAATGATCGTAAAGTGTTTTTGGAATATTTGGCGGATTCGCTACAAATGAATTGACTTCTTTCACAGTCGAGGTTCTAGTCGAAACTGAAAACGTACAAAGCAGAAACCTTGTATGTTTAACAACTTTGCTGAAGACCAAATATTTCTATTTTGTGCAATTTGTTCGCCTTTGTGCGGGTGTGGAAAGTGAACAAATTTCAGTCACATGTTCTGCATTTCGAAGTCTTGATTAATCCAATGCACCCAGTACTTAATATACGCTATGCTTTTCGCGTTATCGCTCCAAAAATCAAACGATGTTGTTGTGGTCTAGGTAGATTGGTCTGAACATATTTATTAACGAATATGTACAAAGATGAGTGTTCGTCGTTCAAAGCTGCGCCACCCAATGATTTGTGGTCTGCTAGTTTTTGATTCGGTTCGATCACTCCGGCCCAAAGACAAAAATCGTGAATGCCTGGCTTATTAACTTCGTTGAACGGTGTCAAGTCACGGCAAAACCAAATACAAATGTGTCTAGCGAAAACAAATCGCTTTGAATCACCAGCGGACCGTAAATTCGGAACATTCGGAAATTATCCAATCGAGCTCAGTATCCAAATTCTTTCTTCAAATAAGTGCAATCGACGTGACGACCGGAAGCTGGCAACTGGCGATTATAAATGCATCTTTGCTTGGATATTTTCTCAATTTTACAGTTTGAATTATACACAAACGACAACATAATTTTTCTTAACGAAAAAACTCTTACAAGTAAATTGACGTCTTTCACAGTGGAGGTTGTTCTAGTCGAAACTGAAAACGTACAAAGCAGAAACCTTGTAACCTTATAGGTCCGAAATATAGCAAGTAACATTTAGAACAACGTTTTTTCAATTATATGTTGCCGCATTGGACCAAAAATTAAAAACAGCCATTTATCAGCTGTTATATAAACGACATTTCTAAAAATGCAGTGTTCTGGTCGAATGAAACATAACCCTTGAAATGTTTGAGATAGAAATATTTCGTCTTCAGCAAAGTTGTTAAGCATACAAGGTTTCTGCTTTGTACGTTTTCAGTTTCAATAGAACCTCGACTGTGAAAGAAGTCGACTCATTTGTTAGAGTTTCTTCGTTAAGAAAAATTATGTTGCCGTGAGTTGCCGTGTCGTATGCGGCACGGGTTTCCCATTTGCAGGTCGAGCGGACACGGGCCGGCCCATTATTATTATTATTTCGTATGGCATTAAGTGAGCATCGTTTACAATATAACATCATCACGTAAGATTGAATTTCAAAGAAGTTAGTTACTTTACGTCAATTAGGTTAAACAAGAAACATAAAACATAAATGAAATTGCGCAAAAAGCCAATTCAGTATTGTTGTCACAGATTCTCCTTATAGATTTATATCCATTAGTTGTAACCATTGCACAGCGTTTGGTGTGACCTCATGTAACTCGGTTAGCCCACCGGCAAATTCCCTCGATGGACAATCGTTTACAATGTGATTGATAGTCTGTGCTACATTGGAACAGTCACAGTTTGGTGTGTTGTTTAGGTTCCATTTGTGGAGCATATACGCACAGCGACCATGACCAGTTCTGATTCTATTTAGCTGACCTCCCACTTTCTCCGTCGGGTCGCTCACTAGGTGATGGTTGCGCAGGTTTTCTGATTCCCAGGATTCTCTCCATTTCTCCTTTGCATCTAAAACGTCATGTTGTGCGTTTCTGAAGAAGGGCTCTGTCCAAATGGGTTTCCTTGACTTCAGCCTTGGAGCGAGAGGAGCGGAGATGAGGTCTTGATGAATTGGGAGCGTTTCATTCATTCAGCGTTTCCACAATTTTCGTCCATTCTCTTGCTAGAGCGGCTTCGCGACGAATATCAGGTGGCGTGATGTTTGCTAGCACAGAAAGCCACGGCAGCGGGGTCGATTTCAACGTTCCGGTTACAACACGGAGACTGGCGTTTATTTGTGTATCCAATTTGTTCGTGTGTGAACTTCTTAGCCAGACCGAACAGCAATATTCGGCAGTTGGGTATACCAATGATAGCGTGGCTGTGCGGAGTGTGTTTGCATCGCATACCCATGTTGACCCAGCGAGTTTTGAACGATATTGTTCCTGGAATTCAATTTAGCCGGCCCATTTCCAGTTCCAACAGGCATGGGCCGGCACATTTCCATTTCGAACGTGCACGGGCCGGCCCATTTTCCAGCTCAGATGTGCATGGGTCGGCCCATTTTCCAGTTCGTACGGGCACGGGTCTAATTTTTAAGTTTGAACGGGGACGGGTGGGCATTAACGGGCAACCTGATTATGGGCCTGATACCAAGTCCGCCCGTCCCGACAAGGGCACGAGTCGCCCGTTTTGCCGTTCGAACGGGTACGAGCTCAACTTTTTTACAGGGCAATCGATAGCGTTCCAAATAATATTGCGTGGATGCTTCCTGCTAAGCAAAATTGTTCCGATTGGAAGATTCACAGCAACATCTTTTCTGGTGAAATTATCAAACAAATTGAATTACATTCAGTCAAATGTTGGGAAGAACTTCCTTTTTTTTTGACTGGCAAATTCCGACTTCAATTCCAAGTGGAGAATGTCTGCGTTGTGAAGTTTTCAGGCCCATTTGCAGGTCGAGCGGACACGGGCTGGCCCATTTACAGTTCGAACAGACATGGGCCGGCCCATTTCCAGTTCGAACGTGCACGGGCCGGCCCATTTTCCAGCTCGGATGTGCATGGGTCGGCCCATTTTCCCGTTCGGACGGGCACGGGTCTAATTTTTAAGTTTGAACGGGGACGGGTGGGCATTAACGGGCAACCTGATTATGGGCCTGATACCAAGTCCGCCCGTCCCGACAAGGGCATGAGTCGCCCGTTTTGCCGTTCGAACGGGTACGAGCTCAACTTTTTTTACAGGCCTGAAACGGGTGGTGTTACATTTATGTAGTCATGATCACCGAAAAATTTCGACATTGTGGAGCTTTTCGAACTTTTCCAACAAAATGAAGGCATTGTTCACCATGTCTAGCAATGTCCCGTAGGGTGAAAAATTTTCGAAAATGAGTCACTTGAGCTAAAAAATTGTAAAAATCTCAAGTACTATAACAAAAGTCACCGAAACCAACCCCAAACCCTTGACGGATTATAGAGACAGATTAGGTTCTTGTCGATGAATGCGTATTGAACGCAGACTCGATTCCGAATCAATTGTTGTAAATGGTTCAAGACCGGAAACGAAAGCGTTAAACTTACCAAGAGAGTGAACAAAATTTGTATGCTCAGCAAATATTTTCCTCCCTAGGTAAGTAAATTGGACATTCTGTTCCTTTTCAATCGTCAAATAGTCATTGTCCAATAATATTTTTTTAGCTGATTTATAAGTCAATTTGTTTTTTTTTTGTTTGTTTAAAATAAACTTCTACATTTACAAGAAACAATAAATTCTGTGCCTAAGTGATATTTGCTATTGGGGTAAAATATTTTTAAACATATTGAACAAGAAACATTTAGTTTAAAAAATAATTATTTGTAATTTCTCTATTTTTAGTTTACATTCTATTTTTGTTTGTTTGTTTAAATAAAACGATGTGAAACTAAATTATCATCAATATTTATATAATGCGTATCTATGTTTAATAAGCAAATTAAAACTGAATGTCGTAAAATAAACCTTACTACCCTAAACAACTACATTGCAATGAGAAGTTTTTTTTATTTATTTGAAATAAATTTATGAGGTGTAAAAAATATTGTGATATAATTTTAAGTTTTCGTTGTTTACGTTTTGCAAATTCAGTTTTTTGTTTCAAGAAAATATTTCCGATATTTATTTGCTCACTTCGTTGTCAAATTTTCTTTTCAGTTTTCGCTAAGAAATTAAATTTACTTTTGATTTGGAGTGAGATTAATCCGTCATTATCTTTTATTATTTTATGCATTGACAAAGAAATTTTTTCTACAGGAAACAAGTTACCTGCCACAGGTAATAGTATATTACGTTGTTGCTTGTCAATTTGTTGTTTTGAGATCTCCAGGCAATCTGAAACCCCGAATTACCTGAGGCAGATGTAGTTTTTTACACAAAGGTACTAATGTAGCTAGTAATTCACAGTACCTGGAGAAAAGTTACCTGCCACAGGTAAAATTGTTTATTGTTTTTTTGACAAAGAAATTTTGTCTACAGTTAATTCAAAACCACGAATTACCGGAGGCAGTTTTAGTTTTTCATAACATAAGTACAGACGTAGACTGCTAATTCACAGTACCTGGATAAAAGATACCTGCTACAGGTGAAATCGTTTGATGGAAGTCACTTTGAAACCTATAGCCTGTAGGCAGCTATAGTTTTTCAGACTTAATGTGTAGATGTCGCTGGTAATTCATACAATCTGGAGAAAAGTTACCTGTCACAGGTAAAATATTTTAATGTTTTCTGTCAGTGTATACCAGATCTTCGGTCTTGTGTAATAAGTACCAACAATTTAATCTCAAGGTCATAATATCCTTACCTATAATATGTTGACAGAGAATTTGAAAAATTATAAAATGAATGAATTTACATCAATCCTTTCCTTAGATACGGTTGAACATTCCTAGTGTTGCAATTCGAACGGATTGCACTTTACTATGCGAACAGAAAAAATGTTAGCAAAATAAAATCAAATCAATTTACAGAGTAGCGACTAGAAAAGAATTACCATTTTAAAAACAAAATGAATTTAAGAAACGGTGTAGTGCTATAAAAACTAAACAGAAATAGATTTAAATGAATTTAAAAAAAAAATTATATCAAAATGTTTAATAGCATAAACTTTACTAGGAAAATGAATCTGCTAATCTCAACTTTAACATGCAATACAAGTGAACAATGGTTTGGGTTCTTAGCGTAGCGAATAGATGCATTTTTGTGTCCTTTATATATACATTTACCTTGCAAAGGCAATATAGATTACAAAAATCTACCTTTGGCAGGTAACTTTCTTCAGGTAGTGTAAATTACTCGCTATTCCTGTTCTGCAAGGAAAACCACTGTAGTTTCAGGTACTTCCGGGTTGTCTGCGATGTACCAGGAGATAAAGTTACCCACCACAGGTAAAGTTATTGTCTGTGATTCGAATAAAACTATCACAAGTGTCTTCAAATGAAAATAAAATGCAGTTCAGATCACGAGAAAAAGTACGGAGCAATTTGCAATATTACCTTTAGCAAAAACATAGACAAATAGCGGCGATCGGATAACATGACCGACTGGCAGTAGCTGAAAATTGTTTTCATATTTTATTCACGTCTGCACTTGTAATAGTACATTACATTAGACCCTGCGAAAGTAATTCATTACATGAGGACAACAATTTCGTGATAAGAGCCGAACTCATGAGTGCTTTTTTGTGCAACGCGCTTTGGAAACTGTTGTTCTGACGAATGTAGAGTTTGAGTATCCAAGCCAAGTCCTCATGTAATAAATAACTTTCGTTAAACATCGACATAAAATCTTAGAACAATAATTGAGCTGTAATGGCTCGTACTTAATTAGACAAATACATTCAGGTTGCTCGAGACTGTATCGAGACTCGGACAGAAACACCGTGCAGATATGTTGATTGCGAAAATCGGTTATAAAGTGGCCTGTGTAACATGTCCAATCTCGTCTTCGCTAGCTAAGACTGGTACAGCCGCCCGGTTATAAAAGAAAATTCAAAAATCAAACAAATAAGTAGAGAATTGATGAGAAGAGTCGAGCACAGCGTTTCCCAAACAACTTATCAGAGCCCAAATTTTTCAAGGTATTCCAGTCAGCAACTCCGCGAACGAACAACGAGTGACCAATCGTAGACCCACTCATAGGCAGGTTCAAGTTGCCCGTCCTCATCGAACGCCCAAATTGAAAAGCATCCCCCCCAAGTGACTCTTTGTTCCTTTTCCCGTTTTCATTATTTAAATCATGAGAACCTTCGCGTTTCCATCAGGAAACTCTTTAACGCTGGACTACCTCCGAAGGTTCCGAAACATAGCTGTCCAGTATCTTGCGTCTCAGATGATGAAACTTTGGGCAATAGCATATTACATGCAAACCCGTTTCCTCACCCAGTCCACAGGAACACTCGGCGTCACCTGAGATTTTCATTCGCTTCAGGTGTTTGCCCAGCCCAAAGTGCCCGGTAATCGCCCCTATCACCCGTCTCATACGATCCTTGCCCATACAGAGCAATTCCTTGGTCCACTTCTGAGCTGGCCTAGGAAGGAATTCCTTCGTGTGAGCTCCTCCTTCATACGCCTCCCACCGCTTTGTATGTTCGGTCCTTACCCAGTCCTTAACTTTTTTCGCACACGGCGATTTCGGTCTCGGGATAAGCTCCGTATTCGTTGGCGACTGAGCCCAGCCTAGCCAGCTCATCGGCCTTTTCATTATCCTCCACGCCCGAGTGCCCGGGCACCCATCACAGAGTGATCTGATTCAGTTCAGGTATTCCTTGCACTCGTCCACTAGTTTAGAGGTCGTGATGGGCGACGCTAGCGCCTTGATAACCGCCTCGCTATTCGAGCAGATGAAGACATCTTCTCCAGCCGCACATCCCGGTAGTACTTCGAGGGCTCCCATCGGAGTCGTAAAAGTTTCAGCCTGGAGAACACTGGTAAACCTTCCCAAGTGAAAGGATTCCGCATAAACTCCGGCTCCCACACCCTCTACGGTCTTCGATCCGTCCGTGAACCCTACCCTTCTGCTCCCGCCAAGGCGTCGGGCCAGTTTCCTAGCCATTCATTCCTGCTCGGAAGCAGAACGTCAAAGTTTCTCACAAAATCCAACCTGGGCTTCATTTAGTTCCGAGGCATTGGGTCAGGTATAATTTCCCTAGCTATACCATGCAGTTAGGAGTCCACAGACCCCATTGCACCAACCTGTCGGCTGTGGCGAAGGCTTTAGCCTTAAACACCACATCCACGGGGGGCACCGCCAGCAGCACTCCCATGGCTTCAGTAGACGTCGTTTTCATAGCCCCTGTGGCGCACAAAAATACCAATCTCTGAATCTACGTCAATTCTTTCCTCGACACTTCTATGTCGAGCCTAGGCCCACAATGCAGCCATGGCTCATCATCGGCCTAACTACCGCCTCGTATATCCACAGAATCGTTCTAGATGGCAAACCCCAATTCCTACCGAACGATTTCCTACAGATCCAAAAGGCAGTCAGGGGCCTTAAGTACTCAGGCTGTCCACTTCTCAATATCCTGCGGGTTAAGCAAACCGACCTCATTTTATAAAATCCTTCCAAGGAGCTTCCCAACAACCGATCAGCATACCCCTCAGTACTCTGTAGCCTCGAAAGGCCATACACATATCTAAGAACCGACTTGAATGCCCTGTTTAGCGTCCTCTTCACGTAAGACGCCAACCCATACGAATAAACCTCACATTCATAACTGAAATGTGGCATGAGGAGAGCCTTTGCCAGCATAATTCGTGTCTTCAATGGGGTTTTACGAGCAATCGGCCACAGACTTCTGAGCCCTGAATACACCTTCTTGGCCACTTTTTCTGCCCGATCACCCCAAGAGAAATTCGAACTGAACGTAAGCCCGAGATTCTTAACAGAATTTGTGAAGGGAACGCATGTAAACCAACGGGAACTTTGCACACAATAATGTCCTTCATTTCATTAACGTAATAAGAACGCGACATCTGTCACTTTAAATATTCAAAATTTTGGCGCCATATCTCCGTCCAATGATGTCCGTTTCAATATTGCTCTCTATACATTCTCACCCTAGTGGATTTGGTGTCACAATCAAAATTGTAGGTCAGATTTTAGTAAAGGCCTATTGTGACCATCTTTACTATTACTAAACGGATTAAGACAACTTTTCGTGTATGTTTATTTCAACTTTACCCCATACGGTTCAGGAATCAAATGAAATCGACTTATGCTTAGAGCCTCATGCAGCAAAGCCTCTTTTTTCGGAATTTTAATCCCCGAAAATTCCTGAAAATTCCCGAAAATTCACAAAAATTTCCGAAATTAATTTTTTTGAATTTTCTGGTATTTTAAGGAATTAAAATTACAGAAAATTCCAAAAAATTAATTTCGGAAATTTTACGGAATTTTCGGGAATTTTTCGAGAATTAAATTACCAAAAATAGCCCCTGTTATGTAGACGGCCTTATCAATCAGGGTTCATCTACTACTACCGTCATCGTCAACGGTTCGCAACGATATCCGGGATATTTTACACGAAGACGGAATTATTGAACTGGGCGAATTTGCGGGCCATTCATAAATTACGTAACGCAAAAATTGCGATTTTTCTTTCAGGCTCCCCCCCCCCTTCGCCCTTGCTCCAATTTTGTTCTAGCTGTCACGCTAGTCTCATAACTCCTCTTCCCCTAGTGCGTTACGTTATTTATGGACGACCCCACAATAATCTTTTGCGCCAGAATGCTAAATAAATCTGTGTCAATGTCGTTTGATGTTTCTTACGCTAAGGCTGATGCAGTGGAGATAAAGAAAAAATGGAAAACGTAGAGGAAGATATCAATTTTGAAACTTGAAATATATTTTCACATGCTACAAAGAGGTAAAGTTGTTAACAGTAAAATGGAACTTACCTTTCGCACATACCAACCGTCATTCAGAACTAAATCGCACTTCCCAAGTCAGCACAAATTTTGCTACCTACACCAATTTACAGCACAAATTCAAGTTCAAATGATAAACTTCCTCTCATTTCGAGTGTGATTTTAGATGAGCATTTTATGGACAATTAAGATGCAAAGCGCATTGCAAATTCAAAAGTCTGGCAAACATCTTGACAGCATGCTTTTTACACACAAAATAAAACATAAAACTTTTAAAGTGGATACATTTTTGATTGAAAACCGAATCCAATTCATCAAATTAGGGAAGTGAATTCATACAATTAGATGTATCCTATGAAGCACTTTAAGAATCAAGTTAAACAGCAAGAATTAAATGTTAAAAAGAAGTTTTCTATCATTACGACGTGAAGAGATCGCTTTCCGCTTGTTTATTTTTGCACTGCAGCCGAATACCGCCAATTCATCTTCAAAGGTTGCGCTCACAAAACCAATTTTTCCCTAGCTACGCTACTAATATGGCTTTGCGTCGAGTTATCGAGTTATCGTAAATGGGAAAGTTCTTCTCGACTAATTGAAACCGACTGTTAAAAGCTTTGATTTTTTAGAAATACATTCAGGAACTCTTTAACTTTATTATGTTCCTCAATAGACATAAGACTTTTATCGTTAGTTAAATTGCACTTTTTCCACACCGTTTTGTCACATGACTTGAAACAGCTAGATAAATCATTATCGACGATTTAACGCACTTTGTTCGAATTACAGAGAGGTACATTTCGATTTAAACAGTTTTAGGTTTGTGAGAGTTTTAAATGTCATTAACTACAAATCACATTTCTTATACATTGAGATACTTGGTTTTTACTTGCACGTTGCGTCTCTACATCTTATGTACTGTGACATTTAAAACTCTGACATATCAAACATATCTAAAAAGGGTTTAAATCGAAATGTACCTCTCTGTAACATTTTTGTTCAATTTCTATTTATTCTTGTTTACATTGTTACATACGTAATGGCCCCCGTCAAAAAGCCCGAATGCAAAAATCTCGAAAATCCAAAATCCCGAATAACAAAAATCCCGAAAATCAATAATCCCGAATGTAAGAAAATCCCGAAAAACCATAATCCCGAATGAAAACAAAAATTGTGAAATATTAAAAATCCTGATTTATACGAGTGAATTTGAGTTTGAGGGGCTCTGCCCCTTCACCCCCGCGCCTGCGGCGGGCTTTTTTTTACGCCTGCGGCTGGCTTTTTTTACGTCTTGCAGACGGCCTAACGTGCATGGAGCTCTGCCCCAAACCCCGCTAGGGGCTCTGCCCCTTAGACCCCGCAAGGGGGGCTATACCTCCTTGACCCCTCACAGCGGGGGCTTCCGCTCCTCGACCCCGCTTTTTTTTGTTTTATTATCACCTTCGCTGAGACGCACCTCAATAAACTTCTTTCTCCTTAAACGGGATTTTTGTACATTCGGGATTATTGATTTTCGGGATTTTTGTTATTCGGGATTTTGGATTTTCAGGATTTTTGCATTCGGAATTTTAATTTTCGGTATTTTTGACGGCCACCATACGTAATACATCAGCAAAAAGATGGAGTAAGTCGTTCCAGAATTTTAGAGGGAAATTGCTGAAATACATTTTCATAGAAAATGTGAGACGAAGCAAAAATCTGGGATGGTACTTATTGCCAAATATTTCGTTTCCTCGCGAAATTTCCTTTAGTAAATTATTTTCCTGGTTATGATTTCTCCAATGAAAGAAAATATATCCCTTACGGGACGATATTTCTCGCGATCGATGAACATTTTTTTCTAGTGAATAAATACATCTTCGACGCAACTGTAACCGATGATAATTTCAAATTGATAAAAAAAATCTGGGAAAATATCCCTCAAGCGACATTTCCTCCTGGCTAAATGATTCCCGACGATAATAATTTATTTTATTCGGTGGACATTTGTATTCTAAGAAGATTCCTCCGAATGTGGTCATTTTCCGTCGGTGGGTGTTTAATTGCATTGCCAAGAAAAATGTCGACCTTATTCCAAGTGCATACACAGCGCATACTGTGATTCGCATAGCCTCCAATGTGTTGTATCTTTACGTACTTGGCGAGAAATGACCTTCTGGGCTCGGCCACAATGGGGAAATGACGACTTATTCAAAAAATGAGTAGTAGTTCCTCCCGAGTTTGAGTTCACTCTAATGAGAACGTATTTTCCCTCTAAGAGTCGCAAAAAATGTTATGATTTCACGTTTCAAATCTTCTTTAAAAATAAGATCAAGTTCGGTCTGGAAGCTCTTAAAAGTCATTAGAGAAATTTATTTACGATATTAGAAACATTAATTTAATTGCGAAAAAACCACTCATTTTCATCCAGTTGCAGCATCTCATGTCATTAGATTTTTCTACTTTTGCTTGCCATTTTAAACGCTAGTCCCTTGCAAAAATTACTCTCATTACGCATTGAAAAACGTAGTAAATGCACTACTCACGTAACGTTATACATGTTATTCGAAAGTAAAAAAAAAAAAAACGAAATGTAAAAAAAAATAAAAAAAAAGCTTTTTCGCCACCTTCTTAATTTTCAACAAAAATAATGCTCTTACTGACCAAATGCGAAATTTTATAATTAGAAAATAGACCAAAACATTTAGAATTTCCTGTCAATCACTCACATATCACCTTCATATACAACTCCCTGTCAAAATCATTTCATTGCTAAAAACTAAAAAATTAAGTAAAACTTAAAACTTTACAATTTAATGAAAATTTGAAAGTGAAACAATTTTTCTATTTCTACAATTAAAAATAAACTTAAGTATGAATGGCATACAATTTTTTAAGGTGTAGCGTAATAATAAAGTAAATAAATTTAAATAAAGTTTACGTTTAAGGAAACCAAAAGAAAAACTCAGATTTGGAATTTTACTATTATTATATTGCATCAATAAATCGATCAAAAACAAGTTCGTAGTCTTTTACTTAAAGAAATTACAACAACGAGTCCATTTTAGTACAAAGAATTCGCCCACATGAGTGTTGATATTGACGAGATTGTTCGAGTGGGAGACGAGAAGGTGAAATAAGTCTTCAGCAATCGCATTTCTCTCAGTTACACAAAAACATACTTCGAAATACCTCGCTCACCATACATTCGACGTTTTCTCAGTGTACGTATTAAGATGCTCTAATTGTTGATCTTCAATTCCTTCCACCGTTGACCTCCTACATGAATGTAGGGAAATTAGTTCATTGTGTTTCTGCAATAAAACTTTCAATTCAAAAATGTGGTTTTCTTGCCATAACAGTGAAGCTGAAGTTAGACGAGGACTTTTGGACAGGTGTGTACGCTAAAATTTAAAAAAAATTGTATTTTTTTTTTATTTTGAGACATGGATTTTGATGCATTGGATTGTTCAGTGCATTTTGTTTGTGAAATTGTCGGTGCGCTTCGGTTTCATTGAAATTTAGGCCTTCTACATGAAAACATTTTCGAAAGGTGTTAACGGAATCAATTGATAAAGGTTGGTTCTGTACCAGCTTCTCGGGCCACCGTTTACTCCCGAGGTCGAAACAGCATCTTCGCCTCGATAATTCAACCCATAATTTTTAACTTCACGTGACCACGAGATGGGGTAAAGGAAGAGCGAAATTAAGCTCTGTTAAATGCGTTGAGGCAAATGAACTAAATGGTTCCTTGTTAGAGTAAATCATCCCTGGATCAGTAGCCGCGTCGAGGTTATGATAAAAACATGTATTTTGTTTCATGATGTATCAATGATGTGAAACTGATGTGTAAGTGTTAGGGTGGAGCGTTTTTGACCTTTCAATTTAGTTTTTCATCTCCCCTGTAAGAAATAAGATCTAAGGGTCCCCACGATCCCGAAAATACCTTTGAAAAATTTTGAAACTCAAATTTGGACCCCCCGCCATCGCTCTCAAGAGTTTCGTCTCGTTCGGGTCATATATGACCACTTTTCACCCAATCGGTGAACGTCCTACTATGAGGCCGTTCATAAATTACGTAACGCTAAAATTGGCATTTTTTAGGCCCCCCCCCCAGGTTGTTACGTAACGCAACCAATGACAAAAAAACGTCGAAAATAGTGGTTCCAAATATTTTGAGCGGATTCTAAGAGCAGAACAACAATCTAAAAAGTGGAGTATTACAATCTACATTTGGTTTGCTGAAACGTGTCGTGTTTAATGCACGAACAATTAACAGAATAATTTTCTAAAAGTATCAAAAACCCCGGATTTTTCTAAATAAGGTGCATTATGAGGTCTATAGATTCGTACAAATGTCGGAACAACATCTCAACTGTTTTTACATTTTTTTGATTACTTCTAAAATTGCAACACACTTTCTAGAACGGACATAGGATGTGACATGTGACATAAGTCAAATAGAGGACCAAAACTTGACTTTGGTGAACAACCAATACAACCAACATGACATTAGGTATTTTGTTTTGTATACATTTGCAATGCAACTTCGGTAATTCTGGTCGTCTATTAGGCTTATGTCACATCCTAGGTCCGTGCTACAGAGTGTGTTGGATATTGGTATTTCTCCATGCTGACAAAGTTCGGACATAATGGAAAATACGATTTACTAATTTTTAATCGACTAAAATTTTTTTACGACATCTTTGTAAGAAATATGTTGTGTTACGTAACGCTACTGTCGTGACCCCCCCCTCCCCCTGTCACAAACTGTCACGCTAGGCACGACCCCCCCCCCTGCCCAATTATGGAAATGACCATATACCAGGATTCGGGCATATTTCCCCAAAGCCCTGAAACACGTGTTCGCTCAAATTGAATTCTCTACAACTTTGCCTTTGACAATAAATCTCCATATTGCATAGTTAAGGAAATATAGACGCAAAACTGTTTTCGTATATGGCCAAGAAACTCAATTTCGTCGATTCCATTGGTCCCGGCGCCCCGACACCTGACCCGATTCCCACAAAAAATTTTTCCCAATTTTCTGACATCTAATACTTTCATTTGACCCCATCCCAACATGAGCAATTTCCGTGCTATATTTGCTGAGATATTCGCGAAAAAGCTTCACCGACCCTCGAAAAACCATGTTTTTGGTCACTTCCTCGACCATATCTCCGGAACTACTTGTCCGATTTTGCTCATCTTCGAACTTGAATCATGGGAGGCATGTATCTTTCAGGAAAAAAAAGTTTAGGCTGATCAGTCGAGCCGTTTGGAAAATAATGTGGAGACGGACGGACGGACATTTTTTTTATTGTTGATTCGTAATATTTAGACGATAATAAATGCATCCCCCAACTGCCACCTCGAACCACCCAATGTTACATTAAAATTGTTTGTAGTAAACGTATAGGACCTTCGTACTTCGTACGGGTCCAATTACTCAAAGACGTCTGAGACCATTGATTTTGATGGCCTAAATGTTCTCCCCTGCAAGGGGAAGAGGACCAACGTAGTTTCTTCAAGAAATCCTGAAACTGTTTTCTGTAAAATGTAATTCTCACCAACTTTGCCTTAAGATGGAAGCTTCAAACTGCCGTAATTATATAGATATGTTTGATATTTATAGCAGCTTGCTTTTTGCTACCAGTGAACTTATATCATGGCGGTAGTAACATCGAGTTATGAATTAACACAGTACTAGCAGTACAACAATTTTATATTAGCAGAGGAATATCTAATGTCCAGTTCGTAATTTGACCATTATGAAATTCCGGATATTATTCCGGATTCCCATAAGCATTCAAACACTTTCGTTGAGCGTCTGTTCTGTCTTTTTGACCTCCTTGCCTCCCTCCTATTAAATCTTCTCTTTTCCTGAATACAATTTACCTGAGAGAGGCAAGGTTCCCAAGGTGAGAGGTGCTAAAAATTCTTTAGCACATATTAGGAACAACAGCCTAAATAATTAGCGTTGGAAATACGTGTTTTTTAGTTATTGTGAAAAAAAAGCACGTGCCTGATGGTTATTTTGAACACACGATGTGATTTGCCAAATCCACATACGACTCGTGTTGGCAAACGCACATTTCGTGCTCAAAGTAAACAATCAACACACTAGTTAAGGCAACCACTGTTTCCCAACTAGTGCTGGTATATGTTGCTCCTAACTTTTGAGATGTACTCTTTTCGTTCCTGTCACTCCGGCAAGTGTTAGGAACTTCACAGCTGTTGTTTTACCGCTTTTTTTCGTCCATTTTGAAAAATCACGCGTTTGACAACTTATCACACATAATTTACATAATTTATTGTTATGTGTGGGAGTTAGTTCATGTTTACAAACAAACGAGAAAAATAAGAAAGATTTTGTACTAAACAAAATAGTGGTAAAGTAGTGTGCACATCTTTAACGACTAAGTAAAATGAAATCATGCGAAATGACGGAGAACCTTCATGAACCACTGTCTCTGGTAGGAAAACTGTTATCCATATTTTATTTTTTTATTGGAGGAGCTTGAAGCGCGCTTTTACTGTGCGTTATTGCCTTCGGTATGGCTACGAGTCCTAGCTTTCGCGCGCTAATTGCACAAACTAATATTCTGAGATCTAAGAATTTAAAAAAATTTAGTAAATAAATACTACTAAAAATCTCTTCATATCGGATCATGATCTACCACGGATTTCGAGAGGATTTTCAAATGATTTTCTGAAATTTTCAGTTAATTTTTAAATTTGTCAAGTTTTTTCACTCGTAATTTTGATTCTCTTGACAGAGACTTTTGTTATACAATTAAAGGACAAAGAGTACTCATCCGACAGATTTAACTGAGGAATTTGCAAATGAATACAACAATTTTTGCTGACATTACCAATGCGCGATACATGCCTTTCACATAACTGAAAAAGTATTAAATCATCACACCATCATCGAAAGATTTGCTTTAATTGTAAATTTGATTTGAAATCGACTTCATCACGCGACGACGTTTAGTTAATCGTCTCACAAAACGTATAAATAGTTGATTGAGCTCAATGAAAACAAAACGAATCTTTATCAGCAGCGTCTACATAATCACAATTTTTATCGAATGACAACAATGTAATTTAAAGTTAAATGAGCTCCAACAAGTTTTTAATTACATGGCTATTTTATTACTCAGACTATATCTCTAGACAATAATATAAGTGATAACAGCAGACAAACGAATTAGCGAGTGTTTCGGAAGGTCTTGATCGTAAGACGGATTTGTTAAAAATTTAATTGAGTGCCACATTCAACCGTCAACTTGAACTTCTCCACGAGTGATTGACATAATACATCAACCATTCCTGAATGGATAATTGAATGACTAAGTATATCAATTTTCTTTTATTTGATTCTTTTCGGTCGTTTACATTACGCTAAAATATTTTTAACTCAACTCACACACTAACTTATCAACTTAACAAACAAAAGATGAAGCTAAACACTATGCAATGTACTGCGCATGAATTAAGTATATTTTTATATCACCCACTTCCCGCCTGCACGAATTGAGCAGTCATAACACGCTTTGTTTAACATTTGTAACATTTCGCATGTTGCCTACTAAATAAAAAATTCGTGACGAGAAAAATTGCACAGAAAAGAAAACTTTGGGAAATTCAAAATTACGCTTCTAACACACCTGTTGCTTTTGCTTGATAGTGTCAGTTTTAGAGCGTTTTATTAGTCAATGAGGACGGAGTTCTTTCTACTGATATCGGTTCCATCGGTTGGCGTACCATATATTTCGTGAAACGGCTGTAAATGTGTTTCGTACAGGTGATCCACTTGAATGAAGATAAATTACACAGTTGAAAAAAGCAAAACAAATACACGCGTTATGTTACGAAGGCACTAAATCTAGCGCCAAAAATTGTACGAAATTAGGTATATCGTTCTTTGGGACTCTCAATGTTTGGTTTTCATTGGGAAAAAACTTCCAAGGAGCGGTATGTAAATTCATACTTACAATAAATACGCGGTTTCGTCCTAGTAATACCATAAAACAGAGGGTGATTTTCATAGTGTTATGCGATTCTTATTTTCTCACCTCAAAAGAAATGTTGTAATATAACAGTTTTTCACAACTGTTTTCTTGGGATATCACAGCAGCTGTGGTGAATAGTGAGAGTGGTTTGTATATATAAGTTGTGATATACCAACAACGTTTTCCTAACTATATTCGAAATATACGCAAAAAAGTTGTGATATCACCATGGTTGTGCTGACCGGGGGCAAAATCTCTCAGTGGACTATCGTCCAAGACGATAATATTGTCCACTGATACAATAATACCGTCCATGAGAAGGAATGTCCACCTGAATTAGGAAAGCAAACATCGGGAATCAAGAAATCAGGATCCAAAAATCAGGAAATGAAATTAAGGAAAAACAAAAATCAGTAAAAACCAAATTCAGGAAAAACCAAAATTTGGAATAACGAAAATCAGGAAAACCATCAAAGTTTTCAATTCCTAAGGAGGTCGCAATCTTATTTTTGGTATGTGGGGGGCTCTGCCCCCTAAATCCCCGCGCCTGCCCCTTATACCCCGCAAGTGGGGATATTCCTCCCTTGACCCTCCTACGCGGAGGCTGCCACCCCTCGACCCCGCTTTTTTATTTTCCAGGATTTATCACGGCCTGCGGCGCATTCTCTCTAAAATTATTTTCTTCCTTTGCCTGATTCCTAATTTTGGTTTTTCCTAATTTAATTTTTATTTTTCCTAATTTTAGTTTTTCCTGATTTTTTTTTTTTTTTAAATTTTCAATGTTTTTATTTAAGCGAAAAAAAAGACTGCTCACAATGGCGCAGCCAGTAAAAAAACGATCTTTTCAACAACAAATTACAATAAATAAATTTCATCTACTCTACTTTTCCCTAATGTTGCCAGGATGCATGCCGCATTGCCTCTTTGAATTGCAACTGAAATCTTCTGTAATAGGAAATCTTTCGAGCGTGATTCCCCAGAAGCTGTCCTTATCAATGACCCTAATTTGCCTATAAATTTCTTCGTTTCTGGGCCCATACAACCTAGAGTTTCGAAAGCAACAGGAGTTAATAAATAATTCTCTTTTAAACGAATATAATGATTATGCTTAAATCTTTCCGCTTTATCGGCTATTGAACGCGCTTTCTTGGAAGATTCATTGACATAAGAAGGAGCTAACGTGTCTCGAACAGTCACGTCCCAGAGAAGAGACTTTCCATGACTCCACGGAATTAGAGTCATGCCATCAGGTCGTTTACCATCATCCCTAGAAATTCCTGGTGGTTGTATTATATTTGGAAATCCTGCGGAAGACAATGCGTGAGAAATAATTTTATTAACTTCATCGTGCCTAGAAATTATCCCTGATTTCTTCTTGCAAGACAAACCATGTAGGCCGTCCTTTTTAAACATAGCACCACAGATGCATTTATGTTCTTCACATAATTGAGAACCTAAACGAAGACCAACAGCAATTCTCGCGGAATTGTTATCTAATAGTAAACCCGTATTACTCGATGGGACCACCTGCAGCCACTTTGAAGATTCATTAGTAGATGACGCAAGTAGTCTGGCTCGAGCAACAGGTTCACTAGAATCAAACATCCTAGAAAACTTGCTGTTGATCCTCGGAAGATCCCAATTTTTCTGCTCCTTTCTCTTCTCATAACCTGGAATAAAATCTTGAGGAATTTCCTCAACTAACTCTAAAATGTAATTATCGATTATTTGCAAATTAAATTTTTCTAACAACTTATTTGACAGATCAGATGAAGAATACACAGATGATAAATAGGCTGGCAATGCCAAATCTTCAACCTTCCGAATGCCTAAACCCCCAAAAGCTAAAGGAAGAGTAGCCTGATCCCAAGAAAATTCTGACATCCTAACATTCGTAATCGCTTCAATAGTTGAACGAAAAATCTCGTCAACATTTTTTAAATGATTTTAGTTTTTCTTTTTGGCAAATAGTTTTTTTTCCTAATTTTCGGTTTCCTAATTTTTTTTCCCATCTTTTGTTATTCCTAATTTTTGTTTTCCTAATTCGTGTGGAATACCCAGGAGAATATAATATCATCCGTGATACGATAATATCGTCCATGAGACGATAATATCGTCCATGAGACGATAATATCGTCCATGAGACGATAATATCGTCCACTGATACAATAATATTTTCCATGAGACGATAATATCGTCCACTGCTACAATATTATCGCACAGTGAATTATACTATTATCTATTATTTTTGTTAGGCGTTGTCAGCGTTTTTCAAGCAAACGATATTATTGTCCAGTGGGTGATATTATTGTGTAAGGGACAATATTATCGTCCACTGAATGATATTTTCGTCTAATGGAAAATATTATCGTCCACTGGATGATATTATTGTCTAATTTGTAAAAGGAAAAGCTCCTTAGCTTGGCTAATCAGCTACTTTAGGTGACGTTTCACAAAACGAAAAGTTTCCTAGCTTCGTTAGCCACCTGGTTTTTTGTAGTGTTTCATAATGCAAATTCCCTACTTTCGTTAGTCTCTCTGTTTGGGATAAGTTCCATTTGAACATTGTCGAAGAAAAAGAAAAATACTGCGGCGGTTCGTCCACATCACTCACCTCTCGCATGTTCATCATTCACACAGTCATTCAAATCTAGTCATCGACGAATTGTCTCAACGTGAGCATCTCCTATCAAATAAACTCATCTATTGATCAACTCAATTGTTTCATTTCGTTTCCCTCAGTACATTTGAAAAGTTTACTGTCCATGACCATGAGACGATATTATCGTCCATGAGACGATATTATTGTCCATGAGGCGATATTATTGTCTATGAGACGATTTTATTATCTACCAGACGAAAATTTTCAACGCTCAGGCAGTATTATTGTCCAGCAATGAATATTATTTAAATTTTGGTCGTGGTTTCTTTGATCTCAGTAAAAATTTTAATTAATTGGACGTATTTATCGGTTGTAGAACAAATCTATGTTTTTGATCTACAACCGATAAATACGTCCAATTAAATGAATATTATTGTCCACCGATACAATAACATCATCCATTAGATAATAATATCGTCCATGAGACAGTAATATCGTCTAGCAATACAATCGTCTCATGGACAATGGACAATAATACACTGGGGGATTTTGCACACTCCGTTCCATAACCGAAATGGAGTCGTTCGAGAATTCTATAGATCAGTTAAAAAGAGTCGGAACGGATTCAGACCAATTTCAATCAAAATTCAAGATGAGAAAGGAGAATTACTAAGCGGAAAGAACGACATCATGAATCGGTGGATTGCATACTTCGGGAACCTGCTAAATAGACCCCAATTGAAGCAACAAACAGCACAAGTTTTCTATATCATCAAGAAGTATATCGAAGAACCCTCGTATGAGGAAGAAGTAAGCACGATAAAAAGTTTAAAAACCTCCAAAGCCCCCGGCGGGCGAAGGCAGCATCCCAAGCGAACTGATCAAGGCTGCTGGAGAAATACCCTGGCAAAGACTGCACCAAATCGTACTGATCGTTCGGAACGAAGAGGATTTGCCGGAACTGTGGAAGACTCACACACAAGATACACAAGAAAGGAAGCAGCCTAGTTTGTGAGAACTTTAGGGGAATATGCCTCCTAAATACATTCTGCAAAGTTTCTGCCGTTTATGAAGAAGAAATAAGACGGTTTCAGACAAGAAAGATCCACAATAGACCAAATTTTCACGTTGAGACAGATAATGGAGAAAGCATACGAGTACAACATTACAATACACCAACTTTTCGTTGACTTTAAACAGGCATATGACTCGCTAGACAGGAATGCTTTTTTCATCATTGTGGAAGAATTTGGAATACCAATGAAACTTATACGACTCACCAATGCAACTCTCACGGACACCCGATGTGAGATACTAATCCAGAACACGCTTTCTCAACCCTTCGTTATTAAAACCGGATTTAAACAGGGCGATAGCCTATCAACACTGATTTTCAACCTTGCCTTGGAAAAAGTAGCTAGAGCATTGTCGATCAATTGGAGCGGAACAATCTTCAACACATCCAAGCAATTGTTGGCCTTCGCGGACGATACCGATTTGCTAGGTAGAGGAACGCTAAAAATGAAAGAAAGTTTTGTTGAAATGGACGATGAAGCGTAGAAAGTTGGGCTAACTGTCAACGAAGATAAAACCAAATACATGGTGATAAACAAGAGCCAAGGATCTTGTGTTGGACAAAATATGACGATGAATGATTACAACTTCGAAGTAGTCCAATCGTTCAAGTATTTGAGTTCCATAGTCAACGTTGCAAACTAACTGAAGATCGGAACGGTGCAAGCAATCAGGTGGTATTACGCGCTGAAATATCTCTTCTGAAGCAAACTGCTGAACATCCACATAAAATATCGACTGTACAAGACCTTAGTCAAGAAC
Source organism: Pseudolycoriella hygida (assembly GCA_029228625.1). NCBI lineage: Eukaryota > Metazoa > Arthropoda > Insecta > Diptera > Sciaridae > Pseudolycoriella > Pseudolycoriella hygida. The sequence continues at coordinate 22,770,930 of CM055403.1, read as the reverse complement.
GTCGCTACATATGCATGTGAAACCTGGACTTTGACAGTATAACAAGAAAACAGATTGAAATGCTTCGAAAGGAAGATCTGAAGGTCAATCTGCGGGCCGGTCAAAGTAGGAGAAATGTGGAGAATCAGAACAAACATGGAGCTAGAGCAAATTTTTGGCACAGAAAATATCATAAGCGTCATCAGAGCAGCACGTCTCAGATGGGCATGTGACCAGAATGAACGAGACTAGGGTAGCTAAAAAAGTTCTAGTGAACAGAGTCGATGCAGGCAGGCCGAGAAAGAGATGGATTGATTGCGTGGAAAACGACATGAAGGTGCTGGGAGTTAGTAATTGGAAAGCCGAAAATCGTGACAAATGGCGAAAAGAAGTTGTCAAGTCAGCCAAAACCCGCTTGGGTTAACAAAGGCTGCTAAGAAAGAAGAAGAAGTTGTGCTCGCTAACCATTTTTTTATCGACACTAATGCTTGTGTCAAAAAATGTTAGCGTGGCCAGCATGATTTGCTAATCTAAAAAAAATTAGCGATCGCTAACAGTTGCTAATTGCATTATTGCCCAAGGCGAAGGATTTTTTGCATTTCGACCGGGAAATTGTACCATAGGAAATTTTTTTACTATATACAGCAATTACCACTGGCAAAAGAAAGCCACCGGGAAGTCGAAAGCACCGGGAAGCGAGAAGTGAAAGCCGCCAGGAAGTCAAAAGCAACCGGGAAGTCAAAAGCATCGGGAAGCGGGAGGTGAAAGCCACCGGTAAGTCAAAGCCATCGTGAAGTCAAAGCCACCGGGACGTCAAAGCCACCGGGAAGTCAAAGCCACCGGGAAGTTGTAGTAACCAATTTCTCGCATGACTGCAACATCGTATCATATTCATATTTGTCACTACAATCATATTCTCATTCCATCACCAACCAACATAGGTTTCTACAAAGTCAAAGCCACCGGGAAGTAAAAAGCAACGAGAAGAGGGAAGTCAAAGCCGCCGGGAAGTCGAAACCACCGGGAAGTCGAAGCCACCGGGAAGTCATAAGCACCGGGAATTAAAAGCCACAGGGAAGTGAAAGCCACCTCATATTTTGAAAATGTTCGCCTGCGGCGCTACACGGAATTAGTTAATTAATAAAATTTTTACTTACAATGAACCCTATAATAACAAATTTTCGCCTGCGGCGCTACACGGAATTAGCCAATTAATAAAATTCTAACTTACAATGGACCTTAAATTACAATCAAATATTTTCGTCTGTGGCGCTTTACTCATTTACCTTTTCAAATTCTGGTGTAGCTTTCGTCATTATGTTCCAGATATTTGAGTGCCCATAGCTTTTTACTTGTAATAATGAGCTTTGGTAAAGTCTGAGGGCAGTATTCCTCGCTACATATTCTATGTGTATATAAAGAGGTTCTATATTTAGCAATGCTTCTAGAGAGGCCGTCGGAGTAGTTCGCATTGCTCCGGTTATTCCAGTCAATGCTAGTCTTTGAGTCTTTTCTAATTGTTTTCGTACTGTACTTAATTGGCATCAAGGCAACCAGATAATTGCTGCATACGAAATTATTGGTCTTACTATTGCTGTATAGATCCACTTTAGTATTTTAGGTTTCAGTCCCCAGTTTTTACCGAAAACTCTTCTGCATTGCCAAATTGTTGCCGTAGCTTTCTGTAGTTTCTTGTTTATATGTATGTTCCAGGTCATATCTTCTTCAAAGTACGCTCCCAGAACTTTGGCATATTCAGACAACTGTATCTCTTTTCCGAAGAGCTTGGAAGCCCTCTCTTGATTTTTTCTTCGAGAACCATTTTCCATACAAAATGTGCTGCTTCTTATAAGCCCCAGTTAATGGAAACATCCTACGTTAGTTCCTTAGTTAGTTAGTGGGTCAGTTAGTTCCAGAGCCATTTGTATGAAAACCGACTTTTTTGGCTCGTGCTCGAAAACGGCTCGATAACTTTTCTTGAAATTTTGCAGGGACTTTTGGGTCGGCATTCTACGCCATATGAGATTTTAAAAAATTGAGGGTGGGTACCGGCCTCGTTTGGGCGCGAGGGCTCTAAGAAGACGCCATATAAAGCCCATACGTATGTGTTTGTGTGTGTAGTGTGTATGATAGCACATTTTGTATGAGGCAATGGTTATGTGTTCGAGATAGAGGTTTGGTGTCAAAGGGAAAGTTGTTGGGTTGGGTGTGTAGTGTATCAGGGTGACCGCCAAAATGGCGGAAAATAGGCGTAGACTCAAAAAAAAACATTTGATATGTTGTAGAGGAAGTTGAGGGGATCATTTTCGCCCATGGTAGTAGTAGCCGCCGCGCTTCGTTTCGGCGGCAGCGGCGTCTTAAAATAATGCAAAACATTTCAATCACAACGAAAACCCTTTTCAAAAGGGAAACGTGACGCAAGTCCTCGTCCCTTCTTCCAAAACAACTGATTCTTTTGAAATATTTTCTCTTTTGTTTAAAAAAATGCGTCACAAATGCCGGACCCCCCAGTGTTATAGTTTTTCTGTTCTTTCAGCTTTCACAATGTAAAAATTTGACTTTATGGGATGTATGGCGTATTTTTGTACAGGAAATCAAATTTTTGCGTATGAAAGCTGAAAGCGTAGAAAAATTATTACATTGGCAGGTCCGGCATTTGTGACGCATTTTTTTAATCAAAAGTGAAAATATTTCAAAAGAATTTTGTGCGTTCCGAAGCTGCAAGCGTCACCCAAATTGATATCAGTTGTTTTGGAAGAAGGGACGAGGACTTGCGTCACGTTTCCCTTTTAAAAAAGGTTTTTGTTGTGATTTCATCTTCACCAGGGGATTTTATTGGGAGAAATGTGCTTACAGAACATTTGATTTTGTCTTTGGTAACAATTTGTTTTGCAATATTTATGTCCCCTATACTTAACAAATCATTGGCCTTAGCTCTTGCCTGGAAAATTCCTCCTATTTGGTTCGCTTAATTTTTCGGTTGATTTTTGAGAAAGACATGTGCAAATTGTACATACGAAGAACTCAAAGTGACAAAAATATGTACCGAAGTGGTATCGACCAACAGCAAAAGCTTAAAAAAAAAATTCCGTTCAAAATGTTGGAAATCTTTTCGATTGAAACACATTGTTTTATGAAATCGCGCTCGATTTTTTCGAATTTCATTGATTACCTCCAGGATTCCGTCAAATGTTTCTAACGTTTCTCAATTATTTCTCATGTTTCTTGGCATCACAACTCATCAAAACATGTTGTATTGTGCTAACTTACATCACAGCTTTTTTCACCCCTACACTAAATAATAATTGTTTTGGTTGTCAGATGAATTCACTTATTTCAATTTTTTTACCCAAGGAGTGAACAAAATTTTAATCACTAGGAAGTAAAAATGTCTGCGTGTACAATGGGTCGAAAACCGTTCGTTAAATTCATTTTCATGAACTTTGGAAGTCTGACGAAAGTAGAAATTATAAATATATCACTCGAGGTAAACCGTACAGTCGTTAAGTTATTGACATCGGCATCGCCATGAAAAACAATTTTCACACGAAAACTTGACTTTTCAATTTATATTTAGCTTGGAGAAAAAATAAAATTAAAACTCAAATTATAATGTTCCATACTTTAGCCACAAACTCCTTGTCCCCGCTCTGGACGTAGACTTTGCATTTGGGAGATCAAGACATTTTCCATTTTTCCTCCTCGTTAGCGACGCGACGCGAAAACAGCGTTTTTGCTGAAAAAGGACTTTTTCTATTGTACAAACAACAATTTGCTTAGGTTTAGACCGTTAAAATCATTATGTTAATGGTGATCGCTTCATCTTCGCTGAAGCTTGCTTAACATCGAAAGAGATGAAGAAAAGATAACCGGCCGGCGCACAACTCTACTTAGTAGCAATGTAGATGAAACGAAATTCAAATGAGTTGCAAACAAGCAAAATATTCCAAAGAAAGCTTCGTTTAATTAAGAAAATTATTTTCGGTGTAATTATTGAAACATTTTGTTTAGCTACCCACGATAATGTTCCTTTGAAAAAACATGGGAACAAGAGAGAGGAGAAAAAGGGTTAAAAGCGGAATAGAATTTGGGTGTTGTTACTGACATTAATTTAAACGGAATACACAACAGCGACAAGAAAAAGGTGAAAGACTTTAACCGAATTAGAATGTTGGAATGTGTTTCGTTTTCACTTAATTAATATTGACGATGTAAATGATGTTTATTGTTTTCAATAAATCATTGGAACTTAATTTCTCCATTCGAAAGGAATGACACCATCTGAAAAAGAAAGTCAAACGATATCTGCACTGGATTCGGCAAACAAATCAATGGACAGTAGAGATGATGAAATATCTGTAGCGTCATCACTACACTTATACCACAACGTATGGAACGACAGACAACAAGATCATGTGAAGCCAACAAATTTTAGGTTCAAGGACTCACTACCACAAGTAAGTTTTTTTCACCAAAATAATCTTTTTTCTACTTGCTTTTCCAACAAAAAATTTGTCAAAGGGAATTGCAGCCATCATTATAAATTTAGTGGTCATTCAAGCGGGATTCAACATGTCGTACTCAGCCATTCTTTTACCGAAGATCTTAGATCCATCAAGTGATCTTCTTGTAACTAGAGATGAAGCGTCATGGATAGGTAAAATTTTTCACTTTTAAGTCAATTTGTTGGCCAGTACGAAAAGTCCGTTGTAACCAAATATCCCTGCAAGAAATTTATCCTCAGATAAAATACCCCATCAGACAAAATATCCTCTCAGACAAAATACCCACTCAGACAAAATATCCCCTCAGACAAATACCTCTTCAGACAAAATATACACTCAGGTAAAATATATCCTCTCTTTTTGGGAAATTTGTTTGGAAGTTTGTGGGGAGTTTCTATTTCGAGCCGAAGACGAGGAATGCACCCCACAGGTAGAAACACCAAAATTCCCAGTAAGACAGTACAAAATTTTTCATGCTTGCGACCGGAAAATCCAAAGACTGTATGACTCATTTCCCATCTGCAAGCATGAAAAATATTATCTCATGCATCTCTTCAGACAAAATATCCCATGAAGACACATCAGAAGAAGTTGCGTTGGAGTTTCTTCCTCCTCTTAACATCTCTTCTTAATTCAGTACAAATAAATGATGGTACAGTGTCCCATGATTTCACCTAAAATGATTCTAAGATCCTACCTGGATTTGTTGGGAAGTTTTCAGCAAAGATTCCGAAATGTTTTCTTCAATTTCAAAAACGTTTCCACATTAACAACCATTTTTTTCAGCATCTCTGGTGACATTATCACTTCCAATAGGTTCACTGATCATAGGGCCACTAATTGATCGATTTGGTCGTAAGCCCATCGCAATAGCAACTACAATTCCGTTTTTGATTAGTTGGATCTTAATTGCCACTGCGAAGAATGTGGCAACACTTTATGTGGCCCGCATCTTAGCTGGGATGGCGGCAGGTTGGTTTTTTCTTTGAACATACCAAATGAAAACTATTATTCTGAATTGCCAGGTCTGACAACCGTTGCCTTAATTTATGTGAGCGAAATATCTCATCCGAAAACTCGGCCGGTGTTACTCTGTTTAAATAGTGTTTTTGTCTCATTTGGCATCCTGTTAACGTGTGTTTTAGGTTTCTTTTTCGATTGGCGCACTATAGCTATCATTTACGGTGTTCTTACAGTGAGTCATTTAAAAGTTTCCTTTCATTGCCTTTCAATCTGATTTCGCATTTATTTGGTGTAGGTTTTAAGTGCTCTGCTAATCTTTCTATTACCCGAATCGCCCAGGTGGTTAATTACATTTTGTCCAAATGATTTCGACCGAACAAATAAATCGTTGCAATGGATTTATCGGCGGTATGAGGTAAGTGATGTTGGTGTCGTTTCTGTGTGTAAATGTTGTGCTACTTGATTGAATCTCCAAATCTCTTTATTGGCTTACTTCTTATGCCACACACACGTAACTTTCGCAGATTTTTCTGGCTCGTCCTTCTACGTGAGTAAAATTAACGAATTGATTCAACTTCGGACGGATCCAATTTTAACTGAAATACTACAGTAGCCCTCATCACCACGTAAAAGGAGGTGTCCACAAATAACGTCACGCTTTTTTTCGGGATTTTTGACACCCTTCCCCCGGCACGAATGACGCAAATTTTCATAGATACCCTCCCCTCAGACATTGTCCTCATTTGCGAACAGCCCTTAATGGACTATCTTAAATCTCCTTTGACTTCTTTCTAGCTCATGCAGAAAATTCTTCATGTATTAATCATCTAACTCAATCGACTTCGACTTTTACTGTTTGGTGGGAGGAAGCGAGGGGCGAATTGAAGAAAATTCGAAAAATATCCTCAGAAAACTTAGAAAATCTTCAGAATTTCGAGAAATTGTTATGAATTTTCAAAATTTTGGAAAATTAATAAAGAAAATCTTCAGAGCATTTTCTTTTCGAAAATACCTTGTCAACGAAATTCACAAATATTCGCCCCTCGTCAGAGAGGAGCAGACCTTCCTTTGACAGAAACACTGAGGAACGCCGCCGATGTATTTTATCCACCGTGCACGTATTATGTAAGCTCATAACACGTTCGTTACGTATGACACATTACACAACACTTAAATACGGTTGATAATACATTCACGGCGTATATAATACGTCGGCGGCGTATATGCAGATATTTTCCCCAGTGAATGTTTAGAAATTTTAAGATATTCTGCTATTCTAACGAATCGTCCAAAAGAAGTTTTCAAAAAACGTAGCGTTGACCTTTTGCGACTGAAAATCGGTTAAAAGATCTTTTGATTTCAACGAAAGGAAAACAGAAGACTTGAAAAAATCTGGAATTTATGAGATCAAATGTAAAGTGTGCGGAAAAGTGTACGTAGGCCAAACAAAAAGAGACGTTTTAAAACGATATAAAGAGCACTGTGCTAACACAAAATACAACAGACCTGAAAAGTTAGTCGCAAAGAATGTTTTAGAGGATATGCACTCAGGGCTAACAAAATTGGAAGGTAAACTCATAAAACTGGTAAATAAACCATATTCATTAGACGCATGGGAAAGTTATTACATGCACAAAAGTGAAACAGAACTTATGAACACGAAACCAGCACCTATCTGGTCACCATTGTTTTAATTACTAATTTAGGGGTTAGGACCGAATGTCCAAGAAAAAATATCCTCAACCTTAATATCCCCAGACAAAGTAACCGGACATAATAACCGCAATTTTTCCATTACAAAAAAGGACAAAATATCCCCGAGCAAAATATCCCCTCAGACAAAATATCCACACTCAAAAATTAAGAATATTCAATGTGAGATGTACTTAGCGCCGCAGGCCTGAAATAAACAACCAAAAACGAAAAAGCGGGGTCGAGGAGCGGCAGCCCCCGAAAAGGGGGTTTCAGGGGCGGAGCCCCTAGCGGGGTTGGGGGCTGTGTCCCATTAACGTAAGGTCGTCTGCAAGGCTTACAAAATCCCGCCGCAGGCGCGAGGGTGAGGAGGCAGAGTCCCCCAACACACAATACAATATCTAATTAATAATACCTACCTGTATTCACCATTTCTGAGTAGACATTACATCTGGGGATATTTTGTATGCTTTTTGTGGGATATTTTGTCTAGGGACTGAGTCTAATCGGTCCTAGAGCCACTAATTTATATCGGATGAACTTTATCGTGATTGTTTCGTGTTAAAAATCAATGTTCGAGTAATTGTCGTCAAGCGTTTTAGAATCAAATAGGGGATCCAGTCTCATATCATCACGCGACCGAAGATCGAAAGAAGACCGAAGAAACGATCGAAATATATTTCGCGTAAGTTTTACTTGATTTTTATTTGAATTTTAGTCAAGTCTAACGTGGAAAAAGTGCACTCAATAAAAGGGGAAGCATAAAAATAATTCAATTTGATTTAGAGTGCACGGAAATGCCAAAAAATCTAAATTATAAATTGTAGGTCAAGGGTGTTAATAGGGAGGAGCTATTACGGGGCAAGGATGACGATCGCTCGTGATCCAAATTGCAGCTGCGGCTTGGAAGAGGAAACAAGCGTTCACCTAATTTGTGAATGCCCGAAGCAGGGTAATAGGGTAGGGTAGACATATTGCTTTAAGCAGGCTCCTAGTGGGAACTGGAAGGTTCAAATGATTTACGTGGAAAGAGATGAAACAAAGGATCTACATATCTGTGTTTCGGGCCCTGAAACGGACGTCCTAGCCTGATAAATCTTGTTATTTGATAAACAAAATATTTTGTCCTACTTACTGGAGGATCTGATCTTTCGCATTGACATTTATTTAAAATCCAATTTGACTAAATTCGTAAGGTACCATTCACAAAGTACGCTTGCTTAAGAAAGCAGTTTTTTGATCACTCGCACGTCCATTTTCGTACAATAGATGTATAGTATACCAACATGACAAAAATGAAAATTCATAGGCATATGCAAAGGATGAACTGTCAACGGGGATTGACTCGGGATTGAGAATAAATTTCTTAAATTGACGAAATAAATAAATTTAAAAGTAAAAGTAAGTTCTTACGCAAATCTAACTTTTTTCAAAAGAACTTTCATTTAAAAAAATAATTCTATAACGACCACGGTCTATTAGTCCCAGAAAAATTTTGTTCAACAAACGAAAATCTAGATTTCACTATTTCATCCCGGGTCGGTGGCACATGAATAACAAAATCTAAAAGATTAAAGAATGGGAGTGTGGGAGCAATTATTAAAAACTACAACTTCTCGCATTAGTAGAGAAGCAGATAGAGTTTAATTTTCATAACAATCAGCTACTGAAGACGTAGCATATTATACCCATTGCCATATCCATAGACTTTGAAACGCCAGATCTTCTTTTAACTTTCACCCACCTTGTCGACACTGCCTAGAAACATCTAAACTCACCAAAAGTTTTTATAATTTGACTAATCAAATTGAATGTTCTCACACTCAGCGACTGAGTGCCTTTTGGTAAAATTCTTCCCCGAAACCCGAAACGATTAATTTCCCTCTAATTGTAGCTCCTCCTGACTGCCTAGTTTGGCAAAGCTTACTAATATACGTCCCGCAACCCACGAATAACCAAGGGGTCTGTGAAATATTAACGTAGAACTAATTATCTCCTTTGACAAAATCTTCTTCGGTATAAATTTGTCACAATTACCCCTGAACAAAACTCATCCGAAGTAATCAGCATAAAATTTCTCGATATATTTTAGATGTACCAGCAAGAGTTGGAGGAATTTTATCTGGAACCGTTGATGAAATCAAATTTAAACAACGCTGAATCGGCATGGTACGAAATTTATTTACATCCTCGCGTGTATAAGCCGCTAATTATTTTGTTGCTGATTTTCGTTTTTCAACAAATATCTGGAGCGTATGTTATAATATTTTACGCTGTGAATATTTTCCTCAAAATTGGCGGTAATTTCGGGGAAGGCATCAATGAATACGGTGCTCTGATGTTGTTGGGTTCCATTAGATTTATTATGTCCATAGCAGCATCGATGTAAGTTTATAAAAAAAATCTTTTTCGAAGAGGGATAATTGGAAAAATTACTTTAGATTTTCAAGAAAATGTGGTAGAAGGCCTCTGTTGTTCATATCCGGCATTGGTATGTGCCTGTGTACATTATTTGCGGGGTTGTACATGCACTACGAACAAATCAAAGCGGAACTTTGGAGTAATACGATAACTGAAAACGACAAGAGTAATAGCGGTGTTGTGTTACTGGTATGTGTTTTGGGTTATGTCACATTCAGTGCCTTAGGATATTTAGTAATTCCATGGACATTGGTTGGAGAGTTGTTTCCAACTGAGGTAAACACGCATTTCGTTATCCAACCTTCATAAACAATTTATCCGTTTCAGGTGAAGGGTAAGTTGGGTGGTATAATCATTGGAGCTGCATATGTATTTATGTTTGGCACGGTACGATTTTTTCCGTTCGCGTTGGACTGGCTGGGAGCAGAAGGAATTTTCTTTGTATTTTCGACAACAAGTTTTGCTGGCGTAATTTTTATTTACTTTTTTTTACCTGAAACATTTGGAAAACCATTGCAAGAAATTGAAGATTATTTTGTTGATGGTCGACTCTGATACCAAGAGCTGGTATGATCATATTCATAAAAACACATTTTTTATAGAAATCGTTTCTTGACTTTTATTTTGCTGAGGACACTACTATAAAGTCTACAACAAATGTATGATGAGAGCTTTCTTTTTGATGAGGGTGAGGTGCGAGGAACATCGTAATGCAAAATTAGCACTGAAGCGAGTAAGAGGGATTGTTGGAAGAAACTGTGCCAGGAGGGAAACGTGAATCGGTGGGGCAAAGTGTTCAGAACAGTAATGACGATGGGGCCGAAAGAAAAGCGCCCGGAGAGGCAAGGTGCTATAGTGAGAAAGCTATTCCCACAACACGAACAGATTACATGGCCGCAAACTCCTTATGGCCATAGATTAGATTTCTGGTCGAGGCGGCCAACTGGCCTTGAAACACAGATACTATGATCCTTTGTTCCTTTCCCGCTACTCTCCTATCATTCCATCTAGTCATCTATTCTGTCTTAGTTAGATTCCCACATTAAATGTTCCCATTTCAGAATGCAGAGTTTGAACCGGTACGCCGAATAAGCCTCGTCGTCTGAGCACACGCACTACGATACATTCATCTTCTAGCCTCAGGCACAAGCCTTACACGCCAAATGAATCTCGCTGTTTTGGCCCGGACATTACAATATATCTTATGGCGGAAGACAGACATGAACGGTCGATCACTACAGAAGAGATCCACATGGCTGCACAAAAGTCAAAATATAACAAGACGCCAGGACCAGATGGAATCCCCAATGTAGCTCTGAAGACAACAGCATGCGCGAAGCCTAACTGGCTCAGATTGACTGTGTAGAAGTGCCTCGACGATGGATGTTTTCCTGAAATATGGAAGAAACAGAAATTTGTCCTAATACCAAAACCAAGGAAACAGCCAGACAAACCATATAGACCAATATGCTTGTTGGATGGATTGGGAAAAATGCTGGAAGCCGTTTCTCAAAACACTGAGAGAAAACACAGACGGCGAGCACGGATTGTCAGACGAACAATTCGGATTTCGAATAGGGAGATCGGCGATTGAGGCCATTAAAAAAGTTATAGAGATCGCCGACAAGGCGCGGAAGCAAAGAATACGGGGTAACCGCTTCTGTGCTGTAACGACGATAGATGTCAGAAATGCCTTTAATAGCGCAAGCTGGATGGTGATAGCAAAGGCGTTGCATGCCATGAGAGTCCTCGATTTCCTCTGCAGGATGCTGAAAAGCTATTTCGAACGACGAGTGCTAACGTACGGTTCTTAGATTTATCAGGTTAAGACGACCGTTTCCGGACTCGAAACACAGATCTATTGATCCTTTGTTTCATCCTGCTTATTAAATCATTTGAACCTCTCAGTTTCCACTAGGAACCTGTTTAAAGCAACAGGTCCTAGTTTTTGGATTTATGAATTTAGGGGGGTAGAACACACATTTGACTCGCCAGAATGGATATTTATCGTGTTATTAACGATTTAAATGTGCTGGCGGCACTGCAAAAACTGGACGTCATTTACGGATGGCCCCTAAGAGGCTTAATAGAGCCCAAAGGCTGGCAAGCATAAAAGAAGCAAGCGGATACCGAACGATACCCCAGAAGCGGTATGTGTCAAAGCTGAGTGAATGTCACAGAAAGAAGAGAAGAGCGGGTCAAACTACGAAAACAGTTAGGACGCAATTAAGAATCACTGAGACAGTGGCGGCAAGAGTGGGACTCTACGGACAAGGGAAGGTGGACCTATCATGGGCGCGCGACAGCAATGCGCCCGTGACGCAAGTCCCCACGAGCAAAAAATTCAGAAAATTTTTTTTCGTAGACTTCGGAACCATATATACAGCTAAGTTTTGACTTCCCCCCCCCCCTTGCGACGTACCCCTCGGAAAATATTTTTCCTGGATTCTACGGAAAATTCTAAGGCGAAATGTCTTTTCACTCATTAAAATCGGTCCAGTGGATCCGGAGATATGACCTTTAGAAAATCGTCATTTTCCATACAAAATGTGCACTTTCATAGAAACCAAAGTTAATGGAAACATCCTACGTTAGTTAGTTACTTAGTTAGTTAGTTAGTTAGTTACTTAGTTAGTTAGTTCCAGAGCCATTTGTATGAAAACACACTTTTTTGGAGTTTTCTCGAAAACGGCTCGATATCTTTTTTTGAATTTTTGCAGGGACCTTCGGG
>CM055403.1:22746854-22757195 GCA_029228625.1 Pseudolycoriella hygida | reverse complement strand
TACTGATATCACAACAAAAACCCTTTTAAAAGGGAAATGTGACGCAAGTCCTTCTTCCGCCTTCCAAAACAACTGATATCAATTTGGGGTGACGCTTAAAGCTTTGAAACGCAAAAATTCTTTTGGAATGTTTTCATTTTTGATTAAAAAAATGCGTCACAAATGCCGGACCCCCCAATGTTATAGTTTTTCTGTTCTTTCAGCTTTCACAAAGCAAAAATTTGTCATTATGTATGGCGTATTTTTGAACAGGAAATCAAATTTTTGCGTATGACAGCTGAAAGCGTAGAAAAATTTTTACATTTGTGACGCATTTTTTTAATCAAAAATGAAAACATTCCAAAAGAATTTTTGCGTTTCAAAGCTTTAAGCGTCACCCCAAATTGATATCAGTTGTTTTGGAAGGAGGAAGAAGGATTTGCGTCACATTTCCCTTTTAAAAGGGTTTTTGTTGTGATAGACTTATACCAAACATAACGGCATGGGTACAGAGAAGACATGGAGAGGTTAACTTCCAACTGACACAGTTTCTGTCGGCCACGGGTGCTTCAGGAACACAGCTTTGGATTCACATTGTCACCTTTCTCCACGACATGCGAGGGAGAAGAAGAGACTGCGGAGCACGTATTATTTGTCTGCCATCGCTTCGAACAAGAGCGAGGTGAGCTGATGACGGTGAGTAGGTCAGGGGTAAATGCTGAAAACATAATATCGGAGATGTACCGCGATGAGGAGGTGTGGAAAGTAGCGGATAATGAAGTTGCAAAAATAATGGGGAAGCTGCAACGGAGAGACGATCAAAAAAGACTCCCAGTTGATCTGAGAGAGTAAGTGCAAAAGCACATGTTTTATTTGAGCAGTTATCTGTACCAAGGTGCGGTAAGGTACAGTTTGTCAGAGATGCAAAAAGTCAGTAAAGGTAATTGGTGCAAAACTATTATCCCACTTTGGGTTCTTTATTGGTTTGAACACATGGACCAGTTGAAGTGAATTACCGATACTGTAACAAATCAAGTTGTGTTATGCGACAGCTTATCGTATGTATAATATCGTAACTTTTAGAATTTATCGTTATGTGGTACTACAGTTGACTCGAAACGACGGTCATTTTACTCTCAGTCTGTAGGAAACTTGACTAAAATATGTCAAATACAACATACCTTCAGGAATATAAATGGCTAATTATACGCACGGTAGATTGGAACATCCGAGTTTATAAAAAGTTTGAGGATTGGAAACGCCTCAAAAGCGTCATTCCTCTTCGTTTACCTTGCCATTTTTTTTGCTAGTTGCTACGATTTTCTACTATTTGAACATAAACTGAAATTTAAAAAAAATCTCACCTCAATATTCTGGACAAATTCTTTTGAAATTCCTGTTTTCAACACGAGAAAAATAGGTAAAAAATCTGGTATAACATACCACAGAGAACGAATCTGAATTTAAATTTACCAAAAGGCACAGGATTCGAAATTGAGACTTTAACATGAATGAATTCATTTGTCTGGAATAATTTGTATGTTATGAAAATTCATTCGGCAAATATACAAAGACCTGTGTTAGTTTTCTCATATAGCAGAACATGATCGGAATATGTAAACAAATAGAAGATTCCATATAGGTGAAGTGAATTGAGTGTGGGAGACGGTCCCTCAACTTTAGAATAAAAATCAAATTGGATGATATAAAAAGAAAATATATGCTAAGCGGACCCGTTCAATAGGCAGTGTTGAAAAATCCGTCTGAAAAAACGGTGTAAGAATGATGACTCACTCCAAGCCCTTACCTGACAATTTTAACCGATGGAGACAGGGGTCGTTCATAAAGTATGTCACTCAAAAATCGACGTTTTTGAGACCCCCCATGTCACACTTGTGTCACATGAGCTCGAAAGCTGTTTGAAAGTAGCTGCTTCTCGGTTCACTACAGCAGCTTCGGTCTGATCACTTCACAACTTGCAGAAAGTAATGACTTTCTCTAACATGTTTTATCATCCAGACAGCTGACATTGGTTTTATTTCATCGATTTCGCTTTCTACTGGCGATATGTACTGCACAATTGTAGGATGACCATCAATCACTGTTTTGAACCAAATTTCTTCCAATTGACATTCTTGTGACATTCTTCTCTCGAACTCTTAATGTATAAATTTCATGTGGTTGATAATTGTATACGACTTTTCAATGTGACGTCACACTGACCTAGGCCCTCCTTCCCTCTGTCGCAACCTATTACGCAAGTCCGACACCCCTCCCCCTCTCGGCGTGACATACTTTATAAATTAAGGGGGGAGGGGTCGGACTTGCGTGACAGGTTGTGACAGGGGGAAGGGGGGGGGTGGCGTAGGTCAGTGTGACGTCACATTGAAAAGTCGTATACAATTATCAACCACATGAAATTTATACATTCAGAGTTCGGGAGAAGAACGGCACCTCTGAGTCGGGATTTAGCCGGGCTAGTCATCGATCACCAGAAACTCGGTTCCCATTTAAACGAAAAGGGCGAGACGCAGACCATTAACGCAGAGCTAGAAATGAAAAACTTCGAGCTCACCGGAAGGATATTGGAAGAAATTCGGTCCGAAACAGTTTTTGATGGTCATCTATTGTGTACTATTGTGCATTACATATCGCGAAAAGAAAGCGAAATCGATGAAATAAAACCAATGTCGGATGTTTGGATGACAAAACATGTTAGAGAAAGTCATTACTTTCTGCAAGTTGTGAAGTGCTCAGACCGAAGCTGCTGTAGTGAACCGAGAAGCAGCTATTTTCAAACAATGAAACAATTTGTTCCTGCGCCGATGTGTATCGGAGATGGTGCATCGCTGACCGACGTATCTGAAAAAAAAATTTCCTCTCTATTCTTGCGACTGGCCCTAAGAGACGATAAATTTCAAGTTGGAACGGTGCGGGAGGTACTTTTCGACGAGTGCTGTCCGTCCTTGGGGTACATTGCAAAACAGAGAACGTGCGAAGCCTGTGGAATTAGTTCATCATGGTACAAAAAAAAAAGCCTTAAGAGACATATCGTCAACTGTGCTGGCAAGAGAACGAATAAAAAACAGCAATAGAAACAGTCATCACGTCCAGGCCGAAGCGGATAGCAGCTATCCGTCAGAGAGAAAAAATGGTGATATGGAATTCGGGGATAAACGCTGAATACGTCGATTGGTTCGACGGTGATTGCGACATTGAAGTGAACGCGAACGATTTGAATGTCGCAGAAAAAGTAGACGACATATTCCCAGTCTACGAACTGGACCATGTGTTGAAAAGTCGTTGGGAAAATGAATAATTCTTCTAATTTTTGCTGTTTCATTTTGTGACATCGCTACAGCCTTCTGCTTTCACTTGAATCACTTTTTGGTACCAGGCTGTGTTTCGGACTTGGATGTAGTGACACCACTCTTATACTAATGCCCGATTCTCACAAATAAGAAAACTTGACGTTTTCGGACTTTTTATGACTTTTCGCTTTAAATATTTTTTCCTGTTACGTCACAAATCGGAGGGGGGCGGGGCTCGAGCCCATGTGACACAAGTGAGACATGGGGGGAAGGGGGTCTCAAAAACGTCGATTTTTGCGTGACGACCCCTAACACAAGTTCTTTGATTTAAAACCTGTTTTTCGTTGAAATATAGTTGAAATTTTATTGACCATCAGAAAACGTTCATCACCGATTTTGCCAATCTTCGAACTCGATTCAGGAAAAGAACAGATTTTGAAAATCACCTAAACTTCACACGAGTTATCGTGTTTACAGACTGACAAACATAAGGACGGGCAGACAGACGAATGGACGGACGGACAGGCAGACATACTGACATAGACTTTCGATAAATAGCACGTCCAAAAATTTGAGATCGAAATTCGTCTAGTCCCACGTACGTCGTACGGGTCAAAAAATGTAAAAAATAAGATAAGTCGAATCTCCACTGAATATCTTAGCTTCGAAGCCTTAAAGCTTTTCTATTATTCAAGTTGACTAGCTCCCTTGGCGTTGTATTCAAATTAATTTATCAAAATAAGCGAACGATGTCGACGGTAAATAAATATTTAAACAAAAAAATATATTCAATTTTCTTATAATTTTTTTTATTTCGTTCATTTAGACTGTACAGTTTGATCAAATAAAAACAGAAAATAGACTTTTTCTTAAATTTTCTCTGATGGAAACTTTTATATTTACATAAAACACCCTCAAAACAATTTATTTGCTTTTCCATATCACCGTTCCTCTCCATCCTGTCTCTCCACCTCTCCACTCTCTAAGTACGTTTTGAGTAATCACGTTTGTTCGTATTTCGCAACCATTTATTAACCACGGAAAATATGCAAATCACTCGATTGAAAACCAGCACCTTCCAAAAATTCCACAGCTAATTCGTTAAACGGTTGCGGTCCGCATACACAACAGAATGTGGAAACATTTGCCGATGATGGATCGATAAGTGTTTTGATTATATCAGGAGTTATGTGGCCAGTTTTACCCAACCATGTCGGTGATGGTTCCGAGAGTATATGTGTCACGTTTAACCTGTAAAAACCGAATTATACGAAAGTCAAATTGATTTTATTTTTCATCTAGTCAACGAAATATAAAATTTAAATTGAAAATGAATATTTTATGAAGAGAGATTTTGTGAATTATATGGGAATCAGAAACCAGATATAAGAGCCGTATAAATCCAGCCGATGCTGAAATATTTTATCACAAACGAGCTGCCTCGAAAGAGGAGGTTTGAGTTATCTGGTCACACACCGGCATTACAGTCTTTTGTTTCAATTTTGAAAAGTAATACTCAACGTTAAGTTGGTTGCAGTTGGGATCGAAGCTAGCTTCATTGCCAGAAAATCAGCTGATTTTTGAACTTTTCAATGAAGTCAGCTGATTTTGGTTCACTTATGAATGACATCAGCTGAATGAAAATGAAATGCGCCCCTCATGGAACTTATATTTTGTTCAATTTTAACATTAAAATCTTTGCTAATTTTTGTCAAAGCTTCCATATTTCTTTAAAAAATTTTCGCTGAGCGGCTAAACAAACCTATTTTCAGTTTCACTTCAAATAAAACAATCAATTAGAGTGTGCAATGTATTGAGAGCATAAAAGCGTAAATTTCTGAATCAAAATCTTCCTCGCTTCACTTGCAATCTCATATTCGAATGATAACAAAAATAAAAACTTTAATTAACGCCTTATTCTTCCTCCAGTACTTTTAATCTGCTTGTAATTTAAGCAGTTTCTGTGTTTCAATTCTAACGCGAGATAAATATTCCCAGCACCATCTTTCTACACATCCAATTCAATAATGCGTAGTTGCATATCATCCACATCAAAATCGTCAACAGTTTGATTTGAATATCAATACTAATATCTTCCACTTGAATATAGTTCACCGCTTTCTGGATCCATCGTGATTTACAAAATTTAACCTTCAGTTTAATATTGTCCAGTTCGCACAAAATTTCCGATTGCCACAAAACTGATGGTTTACATTCTTTAAGTGAAATGCCCTACTTATACTAAATCAATCTATAATAATACTAAATTTCAATCTATAATTCTGATTCAATCTCCGAGGTAAATTAGTTGAATTTAAATCACGTTAGAGTAGATGTTTTACGTGTACTTTCATATAGAGAAATGATAAGAGGTGGCGCAGCACTCCCCCATACGGGAAGAAACGTTGGATGTTTGTCCCTCACAAATGTCAACAAAAATATCACGCCCGAAGCGGTAGCGGAGTGCGTGACGCAGTCCCCACACCCCAAAAAAAGTCCACAAACCAAAAAACCCCATACAAAAAACTTTGGGACAAGGCACCTATGTATAGGCGAACTTTTCGGTTTTTGCCCCCTGCACCCCTCCCCCTCCAAATTATTTAAAAAAAAGTACGTCGCAGCCGCTTTCCAACAAGCCCTCATCAAAATCATCAAAATCGGTTGGAAATGAGCCGAGATATCGCCAATCAAAGATGACCAATTTATAATTATAAAATTCAAAAGTTTGTCTGTTTGTCTGTCTGTTTGTTTGTCTGTTTGTCTGTCTGTCGGTTTGTCGGTCACAAATTTCCAGCGTGAACCAACATAGGTCCGACCTGCTTGAAGAGTCTGTAGTGACCTGTAACTGCGTCTCTACCCTAACGCCGAGTAGTTGAATTGCGCTCTCTCTCACTACGCTCTCTGATCAACCGATCAGAGTGCGTCGGGTGGACGAGATTAATATTCATTCGTAGACTAGCCACCAACGTAGAAACAAATGTAAATCTAAGTGAGCGCTCATAATAAATTATAACGTTTAGCATAAACTTGTGTTTTATTGTTAATACCTTAAAGTAACCCACAAGGTATTACATTGGTGACCCACTGACGTGTTAAAAGTTAAAATAATACGCAAAAGTGAAGTGCAAATACAACAAATTAAAAATATTTTTTGCACATAAGTTCAAACCATTTACTTCATTGGTTTTGAACAAGAAAGTCGTGTGAAAAATTTAACCGCGTGTTTTTTTTTTTTTTTTCAACAAAGAAAAAAGTATTTGGCCATTGATTAAAATAATTCTGCAATAGAATCAAAGCAAATTAAATTCATTTTCTTGGCCGTAAATTATAAAAAAAATTCATTTGGATCGTGGTGAGAGCTAGTCAAAATTCTTGGGCCGTTTTGGACATTGCGCATACGTTTCAACCAGAAACAGAGAAGTTAAAACCCGTCCTAAGATCATAAACTTGAAGTCGTACACCTGGCATTGGTGGATTCGAGCAGCAGCTACGAAATTGCACTGGAATTGTTACACAATTACTACAGGCACCTGTAAAATCACTTTGTAGGCTTTGTCATTTGGAAATCTCCACAGGCCCAAGCCCTGTGGAGATAAAAGGTACGTAAAACAAAACCTAAAAAAGAATCAGCAAAGACGCATAAAAATACATTGAGCACATTATTTTTTCGGTGCGAGGATATTGTAACATCAATCCTGGACAGTTGAAGGTCAACAATTTGGGCGCGAAGCAATTAAAAAAAAGGCGCCAAGAAACCCATTGTCCACCGAAAACAAAAGAAATAAGATCAATTGTTCACTGGTTAAGTAACGGTCCCACCAACACAAAGGACCAACAAAATCAATTCAACCAACAAGTAAGATCTTTCCATTGCATTGCATAAAGATATTTGAATTTTCGCTCAAGATTAAGAAGCGTTTCGGAAATAGTTTTATATTTTTTTTCTGAAAATTTATTATAGTAGAGTACTTCTTAAATTTTATTTCAATTTTTTCCGAAACACTTAAAATTTTTTATCTCTATAAGTGAATGAATGAATATCTTGTCAACCGAACAAGGTGAAAGAATTGCAAAGAAACATTTTCAATCCCTTATATTTTTGATATTCGCGATATGGCTAATCAGAATGAAGATTCGGTTCCACCGAACCAGAACCTTCCGACAGATATTAACGCGTTAATCGTCAAATTACCGACGTTTTGGTCTAGTAATCCGCGTACTTGGTTTATTCAAGCTGAATCGCAGTTTGCGTTAGGTAAAATCTCGAAGGACATTAGCAAATATAATTACGTTGTCGCTACGTTGCCTCAAGACGTCGCCGAATCAGTTTCAGATATTTTAGAGAAACCGCCAGAAACTGACTTATATGATAATTTAAAAAAGACTTTGATTGAACGTCATTCTTTGAGTCTGGAAAGTCGAATTAAGAAAATAGTCTCGGATGAAGAAATGGGTGACAAGAAACCGTCGGATTATTTTAGATCCCTAAAGCGTTTAGCAGGCAGTAATGATACAGTCGGTGATGAATTGTTGAAGAAGTTATGGATGAGCAGACTCCCACAAGCGATCAGCGTTGTTCTCATTCCTCAGAAAGACGACACAATATCAAATTTAACAAAGCTAGCTGACCAAGTGTGGGAAGCAATCAAAACAGCTAATATTTCTGCTGTATCTACCAGTTCAAAACCGCAGCATAGTGAACTGAAAGCCGAAATTGATTCATTAAAAGCAATGATCGAAAAGTTGTCATTTGACAGATCCCGCAATAGCAACAGAAGTCAATCTAGAAACCGTTCCCGTAGCAATTACAGAAGTCGCTCACGAAGTTCACGATATAATCCAAAAGGCAAGCTGTGTTATTACCATTTTAAGTTTGGAGAGAAAGCGAACAAGCCGTGTAACAAGCCGTGTAACAAGCCGTGTTCTTTCGTAAGCGCTAAATCTTCGAGCAACAACGGCAATAAAGGGAATAACCCAAACTAAAGAATCCTGCTGTAGACGCGGCTGACAGCGGGATGTTATTCAAGTCTTGCCGCCTTTTTATTAAAGATAAGAAAAATAAGTTGCTGTTTCTAATAGATACCGGGGCAGATGTTTCTGTTATTCCGAAGAATTTTTGTAGTGTTTTCAAATTAAATAAAGATTTTCAGCTAACAGCGGCGAACGGGTCGGTAATTGAAACGTTCGGTAACAGGGTGGTCGAAGTGGATTTAGGATTAAGAAGGAATTATTCTCACAGCTTTGTCATAGCGTCCGTTAACAGACCAATTATCGGTGCAGATTTCTTGTAAAGGCACGGGCTTCTGCCAGATTTACGCAATAAAAAGTTAATTGATCCGGCAACCTCATTGTCAGTAAACGCGATGAAAGCTGACAATTGCTTCGAACCGACGCCTAGATTATATTCAATTGCAACCGAATTTGGTGATATTCTTAAGAAGTTCCCTTCTTTAGTTTCTCCCCCTGATTTCAATTTACCGGTAAAACACAACGTCGTTCATTACATTCACACTAAAGGGCCACTGCCATATTCCAAAGCACGTAGGTTAAGCCCAGACAAATTCAAAGTCGCTCAAGTCGAATTCAATTACATGAACGAGGTTGGTATTTGTAGACCCTCCTCTTCGCAAACCGCCTCGCCATTAACAATGGCACCTAAACCTCGAAGTCCGGACTTACGTCCATGTGGTGACTATCGAAGGTTAAACGCTGTTACGGTTCCGGATAGATATCCGCTACCACACATTCAAGATTTTAACGCAAATTTAGAAGGTTGCAACATCTTCTCGAAAGTAGACCTGGTCAGAGCATTTCACAACATTCCCGTAGCACCGGGAGATATTCACAAAACAGCCATAATTACCCCATTTGGCTTGTTTGAGTTTCCGCGAATGCCATTCGGCTTACGTAACGCGGCCTAAACATCCCAAAGGTTTATGAACGAAGTATGTAAAGGCTTAGATTTCGTTTTCGTCTACATCGACGACATCCTAATTTTCAGCAAATCGCCAGAAGAACATAAAGAGCACCTTGAGAAACTTTTCGATCGCTTAACAGAATACGGTTTAAATGTAAAACCCAACAAGTGTTTGTTAGGGGTTAAAACTCTTGAATCCTTAGGTCGTTAGGGGTTAAAACTCTTGAATTCTTAGGTCATCATATCGACCAAAACGGCATTCTGCCATCAGCTGAGAGGGTTGAAGTCATCTCTAATTTTCCTGCACCTGATACGCTAAAGAAGGCTCAGAGATTTGTAGGCATGATAAATTACTACTTTAGATTTATTCCGAAATTAGCAAAAATTCTTATTCCTCTGCATTCTCATATCGCCGAAATGGAAAGAGTAAAGAAGAAGAATAGAAATTTCAAATTCCATTGACCAGATAGTTGTGATAACGCGTTTAATCAGGCCAAGCAGGCATTAGCTAGTGCGACTTTGTTAGTTCACCCAAGAAGGAAAGGATTGATTATCAGTTTGTTAACGGATGCTTCGAATGAAGCAGTAGGATCTGTTCTTCAGCAGTATCACAAGGGCATTTGGCAACCACTTGGTTTCTTTTCCAAGAAATTAAGCCCAGCTGAGCAGAAGTACAGCGCTTTAGACCGTGAACTGCTCGCAATATATCTCTCGGTAAAACATTTCAAGTATTTTGTGGAAGGGAGAGATTTCGTTATCTATACTGACCACAAACCCTTGACCACGGCTATGTCTTCTATATCTGAAAAAAGTCCTAGGCAAAGTCGTCATCTAGAATATGTTTCTCAATTTACTACAAATATACAACACATCAAATGCAAAAATAACGTTGTGGCTGACTTCCTATCACGAATAAACGAACCGGAAGTAGCCTCGTTAAAAGTCAATCTTGAATTGAAAGCACTCGTAGAGCTTCAGAGAGACGACGATGAGATCCGGGAGTTGTCAGAAAATCCAAGACCAAATTCTACATATAAGTTAAAGAAAATCGATTTGCCACTTTCGATGGGTAAGTTGTGGTGCGAAGTGAGCACTGGCGAAAATCGTCCGTTTGTACCAGAACCCCTGAGAAAG
>CM055403.1:22665695-22746354 GCA_029228625.1 Pseudolycoriella hygida | reverse complement strand
AGGGCACGTGGAAATATTTAGAAATTCCGAGTGACGGGAAACGGCTCCCAAAAATCACCAAAAAACAAAATCATTGACCTCGTTTCCACACAAAATCTTAAAAATCAAGGTCACTGTTCTAGAGAGTCATTTCCCTCTCGTGAAATTCAATCTGCTAGTTGGTAGGTTTTCCTTTTTATATCCAAGTAAGCGAAATGAGCAAAAAAATGTCCTTCTTACATTTAAAAAATCCTGTAAATTATCGAAAGCTAGGAACCAAGTTCAAAGACGAGCAGAGTTTGCTAAAAATTGGATTTTCTGGGGTCGGTGAAACTTATTCGTTTATATCTCTGAAAGTAAAATGCAGATATAGGACTTAGAATTCAAGCTTGTTGTATATATTGTATGTTGGAACATTTTTGCCAATTGGAGCCGTAAGCTGAGCAGATGACATTCAAAATTAATTTTTGCTGTGTTGCCGTACGCCAAAAGAATCATTTTTAAAAGTTTGGCTCAAGAATCACTCCTAACAGTCGTAGGCGAGGGGCAAATAAACGTGTATTTTGAGTGCAAAAGGATTTTCTTAAAGAAAATCCTCAAAGTTTTTTTTGATTTCCAATGATATCGTTTTCTTTGCCGATTCCTGATGATTTTCAAGCATTTTAGCAAGATTTTAGGGATTTCCTTTTGATTGTCTTTGATTATAAAGGATTTTCTTGCAATTCAAAGGATTTTTTTGAGGATTTTCTTAACAATTGATTTTCGTTTGAGTTATGGAGATTTTCTACGTTGATCTACCCCTCGGTCGCAGGTCAGTCCTAAATTTAGTCGAGATCACAAAACTACATTTTTAATTTTCAATAATTTTTTAAAGTTCGAAAAATTTTAAAATTTACTTTTTTTAAATCCATAGATGGAATTGAGATGAACAATGGAGCTGTAGGTCGGTTTTAGAGCCCAGTCTTTCGGATTGTTCTTCGAAATTAACATGCATTCAATATTATTGTAAATCATTCCACACACTAAATTGTAAATTTTATTAAGGTTTATTAAGTAGCGACAGAGTCCAGAGTCGGAAACAAACGGCTAGCGGCGGCTAGAGCATAAAAAAACGTTTGGCGGTGGCGGCTGAATTCGGCTAGCCGAAAAAATTTTTGTGCGGCGGCTCAGCCGCGCCGCCGGTCAAAAAGCCGGCTGGCGGCGGCTGAAGGCAATAATTTCAAAATTTCTTTATTCGAAGGTAATCGAAAATTTTAATTTTAATTAATTGCTGAATATAAAATAATGATGATATAAGATCGTACTATGCTAATCGAACCAGTACCGTTTTAGTTTTCTCATTTATCGCATTCGTATGTCTTGCTACAAATATGCAATGGAAAATTTGGAGTTGGACCTACAGAATCCGAACCACCGTCAATGCTACTGTTAACTTACCCGTAGTCAGGATGTATTGATTGACAGGCGGGGCGGCGCCCCCTCAAGTGTCAAAATATGAATTTTATAAGAAAAATATAACACGCACGTTTTCTCGTCTGTCAAGAACATAATTTATATTGGGAAGGAAAGTTAGAATCGCAAACGGAGCGAGCGAAATTTTGTAATATTTATCATTTTCATTGAAATCCTTTAAATTGCTTTCATTTCTCGCAAGAATTACCAAAGCTTTGTATGTTAATTCCCGGTAACGGCGCGCCGTTTACCAAACCTAACAGAGTTAAATGTGACTTTTAATCTTCACTTATCATCTAAACTGAGAATTTCTTTCCTTTCCTTTACATTAATTTGATACTCTTACGAGAAAAATTATAAGAGTATGAAATGTGCGAGCGAAGCGAGCAACTAAATCATCATCATCATCATCATCATCACACTTTATAGACCGTTTGTACCTTTCGGTGTGAGGTCTTTACTACTGACCATGGACCACCCTTCTCCATACCCCCCTATCCTGTGCCAAGGAGATGGTTTGTTCGACTAGAGAAAGTCCCCTAACTTCTAAATCGGATTTAATTGAGTCTATAAACCTTCTCCTTGGCCTAACCCTGGGACGCACACCCGGGACTTGAGCATCCAATATCCTCTTTGGTAGCCTGCTATTACCCATCCTCTGAACGTGCCCGTACCACCGCAGACGACTAATCCTTGCCGCCTCTCCCCACTGATGTAACCCCTAAGTTTTCCCTGATGTCGTCGTTCCCAATATGATTGTCCCACTGTTCCCTCCGATTTACTTTTGCTATGCTCCTAAGAACCCTCATATCAGAAACCTCCAGGTCATGCACAAGGTATCCGCAGTCCACCCAACTTTCACTACCGTATAAAATCGTTGGTCTGAAGATTGACCTGTGAATAGCTAGCTTTGTGCCACTACTTAACTCCTTTTTGTTGAACACATACGACCTCAACTGACTGGCCACTGCATTTCCCATCCTTCTCCTTTCTTCAAATTCCCTAACTAACTTGCCATTCTCCGAAAAAATGGCTCCTAAATATTTAAACTCAGAGACCTGTTCCAACTGCTCCCCATTTAAACTGCAAACTACATCCTTCCGGGATTTGCCAATATGACACTTATTTTCATGCCGTATTCCTCACATGCAGCATTCAGGCAGTCTAAATTTTTTAATAAAATCTTTTTAAAGATTTCACTGATCCCTTTTTGACCCAGAGTTATTCTTTTGCTTCTTCAGTGTTAAATTTTTATTTACTTCGGTATCCCAGGGGGGGTGAAGCAAGTGCCAGGCTTCCTTCATACAATTTTTTTTTTAAATAAAAATTTTCACTTTAATTTTCAACCATTTACGAAAATGCATTCCAGCCGCCGAGTCAACCGCCGGCTATTTTCACGGTGACGGCGTGGTGACTAGCCGTTCGAAAATCGTTGGCGGCGGCGGCGCTGATTTCAGCCGCCAGCCGCGGTTTTTGACTCTGGGCTCTGAGTAGCGATAGCTACTTTATGTTTTCATTCTTCTGTCCGTCCGTCCGTGCACTTCACCTAGCTGCACCTCACTGCATCTCACTGCATCTAGCTCCATCTCACTGCACCTTTTTTTATAAGGGTGAGGAAATCTTCATAGACACCCGGTCCTCCTGGACCAAGGTAGTGTTGGATTCCATTCTTCAATGACCTACCAACCCCCTTCTGATAGTCGTCTTTGATCGTCTCTTCATGTACTTTGCAGCTTCCCCATTATTTTTGCAACTACATTACCCGCTAATTTCCACACCTCCTCATCGCGATATTATTCGACATTTACCTCTAACCTACTCGCTGTCATCAGCTCACCTCGCTCTTGTTCGAATAAGGGGCAGACAAATAGTGCGTGCTCCTCGTCATGCATGTCGTGTAGAAAGTTGGAGTTCCACTCTTGATGCCACTGTCTTAGTGATTCGGCTCTTAATTGCGTCCTACCTGTTTGGTAGTTTGACCCTCCCTTCTCTTCTTTCTATGACATTCGCTGCCTTCCGTCAGCGTTATGCATATGGGCATCGTCCCGGCTATGACACATACCGCTTCTAGGGATATCGTTCGGTATGCGCTTGCTACTCTTATGCTTGCCAGCCTTTGGGCTCTATTAAGCCTCCTCCGATCCCTCTTGGTATCTAGCGCCTGTACCTACACTGGTGCCCGTAGCGCAATATCAGTAAGGTGGCGCTTGCTAGGAGCCTCCTTTTGCTGCTGCGTGGTCCAAAGCCGTTTGACATTATTCTGGTCAGTGTCCGATGGCTTCCATTTCCTTTTCGCACGTGTAGTTCACATGGCTATTAACATTTCTGCGGTCATCCAGCATAACTCCAAGGTACTTTAATTGACAAGTGAATGTGATTTCTTCCCCGTCAATGTTCATTATGATCCGCTCAGCTTTTTTGCAGTTACTCATGCATGCTCTCGGTTTTCTGGTGGGCCAATCAGTTTGTGGGTCAGTTTTGCCGTTGTCATCCAGTTTTCGATAGTTTCTAGCGTCTCCATCGTAACTATCTGCACCTCCATCTTCGACGTTGCGGACACCGTGAGGATCAAATCGTCTGCAAAAGCAATAGTCTTAGCGCATCTTGGTAGTTTTAGCCGTGTCATACATAATATTCCACAACGTTGCTCCTAGTACGGATCCCTGTGGTACTCCAGCTGCAATGTCTACTGTCTTTTTCCCTTCCATAGTATCGTACGTTAGTACTCGTCACTCGAAATACAACGCTTGGCTATCTCCACCCAGTTTGCGCTATTAGAGGCATTTATAACGTCTATCGTCGTTACAGCACAGAAGCGGTACCTAGCGGCACCTCACTGTACCTAGCTGCAACGAGCTGTACCAAGGGAATCAACTTTTTTGACTTCACTCCATCGCTACTTTCCTATACCCATTACAATGGTTGATTAAGTTTATGAAATTTCGTTACACGAGGAGTTTGAGGCGGAGGTGTATAGGGTTCACATATACGTAGCCCTATTTTTTAGGCACGCATTCGCTAAGAATACACTTAATCAATAGACGTCAGAAAAATGAGTTAGTACCTATGGATGCTCCTCTGGTCTCTTCCGATTTCAACATACTTAAATGTCATGTAAGGCGCAAAGCATGTTCAGAAAGTACCATGGATCAGGTACAAGTACGACACCGTAAAAGTAGTGAATTTTCCATACGATTGAACGCATTTTTACTTTCATATCTTTTCTTTACATGCTCATTCTGAACACACCACACAAATCACAGTACCTTACTAGCATCTATTTCACCCGCTTTGGTCAGGCGCTTACCCTTAAATTGGTATTTCATCGTCTAATGCTACTTGCTCTTTTGAGCAAATTGATTTACTGACTTATTGACACAACGATAGGTATAAATTTCCAAATTTAAAAATTTATCTTCTTTAGCGAGCACAACCATGTTATGTTTCAAACTTTTCCTAAATGTTTTAACGGAATCAATTATTTACGCTAAAATTTCGACGTTATATGTTTTAGGCCTGTCACAAAAAACCACTCTGTTGATCGTAAGTATTGAAGATTCAAGATTGTGTTGTTTATTATAAGCAAAGAAGAACTTAAACGAAAAAATGCCTGTAAGTACCTGCACTTAATAAGAAAATATTAAATTCTAAAAAGGCGAAAGTAAGCTCGTAATTTTATTACTGTTACCAAAATTAAAGTCACCATCTTCTGGTCTCCACCCCCGTTTTCATTACTTATTTATGGGTTCAAGTTTGTAAAGCTTTTGCCTGGAAAATATTGCCAATAAATTGGGTTAGGGAATATAACGTTCAAGTAGACCTAGACCATTTTGTTAGTCATTGATTTGCATGCAGAGGGTTTTGTTATTTTGTCGAAAATCAACAATTTCGTTTAATAAGAAAATTAGAAATTCGCAAATAACGTCCTGCTATTTTATTCAAGACGCTTTTATGAAACACTGAGAGGATTCCATTTTACTGGAAATTAGATATTTACATTCAAATGAAAGGGCTAAGTTATGTTTAAGTTCATCACCTGATTCGTATACAAAGAATTGGCTTAAGACAGGACCATTTCAAATGAACATTATTTTTGATCATAAGAAACATTTACAAATTACAAAGTATGACGAAGATAACAACTTTTAGTTCATTTCGCTTGAAGACATTAACAAATCCTGTCTGAAAATTAATTAAAAAATTTCAACCGCTTCAACTCCACTTGAAATTCTTGAAATTTCGTATTTATTTTCTGTCAAAAGACTTAACTCAGAAATTTATTTCCTACGCTAATATAAATTTTTTGTCTTGAAGAAGGCAACATTATGAAAGTTGTTCTCAGCAACGAAGCTTCACAAGTCAAAAAAAAACATTCATATCTTTCTATCAGACACAGTTGCGTTCATAAATTGATTTTACGATTGCAACAACTATTTTATTTTAGGGTAAGATATCTTCAAATGTACTACATGGGGTGAAAAGTCCGCGGCCTCATATAGACATGGCGTCATTACTTCAGAATTTTTGTTAACATTCAGTAGCACCACCCTTTAGTTGTCTACAGCAAAAATTTCCTGACATTTGGTGTCATAGTTTTCGAATTACTGTCAATAGAGTGACGCAGGTTTTTGTTGTTCGTAAAAAATGGAAAATAATGAATTTCGTGTGTTGATTAAACATTGTTTCTTAATTGGAAAAAATACGGTGCAAAGCAAAGTATGGCTGGATAAGTGTTATGGCACATCTACTCCGTCGTATACAACAGTCAAGAAGTGGCATGCTGAATTTAAACGAGGTAATACAAGCACCGATGATGCCCCACGTTCAGGACATCCAAGTGAAGCAGTTACTGAGGAAAACATCAAAAGAATACATCGTATTGTTTTGGCTGATCGAAAAGTTAAAGTTAGTGAAATAGCTGACATCCTCAAAATATCAACAGAACGGGTGCGACATATTTTACACGAGTATTTGGACATGAAAAAGCTTTCTGCGCGATGGGTGCCGCGTTTTCTAACAATTGATCAAAAGCAGCACCGTCTTGACGATTCAGAGCGTAATTTAGCTTTGTTCGAGCGTAATCCAACGGAGTTTTTGCGTAGATTTGTCACGATTGATGAAACGTGGATTCATTATTATACACCAGAGTCCAATAGACAGTCTGCAGAGTGGTTAGAATTTGGTCAAAGCCGACCGAAGCGCCCAAAGGCACAGCGTTCTGCAGGCAAGGTTATGGCCACGATTTTTTGGGATGCGCATGGCATAATATTTATCGACTATTTGGAGAAAGGAAAAACAATAACTGGCGAGTACTATGTCACATTATTGGAACAGCTCGACAACGAGATCTAGAGAAAACGACCGCATATGCAGAAGAAAAAGGTCCTGTTTCATCATGACAATGCACCAGCGCATTCATCCATAAAAGCAACTGTGAAACTGGACTCTTTGGGCTATGAATTACTCCACCACCCACCTTACTCTCCAGAGCTGGCCCCCAGCGACTACTATTTGTTCCCAAACTTAAAAAGATGGCTACAGGGAAAAAGATTTTACTCTAATGATGAGGTGATATCCGAAACAGAGGCCTATTTTGCAGGGTTGGAGAAATCCTATTATACCAAAGGTATCCAAATGTTGCGGGACCGTTGGACTAAGTGCATTTCCCTTCAGGGAGACTACGTTGAAGAATAAAATTAATTTCATATGTAAAAGTTAGTTCTTTCATTGCAAGGCCGCGGACTTTTCACCCCATGTAGTAACTGTCAGCCACATTTTCTACTTACTTTATTTCTTAAATCACTATTTGCAAGTACTAGGCAGGGACGTAACAGCCTTTTATTTTGATATTTGCAGGTAATATTCTACGTGAAGTTAACTGCAGTTGCGACCGAGGTTAACTTCATTGCTAGAAAATGAGCTGATTTTAGAACTTTTCAATAAATTCAGCTGATTTTGGTAAATTTATGAATGAAATCAGCTAATTTTATTTGCAATGAAGTTAGTTTCAGTCGCAACTGCAGCTAACTTCACGTTGAGCATTACTTATAAAAATCAAAACGAAAGATCTTGACGCCCCTTATGACATAATAATATATAGACTGGATTTAGCTGAAACAAAAATGAAAATACGTAATTTGTTGGCTGATGCTATTGGCATGCGTGTGCCATTAGCCAGTCCCCTCCATAGTATGTTAATGGCACGCAGCGTGCCATTAGCCAGTCCTCACCTGAGTATGATATTGGCACTCGCGTTCCATTAGCCAGTCCTCACCGGAACACGTTATTGGCACGCACGTGCCAATAGCCACTCCAGTGAGGACTGGCTAATGGCACGCGAAAAAGGGGCTTTAATCATAATAGAATATTATTTTCGCGCCGCGCGATTCATTTTTGTGTAAATACCAGAAAAAAGTATCGAAATAAATTTGTGAATTTTGGGAAACTTTTCCCAGTTTTCCCAAATTTTTTTCACTGCCACGTCGGCAAGTCCAGAAGCTTTTTTTGAAAAAAGTTGGCCGAAAACGTGGTTTTTTGAAGGTTGGTGGAACTTTTTCCCTTATTTCTCTGCGAAATGAGAACGGAAACCGCTCTTCAAGGTTTTGAATGAAAGATGTTGACATCAAAAAATCATGATAATTAAATTAGTGAAAATCTGTTGAGTGGTTTGGGCTGTAGAGTCCTCAGTGTGGGCCCAACTCACGCTATGCGACCACATATTTGGTAATTTTTTATAAATGGGCCATTCCATTGAAAAGATGGAAAATGTGTTACGAGGGAACCGTCTTCTGGCAAAGAATGCAAAGGTTGGACTTCTTTCGCATGAAGGAGTTGTACATTGAACCTGTAGAGGAATTTTCTTCATACAACACAAATCTCGTATGTGCACGGTTTAGCAAGAACACCTGGTTCCCTCGCAACCTACCAATGGAATCGCCCAAATATTTCTTGAATTATGAGGTTTTTTGTGCGGTTTCGCAGAGAAAAAAGATGCGAATATTTTTTTTCATGGAAGTATGGATCAGGGCTTCTCCTAAGTGCTCTAGGTCGATTCTGAGACCGGCCTAATGCAATTTTTAAAAATTTTGAGATTTTTTTAAGGATAAAGAAAGACTTTTGCGCCGTTTCTTCGGACGGTTTTTCAATATTGCCCTTTCATCAGTTTCCAATCCAATTTTATGTCGACGTAATTTCATGCACTTAAGAGTTAAGGAAACATTTTGAATCTTTTTGTCAACATCTATTTTGTCTGTCGCTTCTATTCTGATGCGTAAGGGTCCCCTGCATATGCTTCTTTTATGTTTTCTAGTAGAAACATAAAATTAGCGTGCCAATAGCACGCTTCAATGAGGACTGGCTAATGGCACTCGCGTGCTAGTAGCATATTCCGGTGAGGACTGGCTAACGGCGCTCGAGTACCAATAGCATGCTGAGGCGAGGACTGGCTAATGGCATTCGAGTTCCAATAGCATGCTCCGGTGAGGACCGGCTAATGGCACGCGAGTAATTTGTTTATAGTATGTACATCCCCCACCAACACATACACGCGAAAAATACGTAATCCACATAAATTTTACATAATTTGCCAATAGTGTTAAACATTTCGCTCCGGTACCGGAACGACACCAACTTGCCGTTGCAAACCGCGCAGTCACATATTGCAGAACCAATGCTACACGAAGTAGAGCATGAAATTTTGAAGGCTTAAAATTTCAAAGCCTCAAGAACCGACAATATACCTGGAGAACTTTTCAAGCACGGTGGTGAAGCATTATGCATGGAGATGCATGAGCTCATCAAGCGCATCTGGAATGTTGAGGAGTTGCCGCAAAAGTGGAAGACTAGCATCATCTGCCCGTTGTACAAGAAAGGTGACAAATTGGATTGTGGCAACTATCGAGGAACTACCCTTTTGAATATCGCATGCAAAATATTTGCAAATATTCTATACAAACGCCTTCTTCCATACATGGAATCCACTGTTGGTGAATATCAGAGTGGTTTTCGTGTAGGTCGTTCAGCAACGGACCAGCTGTTTAGCATTAGGCAGATCTTGGAGAAGAGTAAAGAGTACAACGTTGAAATACACCAATTGTTCGTTGACTTTAAGGCAGCATATGACAGTGTCAACAGGAGGAAGTTGGAGAGTGATGGAGGAATTTGGGGTTTCCAAAAAACTAATCTCGCTAACAACAAAGTTGACATTGGATGGAGCTAATGGCCGAGTAAGAATTCGAAGCAAATCAGACGCTTTCGGCATTGAGGAAGGACTACGACAAGGAGATCCGCTCGCGACGGCACTAGCAGCACGATTTTTACCAAATCCAGTCAATTGCTGGGCTTCGCAGATGACTTGGACATCTTGGGCCGAAACATGGATGTTATTAAAGAAAAGTTCACGGCTTTGGACAGAAAATGTATCGACCTCGGGTTGAAAGATAATGACGCAAAGACCGAATGCATGAGTATCCTCATCGAATCGACAACATGACCCAAGCGTAACAATTTACTAACACACATGTTAGGTATTTTTAGAGACTTCACTAACAGCTTTTTGTAGCCAAAAACAAGTGTTGGACCACCGGCTTAACGTGACTTCCGAACAACGTCTCAGAATTATTTTTTTTTAATTGAGGAGGAGCTGTTTCTGTCATCTTTTTTATTTGGTGATCATTCCTGGAATCTGTTCGAACTTGTGATGTAGTTCAGGATATGTTTCGGTTCTAAGCTTTTGATAAGATTATACCTTATTACGTACCCCCCTAAGTTCTTACGACGTGCTGTAATATAAGCTGGGCAGTGACATAGGTAGTGTTCCGCTGTGTCAGTGAGTTCACCACACTGGTCGCAGCTGGGATCTGCGCGTTTGCCGATGGTAGTCAGGTGTTTGTTAAAGCCGAAGTGTTCCGTTACAACGCCTGTATAAGTTTTCAGTCTTGTTCTGCTTATGTTTAATAAGAACTTAGTTTTGTATTTACCTATGGTAAGGCAATGTTTTGATTGTCTACAGTTGGCTGTATGTAATTAATCTATTGTTATAGCTTTGTGGGATCTTTATCTTGATGTGAACGTGCCTTACGCCGTGGTCTCAGAGTAATGCGAATGTAGCGTCTTATTCAATTACTCCACGAATAAATTGTGAGGCGAATGATTATTATCTCGCCTAAATGTAGGCTTCGTACACAAATTCATAGTATATGGGTAACGTCGTACGAATCATTCAGTATGTACGTCGTTATGGGCACCAAACATACCACAACTACCCAACTTTTGAAGCTTGAGTGAAGTTTAGGACGTTATTAATGCGCTACACCTCATAGAAAAATTCCATGAAGAATTTTTCTGACACGGGATTTGAACCCCGGGACCATTCTATGAGAGGTTGCGTGGGAAGGATGGCTGCAGGCTAAACTAACCCTTGTCCTGTGCTGTGTTCTATGGAAAAGTTGCAGAAAAAACTTATGTAAAATAGTCTTACAACGTTACTCTCGAAATTGCATATTTCAGTGAGCAGTCATCCTTCCCACGCAACCTTACGTAAAATGGCCCCCGATCGTTTTGGTGGAAGGCCAGTACGCTAACCACTATATGACGAAAATCAGAACAGATGGCGCAGATGATTTAGCCATGAGCTTATGCAGCTTTATCGAAAGCCGGACGTTGTTAAAACATCAAAAATAAAAAGCTACGATGGCTTGGTCATGTACAGCATATGGATGAAAACCGTGTTCCGAAGAAACTTCTCGAAACCAAACCGGAAGGTAAAAGAAGTGCAGGGCGACCATCTGGATGGTGCGATGCAGCTTTTGCTAACCTGAAAACTGTGGGAGTAACCAGCTGAAAGATGTTAGCTGTTGATAGGTCCGGTTGGAGAAGCGTGTTGAAGAAGGCCAAGTGGGTTGTAATGCGGGTTAAACAAACAAACAACTAAACATTTCGCATTTCACTGTGGCCTTAATTTGTGTTAATTTTTTGTCAAAGACTGCCAGTATATTTATATTATGTCATTGGGCGCTCATAGTTGCATTATAATTTCAGTATTGGGAGTGGGAAACAATGAACAAATCGATATCTCGTTGCTGAAGTGGGCAAGTGCTCCTTCCAGTGGAGAGGTAAATAAATAATGTACAAATACACGTGCTGTTAATCTATATCATGCATCACGATGAGAAAAACTCAGACTGAAGCCTTCGGCTATTTTTGCTCACCTGGGTGCGAGATATCACAGAAATTGTATGAAAAATTGGTATAATAAGGTTTTCTGTCACACTTTATCAATTCGTTCCGATTCATAATTTCTCACCCTAATTTTATATGACTTGATGCTTGTCTCTGGAGAAAATATTATTTTCTCGGCGACAGGATGTAGTTTGATCATAACATATAGACATTAAAATACTGACTTCACTTACTCCACTTATGTAAATTTTACCTCTTGAGATCAGAGATAATACAAATAAAATGGGAAATATACTTTGCTTCTCTGGCGAATATATTTTATGCATATATTTCATTTCATACTTAAATATTAAGCCAGAAAGGTTTTCAAATTACATTCAGTATTATGGTTTCGTAATGACTTATTTATACACAGCCATTAAGCGAATGACAAAGGGATGAATTTTTTACAGACAACGAAACATAGCTGGCTTACATTTTATAAAATAGGTGAAGCTTGAAGTTGAAGTTCACGCAAAAGTTTTAATTCCATTAAATTAATAGAGAAAATGTGGAATTAGCTTTATGAAACACTTACAAGAGGTGAACTCCATTTTCCGTGTTAATTGAGTTGGATGTTTTGAATTAAAAAGCAATCGGTTGAAATTTGTAAATAAATAGACTGTGAGTTAATAGCGTCTTGGTCTCTATCCGCGAACGGATAACAGCTTTCTACTGTCTGGGACATCAGTAACACAACATCTATACATCATTCATACATCATAGGTATACATCAGTACAAAGCAAGTACATCACATTTCCATCCCTTTGCCATCATTTTCAGAACATCTTTAAACTCTTTTTATTTTCAAGTTTATCAGTTTACAACCTTCTCCAAACCGTTTCCACGTGTTTTCAGGAAAGATTTCAAGAAGAAAGCTCTTGAGGTCAAGGTGAGAAAATTGACTGAGACATCATTTTACCTGCCGGTTGTCGTCAGTAAGTAATCTTCTTGTCTCTGCCAACCAGAAAGTAAAACCTAATAGGGAATTAGACTCTTATTCGAAAGTTAAGGCAGAAGAAACGTCTTGTAACGTCACGCCGGTAGATTCGTAAGCTATTCTTATTGTGACTAGAGTCGTGTGCGTGTCAAAAAAAAAATGGGCGCCGGCGAAAGCGATTTTTCAATTTCCTCGGCGACGGCAAAAATCGGCGCAAGATGGTCTCGGCGGCGGAACAATTCGGCGTACGTCAATACAAGGTTCGACGGCGCACTTT
The DNA here is from genome assembly GCA_029228625.1 of Pseudolycoriella hygida. Classification (NCBI taxonomy): domain Eukaryota; kingdom Metazoa; phylum Arthropoda; class Insecta; order Diptera; family Sciaridae; genus Pseudolycoriella; species Pseudolycoriella hygida. Next base: position 22,733,487 of record CM055403.1, on the reverse strand, counting down.
TTGCCAACTTCGGCTGGCGTCGGGGCGGCGCATAAATTCCAACTTTCTGAAATAGGTCGAGTCAATTTTTCAGTTTTTCCTTTCTGAGGACAAAGACGTTCATAGTCCGTCTCATTAAGTCGGGCATATAATTTCAGGACCATTTGCAAATCTTTTTTATAGCCTACAACTACTTTTCGCTTAAGATTCACTAATTAGTCACTTCGCACCATTCGACTGAATTGCTTTGAATATTGCATAATAAACAATGAACATTAAACGTTAGGAACTGTGGCAGAAACTAAAACTAATTCGCAGAACAATCTAAGTGAAATGAATCGAAATTTATCATAAAAAGTTTCACGATACTTCTTCGAAATTTTGGTATGAAAAACAGTCGCTCTACAGAAAAAAAATGCTTTCAAGCTATGGCTCATTTGAAAGACCTTACAATATTGACGTAGGCATGAAAAAAGTGTCAGGAACTTTCACTTTTTTCATGCCTACGCTATTGAGAGCGAAAGTTAAATAAAACAGTGGAAGATCAAGGATCCAAACATGCCTACCTGAATCACTTTTTTAAAAAACGGCATGAAAATGAGAGTTCTTGATGTAAATGAAGTGACTAGAAATTTACAACTCAATTGCAAATAAAACATATGAAGGAACCCGTACGTATCGGAATAGATGCGGCAAACAGAGTTGATGTTACGAAAAGACTCGAACGTATTTAAGTAAATATTGCCTTACGTTCACATTCAATTGTATTGGAAATTGCCGATAGGGCCATATTAAAAAACCCGTCCGAAGAAACGGTGTAAAAAAACTTTCCGTAAGCACAAAATTGACCCTGAAATAGAGAAAAATGTTCTCTTTACCTTTGTTTACAATATAGCAAAAAACTATTTTTTTGGGCTAGGGTCGGCCTTAGTACCAACCTAGAGCCCTAAGTAGAGGCCTCAGACATTTATACGTCCATAGACAAAAATGTTTCCCTCAATTTGCTCTGCTATGTTAGCAAGAAAAAATTTTTTTGGCTAGGGCTGACCTTGGGGCCGACATGAGCCCCACTTGAGCCTTGAGCACAGGAAAAGGTCTCTTTTATAAATTGTCGTTAATGCCCAGATCTTTAAAAAAAAAATTCGACAATCGGAAAAGATTTTCCCGAATTATGTACAAAAAATACTTAGGGCCCTAGCAGAGACTCGTTTGTAATGCCCTAGCTAAGACCAAGGACTCAAATTTAAAAAAGTTTCTTCCATAAATTGTCGGCCATGTCCAGATCTTTCAAACAAAAAAATAATTAAAATCGGAAAAGATTTACTCGAGTTTACTACTTCGTTCTTCGTACGGATCTAAAAATTAAATTTTCCAGAGACGAAGAAATTTTTAGGCAAATTAGGGTCATTGATAAGGACAGCTTCGACACGCTCGAAAGATTTCAGAAGATTTCAGATGCAATTCAAAGAGGCAATGCGGTATGCATCTTGGCAACATTAAGGAAAAGTAAAGTAGATGAATTTTATTTGATCGTTTTTTTATTGGCTGCGCCATTGTGAGTAGCCTTTTTTTCGCTTAATAAAAACTCAATATGTCTCTTTCTCAAAAAAAAGTTACTTCATTCGGCTCCCGTCGAAAATCTCGAAAATTAAAATCCCGAACGCACAAATCCCGAATGCAAAAATCCCGAAAATCCAAAATCCCGAATAACAAAATTCCCGGAACTCAATAATCCCGAATGTACAAAAATCCCGAATAACCATAATCCCAAATGATAACAAAAATTGTGAAATATTAAAACTCCTGATTGATACGAGTGAATTTAAGTTTGGGGGCTCTGCCCTCTCACCTCCGCGCCTGCGGCTTATTTTTTACGCCTGCGGTTGGCTTTTTTTACGCATTGCAGGCGGCCTAACGGGCATGGGGCTCTGCCCCAAACCCCACTAGGGGCTCTGCCCCTTAGACCCCGAAAGGGGGGGCTATACCCCCCTTGACCCCTCACAGAGGGGGCTGCCGCCCCTCGACCCCGCTTTTTTTTTCTTCCACCTTCGCTTAAACTCACCTCAAATAACTTCTTTCTTCTTAAACCCAGTCAACAATAACTTGAATACATGCACGCCATTAAGTAAAACACCCTGAGGTACTTCCGGGTGACTTAGTGCTGAATTGCAGATTTTCTGGATTTTTGTTATTCGGGATTTTGGATTTTCGGAATTTTTGCATTCAGGATTTTAATTTTCGAGATTTTTGACGACTCCCACTTCATTTATAACAAAAATTCTAATTTTCACGCCGGTTTTACGAAAGTATTTCAGGTTTTAAAGTGAAGTTTAAGGCGAAAAATCGTGCAAATTTTAGTAGAAATGTTGGTTTGATAATATGTTGTTCTGTATCAATTCCTGATACCAAAATCATCTGGGTCATCGACGGCGCGGCGGCTCAACTATTCGCCTGTGAGCGGCCATTATGTCATTTTTTTCTATGAATTTTCAGGACCCAACGGAATGAAATATCAACTTGGTTCCAAAAGCAAAGTTTGAGAGAAATGATCAAAGTTTTTTTAGTGATGTTTTATGTGTTGATATCACAATTCAAAATGGCGGAAATTACGGTCATAGTAAAAAAAAAATATCGAAAATTCGCTAAAACGGTATTCGAAGAAGTTATAGAGAATTTCAAGGGCTACATTTTTCTTTTTCTAGTGACACAAATCGGACACCGCGTTTAAGGCATAGGTCACTTTGAGTGAGGTCACTTCAAAGATATAAAATTTCATATTATCAGGGGGCCCTTTAAAACAAGAAAGGTAAAATAGTTCACTTTTTGAAACCAGTTATTAATGATAATGTCCTGATTCTTAAACGATTAACAGACCTTAAATAATCCGCTCTTTTTAGGCCACGCCCCTTTTAAAGTTCGAAATGTAGAAGTAGGTTCAATGAATTATTCCTCAGTCTCTGTTCAAGGTAGGACCTTCATATTGGGCTCAAAAGATAGAGAAAAGTTAAAAGTTTTTTTGTACGAAAATGTTTCTTCGAAATTTTCCGAGTATTTCTTCGAATTCGTTGAAAACTTAAATTTGAAACACAAATTTTTTCGCAAAAACTTTCTTCTACTCATTTCATTTGCTTCTAGACAAATCTTCCGAAGAATGTGCATTTTTTTCTTCAATAGTGCGGAAGCTAAGCGCTATTTTCCCCCATAAGTCTTGTGGTGAATACAACACCCACCACCAAATTCCCAAATTCGAGTTTTTTTGCAACTCAATGTGAAAAATTTTGTCTGAAAAATCATTATGCTCAAGAACAATTTCTGGGGAATCGTAAGTTTCGTATTTCCTGACGAAATTAACTTAAGGTGTCTTTAGAAATTGGCAACAATCAATTTAAAATGTAAATACTGCCGATTTGCTGTAAATATAATTGCTTTAAATAATTGCGCTTTGTATTTTTTATGGGCGAAATTACATTGGAGCGAATGCACCAATAATGTTTAATTTCATTTATGCAACGCCGTTGTGAAAAGTGAACTTTTTCATGCATCGTTTCGGTGACGTTAGAGAGGTCTTTTTATAACTAGTTTCACTTTTTATCACTAGTGATAAAAAGTAACTTTTTATCACTCATTTGGGTTATAAGAAGGTACTTTTTGTCATTAGTGATAAAAAGTAACTTTTTTAATTGACTTGCGTGATAAAAAGTAACTTTTTGTCACTAGTGATAAAAAGTAACTTTTTATCACTCATTCAAAAGTTCACGTTTCACAAGTAGTTGCATAAAGTCTTGCATGAAACACGTTGCGAAATTGGTTGTTTTTGTCACACGATGTGGTTGTCCAACTCGCTTCGCTCGTTTGATAACTTCACATCTAGTGACAAAAACAACTCCATTTCGCCACTAGTTGCATAAATAACTGTTTTTCTTGAGTGTTAGAAATAGCAATCGCAGAAGTTTGAAATCAAACAGAATATAGAATTACAATACAAGTGATTGGCTATTTTCGGTCTATATTCATCTTTTACATCAATATAAACGATGTAGATATTAACTATAAAAACTCCGATGTATTTTTTACTGCGCCGCTAAAAATCTTTAATGGCGGCGGCGGCGCGTCAAATTTTTAACCTTCGGCGGCGGCGAAAATCGGCGTAAGTTTAAAAAAATGCGGCGGCGGCGGCGCACTTTTCTGACAATTTTTTCGGCGGCGTTTGCGCCGGCGCACGGGTCTAATTGTGACCTTTTGTAGTCGCTGGGGCTAGAAAATATGTACCAACAAGAGAGATTTCCGATTGTTGAAAGTTTAATGAAGTTCTTGCAGACCAGACGAAAATGATATCTCAGAAAGCGTTGCATATTCAAGGTGGTTTTAGACATTTAAGAAAGATATCCAATTTTCTACCGTCGAGAAACTTCTTCTCTTTTCTTTTGCTTCATCGACTTATAGAAAGTCTTCTAGTGAGGCAAAAGTAAATCAGACCCTTAGCCATTACGGTAATTTAGAAAGTTTATTACGAGTTATTAAAAGTATTGGTGGACGACGAGGCAAACTCTATTGAATTAAACTGTTCGTGTTAGTCTTAATCATTGTTTTTTAATGAATTCATTTACATTTTTAGCGTAAACTTTTTACACAAGCAAATTATACTCGTACAACAAACCAAAAGAAATTAAGAGAGCAACAATGACGACGCATGAGGGAATAAACGTTTTGAAAAATTGATACCTAAGTTAAGTATACTTCATGTCTTTGCCTTAACATTCATGATTCCTTTTCTACAAGTACGAAATACGTAGCAAAGGTAATTTGTAAACAAATTTTTTGTAACAAAGTTCAAAGGATTTAAAAGAGCGTCATAGAAATTGAAGAGCTACTTACCTCCAGGATGAAAATCCATATACCGCGTGACGTTGTACACTTTCCCTCGTATTGCCAACCATGCGTCATTACATTTACAATGCTTTGCCAATTCACTGTGGCTTACAGCTGAAACGATTCCGCCAGTTCCAGCTAAATCACAACCTGAGGTACCTAGACGAATCCAGTCCATTAACGAATGTCCCGGTTTCAATGCACATTTGTTGCGAGGATTTCCTATAAAATAACAGAATGAAGTTAATTATAAAGTTTGTAAATGGGAGCTTTATTACTAAACGAAAAACAACTTTGTTGTAGGTAATACGAAACTTCAGAAAACTTTCCTTAAAGTCAAACGAAATGAAAAAACTGTAATTTAGTAATGGAGTTTATCTTTCTACATGTCTTTATGTAATATTGCTCCTCTTAATATACAAAATATGCTGTCAAAGAGAGAAGTGAGGAGTCTGAGGAGCGAAAGAGACACTTTTCACCAAAGAATTGTCAAATGTTGTCAAATCTTGTTGTTTCAACAACTTGGTCAATTTTTAACGTAGATAGAAGGCAATCCATTTTCCCCATTAATTTCATATTTTCTAATGAAAAATATAACAATATCTTGTCAAAAAGCTAACTTATTTGACAGTTTTACTTGAGACAGTGTCTGTTGTTCATTAGTAGGATGTCCGACCTTGCGCGTAAAGCTCTGTTCTTCACTAGGCGCCTGTGCCTTAGTCTACAGTGCCCGATGATCGCACCAACCACTCGCTTGATGCGACACGTGTCCATGTTTAGCAATTCTCTAGTCCACTTCCCATCGGGCACCGGGAAGAAGCGCTTTGTGTGCACTCCTCCCTTATGGTTAACGAATTCCGAATTACCCAACAGTCTATTGCTTTTACACATTCCTAAAGTGGTATGGGTATGAAAGGTTCTGGCCCACAACTTAAAGTTGCCGAACCTCTCAGAAGAGCAGGGAATATCCCGTCGTTACCCGCCGACTTGAATGGCCTAAATGTTTTAATGGCCCATCTCACCCTGTCTACAGTGACAATTCGGCTGATGGTGAGTATGGCACTGGTTCTCCGGCGTCGCTTTTCACGTCACTGCAGCCCGGAAAGTGGATCTCTAAAAGATGTGTGGCCGTTTCCTTACCACAGCTCGTGAATTCCCCACCCGGCCTCAGTAATGAGCCTCGAATTTTTGCAAGGATCTTATGAATTCTGGCATAGTCCGGAACGTGTTCCATTTCTGCACAGAAGTTCCTCCCTCACCTTCCACCGAACCGCCTTTATGAGCATCTTCTGTGACATTCTATAGGCGTTCCAATCCTCATCCAGTGAGGTTTTCCTGGCTCTATTCCAAGCTTTTCGAGCTGTTTTCCGCAGTTCTCCAATCGCTTGGCTCCACAACTTATCTTTCCTTCTTCCCGCACTTTTTTTTTAAAAGATTTCATTTGAAATGTTTTTTACGCTCGATTTTGAGGAAATAATTGAATGACTTTATCTTTATGGGTCGGGTCGGGCTTTGTTAGTTGAAGTCTTCAAATCCGACCCGACCCGAAATAAAAAAATAAATTCAAAAACCCGACCCGGAAAATTGATTCCGGTTTGGGTCGGGTTTTTTGTCAAGTTTCGCGAGTCGCATTCACCTGTATCACGAAAGTTTAACTGCAAAAAAATTTGTCGATTTTTATTGGAGGTTCGTCATTTTTTGCTCGTACGTTAAACCCCAAAAACGCCAATGTAGAAATAGAAATATCCTTCTCCTTACTAGCCAGATTACGTCTGCTGCTGACTAGTTTACGACCTGTAGGCGTCCTCATGTAGAAGAGGCTCTGCCCTAAGCCCCGATAAGCGATCTGCCCCACTGATCTTACCTCGACCTGTATTTTTTCGTTGCGCATCACGGCCCGCGCCGCTTTTCACTTAACTAGTTACTCGTTCGTATTAGTTTCATCCACAATTTGTCTCGTCCATGAATAAATGATAAGCTATTGGCGATTTTTTTTTTTGTAATCTGAATTCCATATTTATATTACAGGAACGTCAACATGGACTGCCTCCCCTTTTTCAATCCAAAACATCTAACAAATTTTGCATTTCCACCCCTCCTAGGTTTCTGGCGGATTTTTTACATCGTTGGCAATCATCTATTTCGATGTTAACGCAGTTCGCAACAAGACATTTTTCTTAAAGCTGTCACGTTGACTTGGTATTTCAAATGGGAATACAGTAATTTATCAAAAACCTAATCCTGTAAAACATGAATTAATTTCTATCAAAACAAGTCTCTATTGATTGAGTGTAATGTCGTTTGCTTCCCTGAAAGCTAATTTCCCCATAGTTGATGTTTTTTTCTTTAATTATCTACTTGATTTCTAATTACGCCAGTAAAGTTGGGACAATTCGAACGTTAACGATAAAAGACATTTGACATAAATTTAATTACTTTATATGAAGGGATAATGGATATGAAACTTCTGAAGGTTTTTTTTATATTCGCGGAGTAAAACGCGCTCTCACGTCACCGTTTTAGACATTTTTTTTATTGTTTTACTCTGCCCTCGAGATTCCTCACTTATTTGAGTTGATAAATATCATGGCCTCATGGTAGTTAGGGGCGGTGACGCAAGTCTTACCGACAAACAATTTACAAGAAGACTATACAGGAAACTTTTGAGTTCTTCCTTTTGAAATGTAGCCCCCGGAGATAAGTCGTATGCTCTACCTGCAGACACCGCTTTTTAGCGCACTAGTGGGTAACGCTTATATGTTGTATTTCCGTCTGTCCGTATCAGGCATATCTCAGCTCTATAACCACCTAGAGAGCTCAACCTTTGCCATTCGAAAGATTTTGGACTCTGGATTTGCAGAAATGCCAGAGGAGGAAGGGTCGGATGGAAGGGAACCCTCCCATATACATATCTCGGCTTCTAGACCACCTAAGAAGCTAAATTTTGGGTCATTCAATCGTTCCTTGACGATTCTAGATTTGCAGAAATGATGGAGGGGAGGTGGCAATAGACCACCTAGAGACTTGAAACTTGTGCCATTCGATATGTCTCTGACTCTATATTTGCAGAAATGCCAGACTGGTCGGAGGGGCCCGAGGGATATAGGCCGGAGGGGAAGAAACTATTGAAAGATCTCTTAAGTCCAGAATGTACCAGAAAGTCTTACCGACAAACAATTTACAAGAATACTTGGACAGGAAACTTTTGAGTTCTTACTTTTGAAATGTAGCCCCCGGAGCTAAGTCGTATTGCTATACCTGCAGACACCGCTTTTTAGCGTAACCCACTAGTGGGTAAACGCTTATATGTTGTATTTCCGTCTGTCCGTATCAGGCATATGTCAGCTCTCAGACCACATAGAGAGCTCAAACTTTGCCATTCGAAAGCTTTTTGACTCTAGATTCGCAGAAGTGCCAGAGGAGGAGAGGTCGAATGGAGGGAACCATCCCATTTATGCATATCTCTGCTTCTAGACCACTTAAGGAGCTAAAACTTGTGTCATTCAATCGTTTCTTCACTCTAGATTTGCAGAAATGATGGAGGGGGAGGTGGCAATAGGGAAACGGCGGGACGGGCGGTCATTGCGTGTTAAACATATCTCGGCTCCTGGACCACCTAGAAACTTGAAACTTGTGCCAGTCGATATGTCTCTGAGTTTATATTTGCAGAAAGGCCAGAGTGGTCGGAGGAGCCCGAGGGGTATATGCCGGAGGGGAAGAAACTATTGAAAGATCTCTTAAGTCCAGAATGCACCAGAAAGTTCTTGGAAGCTTGGGAAGTTCTGGAATGTTCGAGGAAGTTCTGGAATGTTCGAGAAAGTTATAGAAAGTTCCGAAATATTCCAGAAAGTTCTGCTAAGTTCTAGAAACTTTTGAAAAGTTCGAGAAAATTCTGGAATGTTCTAGAAAGTTCAGGATTGTTCTAGAAAGTTCATGAATGTACTAGAAAGTTCTGGAATGTTCTATAAGCTCTAAACTGTTCGAGAAAGTTCTGGAATGTTCTTTAAAATTCAAGAATGTTCTAGTAAGTTCAGAAATCTTCTAGAAAGTTCTGGAATGTTCTAGACAGTTCTGTTCAGTTCTAGAATTTTCTAGAGTATTTTAGAATGATCTAGAAAGTTCTGGAATGTTACAGAAAGTTGTGAAATATTCTAAAACGTGCTCAAATGTTCGAGAAAGTTCTAGAATGTTCGTGAAAGTTCTAGTATGTTCTAGAAAGTTCTGGAATGTTCTAGAAAGTATTAGAATGTTCTAGAAAGTATTAGAATGTTCTGGAATATTCTGAACGTTCTGAATGCTCAAGAATTTTGTTCTGGAACGTTCTGGAGTGTTACAAAAAGTTCTGGAAAGTTTGGAATGTTCTGTAATATTCGAGAAAGTTCTACAATGTTCTAGAATGTTGTCAATTTTCCAACTATGCTCGTTTGCATAAACAATTGAAAGCAACTTCCTACACGCTAAGATGAGTGTTACGCCGCTATACCCATAGTATTTTGCAACATTTTTGTTGAAATTTCTCACTTTCTCCTCTTGGTTAACAAAAAACTTTTTCATGTTTCAAGGCCAAAATATCCCTGATCGGTCAACAACACGAAAAATCACCTTAATCAGTCTACCAAAATAGGTATACCCAAGTAACTATTGCGTGTTTTCTTCTTTGCAATTAACATAAAAGCAACCTTTAAACGATTTTCATTTCGGATTTCGGATGCATGAATTTTCCGGTTGATTTTTAAGCTTTTGTTTTCGTTAAAATTTAATGTGAAGAGAGGGAGGGAACATGCCACCACATCTTATAAAATTCTATTTTAGTTTGAGTTCAAACCCTGCACCACCGTAACCTTCTGTTCTCCAACTTTGCTGTATATCCTTTTTCACACTTCGAGCAAAAAACATTCGAATTAAAGCGTAAAAAATTAAAACCATTCCAAAGCATCGTACTCCACACTGTGCTTTGAATACTGAAGGAATCAACAAAAACCCATGTTAAATGTGGGTAGACATTGTTAAATTATTTATTAGTTGTGGAACGATTCAACTGGTTTCCCGTATTTCATATTTCATATACAATAATTGTACACCCCCCAAAAAAACTTTATTATTGTGTCAGATTCAGGATTTATATTTATCGTTATATTCGAAACTTTGAGTTTTAAATTTGCAAGCAACCAGCATGGGATCGTTCCATTTGTTTTATACGGTCAAATAAACTGGTTGTTTAATGATTCAGTATTCCAGAGCTATAAATACTTCGAATCAAATTGTAAAAATCGAATTATTTTTATCAGATTATGTAGAAAAATTGTTTTATTGCCCCGGAAGCTATCAATTCTGTTTCATTTTGTTTGAATTTCCCTATTATATTTGAAGTTTTAGCATTTTGTTGTTGTTATTGTTGTTTTTTCATATATTTCGCAGCTATCTCTTTGTATATATAAACCTCCGCTCCATTTCCACTTCCACACCATTGTCGTCGTCGGTGTATTTTTTTTTTTCCTTTATTGGCATTTATTGGGCTTTGAAGAGATGACAAAAAAGGTTATTGCCAATCAATATCCTCTAGTCAATTTGAAATTCAGTTGAACCACTTTATTTTGTTGATTTAATTGGGACTCATACAAACATCAACAGATAGGAAAGCCGAATAGAACAGAAACGGTTTGTAAACGTAGCCAAGTTGTCAAAGTGGCTAAAAGTCATAAGGGGCTGTTGAAATAGTGGAAAGGGGTAGAGTGTTTTCTCTAAAAGGCGTGCGAAAGAATGAAGGGTAAATCAACAAAATTATATTCTTCCGAAACAGTTTGCAGTCCCCAGAACGAAGTTTTCCTTTCGAATTGAAACGATTTCCTTGTTCAACATACGGAATTTATATTTGCCCGATCGATTTATGTTAGCTTTTATAAGACTCGTTTTTACTATTTATTTTTTCTATTGAGTGATTCATATAGAGCTCATGCTGCAGGCGTGAACTAGTGAGAAAATGGAAAAATTCCCCAGATACGTAAATAGTAGATTTCCTAACGCAAATTATTTTTTCGATTCATAAGGTCATCTAGAACAACTTTGTAGAAGAAAGAATATAAGGATAATACCTCTCCGAGCTGCACAAGACAGTTTTAATTTCCATATAATTCAAAAAAAGTGATCAGCTGATTTGAAAAGTTCATGCGTCAATCAGCCGATCGCCTTGCTGATCACTTTTATTGATCAACTGATCACTTTTATTGATCAGTCAGCTGATCACTTTTATTGATCAGCTGATCACTTTTATTAATCAGCTGATCACTTTTATTGATCAGCTGATCACTTTTATTGATCAGCTGATCACTTTTATTGATCAGCTGATCACTTTTATTGATCAGCTGATCACTTTTATTGATCAGCTGATCACTTCTATTGATCAGCTGATCACTTTTGTTGATCAGCAGATCAATTTTGTTGATCAGCAGATCACTTTCTCAGCAAATGTCACACGAGCTTTACGCGTTTAAATTGGAAACAACACTTTTCGTAACGAACAATTTTATTACAGTACTAGCGCTGATGCCGTAACAAATACATGGAAATTCAACACAGCGCTATATTGAGTTACGAAATAGTAGTTTGTCGACCATGTTGCGATACGTTGATTTTTTCAGCATCAGTTCTAATATTGTCCATACGAGCCAAAGGCGAGTTGGACAATATTTAGGACGTATGCTGAAAAAATCAAGTATCGCAACGAGGTGGACATACTGCTTTTTGCAACAAACAAATCGATTGAGAAGAAAATAACAACCAAACTTAAAAAATTCACTCCACAGAAACCATTATATTTTACAGTGTACAAACAATTTCTGATCAGATTGCAATGCACACATATGACATTGTAACGTCGTATCATAGCAACGGAGGGGTACATTTCAGCACATGTATCAAATTTTAAAAGTCATATCGTTACAAGGTGTAAATTTGTTTCACTTCCCCTCACACTCTTAAAAAAATTAGAAGCTGTTTTGATTTTGATCGCGTTACCGCATCGTGAACAACATCGAAAACAGTCGAAAATCGATTGTACATTGCAAAATAGTTATTTATGCAACTAGTTGCGAAACCACATAGTGTGACAAAAAGGACTTTCGCACCGTGTTTCATACAACGTTTTATGCAAAAACCTGTGGTTGACGTTTCAATGCAAACTCAGTAAATTTTCTTCACGCACGCATTATTTTTTCTACTTATCACAAGTGATAAAATTAGTATATTTTGTAACGAGTGATGAAAAGTTGAAGTCACCCAAAAAATTCACTTTCATCACGAGTTACAAACATATGATGAGATGAGATGACGTTATGATGAGACGAAATCACACAAACGAATACATAGATATCACTCTACAACAATTCCGTGCACAATTGATTGCGTGGCAAAAAATTATATGAAATTTCTTTTTTGGAAGCATATAGCGACCCAAAATAGTGTTTTTTGATACAAGTTACGTATGAAAGTAGTTTAACGCACTAGATGTGAGATTGCTGATACGATTCTAAGGCGAGTTTGGCAACACATCCTGTGCACTAAACTACCAGCTTAAATAAGGGACCGTTCATAAATTACGTAACGCAAGAGGGGGGAGGGGGGATGAGGCAAGCGTTACGGTCAGAACAAAAATGGCTCAAATCTGACTCTTTTAGCGTTACAGAGGGGGAGGGGGGTCTGAAAAATGTCAATTTTCGCTTTACGTAATTTATGAACGGCCCCTAACGTGAATCGAACAACGTTTTTTGCAATTCACCGACGAAAAACAAGCGTTTCCCTATGTGCTTCCACTTGCGAAAATTTGTCAAAATTTCAATTATTTTTCGCACTAGTGCGTAACAGAGAGGAGAGCCGAAAACAAAATTGGCGGTGGCTAGATCGGCCAAGCCGTCGAAAAATGCCGGCGCGACGGCGGACAACGGGAAAACTGCTATCTCCGTGTTCATAAATCTAGTGCCGTCGAAACATTTGACATAATCTCTGCATTTTCGCTGTACTTACTCTATAATAACGTCATATTGCACGAAAATTATAAAAAAAATTTGACATTTTGAAAATTGAAGAATCCCACTCCAGTTTTGACGATTTTTTTATATATTGAACGTCAAAACCTAAGAATTCAAAAATGTACTAAATCATAATCTCAACTTTTCACACCTTTCTTCTTCTTTTCAGGTAATGAAGATACATTATAATCTACACAATTGGCGTCCAATATATATATGGAGAAATTCGTCAAAACATGGGATTCTTCAATTTTAATGCGAGTGAAGCGTGAATAACCGTTTTTATCCACGAAACAAACGCATCAACCACGCCGTTATCAAAAACAAAGTACCGTTGCGATTTCTAGTTTTCCCTCTTAGGAAAGACCAGGTCGTCCGACCTTTCATCAGACATGACGTCAACAAAACGCCATCACCTGTCACAGATGGGTAGAAAAACATGAAATCTCTCTGTGGATTTGGGGGCAAGTTGCAAGGTATAATTTTTCACACAGCTTCACACAAAAAAAAAATTCACGATCCATTATTGCGACAACGAAATCCTGGTCTTAAGATGAGAATATGAAAAGTTGAGTAGCTGAAAAATATTAAGAAATATTTTACAATGACTTATAAACGGGCAAATTGCACCAGCCGTCGAATCCAGCCGGCTCTAAGCACTGGTGGCGTCCAACAGCGCCTAGCCGTAGTTAGCCGACCAAAAACGTCGGTGGAGGCACATTAAGCTTTCAGCCGCCGTTTTCAATCGGCTAAAAATCAGCGGCTCTCGTCTCTGGCTTGCTTGCTCGCTTCGCTCGTTTGATAACCACATCGTGTGACAAAAACAACCAATTTCGCAACGTGTTTCATACAAGACTGTATGCAACAACTTGTGAAAAGGTAACTTTTTATCGCTCACTTGGGTGAAAAAAAGTTCATTCAAAAGTTCACGTTTCACAAGTTGTCGCATAAAGTCTTGTATGAAATTGGTTGTTTTTATCATACGATGTGGTTATTCAACTCGCTTCGCTCGTTTGATAAGTTTACATCTAGTGACAAAAACAACTTCATTTCGAAACTAGTTGCATAAATAACTATTGTCGCACTAGTACGAAAAGTTACCAGTCATAACCACGAAAATTCCAACGTCAACCAATAACTTTGAAAATAAAAAATAGAAACATTTTCATTTGGATCAATTTTGATTAAAAGTAGCTCGACTTTTACGACCGTGGAACGTGTTATGTAGTTTTTCGTGCAATTAATGTTACAGCTGTAATTGACATTACCTAAAGGAAAGTAACCAACCCAAGGTATTTTTAACAGATTTGTTTTTCAATTAAAATGTGAAAAACAATTGCTGGGTTGTCCGGTGTCCGGCGGCTCTCCCATCTGATCGACAACATAATGTTCACAAATGTTTTCCGAAACACATTGGTGAGTGGGATGCGATAAAGTATTTATTGTGGTATGCCGGAATGATGTTACGAAACAAAATAGAACGTAATTCGAGAATCAACTATTCTTGACCGACAAATGGAAACCTATTGTTGGTGCTTTTACCTAAAACATCCACAATGTATTCAATATAGCTGTTTACGTTTTCAAAATGTCGAATCACTTTTGTATGGAGTATTGTTTACACTAAAAGCAAATATCTATTAAAACAACATGCTAGCATTATACATCATAAAATAACCCAACAATTTATATTGGAAATAATGTTCGTTCGAAATCAAAACCAATAAAGTTAACCCTTTGCTATGGTAATATATGTATTGAATGTTAAAAATATAGAAATTCTGTTCTAAGGCGCCTTGAGTTTCTCGGAATATCTTACGCGAATAATGTTTAGAGCAGTTCTATTATAAATACTTACATTATTCACCGGTACCCTTACCTCATTCGAATGTATGTCGAGAAGAAAACAAAAAGAAGAAGAAATTTTATTCCTTTGTTAGCGCAATGAGGCGGGGGTGGTATTCACGGTGGAATCAGTAAAACGTAAATCATGTAATAATATGCAAATTGTATATGTAGATATCGTAAATTTGCAACCTAAATCTATCAATCGAAATTGTACAGTACATTCGTGAAGCTACCTATCAATAAAATATTAAGCAAACATAGTATAAGCAGACAATGGAGATTAAATCTACACAAGTGAAGGTATTCGTCAGGAAAGAATTACTTTTTTATTATTTATTTTGTTACGGAAAACATCAAATTCATCGAATTCGATAGAATTCCTCTTTTGCAGTTCTTTGTTCTCTAATAATTTTTGAATCCACTTATATTTTATATCTTATATCTTATCCACTTTATATACTCAAACAACTATAATCCACAAGCACTCACTTACCTACTTTTATCATTTATGAACCTGAAGCATGCAAGTAAGTTTCCAGAAACAAATGATTTCTAAAAGTTTTCAGAAAATATAGAATCTCTCCATTTTAAATTAATATTCGTTTCGTTTTATTAAATGGGTTGGTTAGTAAAATAGCGAGACTTTATTTGTGTAAAATGGATTTTCCTTGTATTAAGTCTCGTCTTTGCAAATCCACTCGTAGCGTCGCCGGCTTCCGATTATGACAGCCTGGTGCCGAAATGAAAATGATGTGACGTATAGAACTCACTATTGCCTCCACTTTAGCAGAAACAGATGTCCAGCACCAGGCTGCCTATTTTATTACCAGCTTAAGGTTCCAACTACGCAGCTTGGTGCCGACTTCGATGGTGTTACCTCACTCCTTCTTCCATTTAGGCTTCGGTAAAACTTTGTCAGACCAAGGTTCTGAAATTCTGACTAAGCCTAAATCGAAGATGGGGAGAGGCTGTGCACTAGGCTGCCGTGTTAGGCATAAATGCCGTATCGCAATAGCAATGGTTTGAAACCTTGCAATAAGAAATATATGGGATAGTTTGAAACTTTGCTAAATGCGATACGGCATTTATGCTTAACACGGCAGTTGGTACCTGAAGCTGGGAATAAAGAAGGCAGTTTGGTGCTGAACATATGTTTTCACCAATGTGGAGGCAGGAGTGAGTTCTATACGTCACATAAGTTTCAATTCGGCACCAGACTGCTATTGCCCTCTGCATTCAAAGTGTCATGCATCAAGGACGCAGCCTAGTGCCGAAATAAAATATATATGACGTGCAGATCGCACTACTGCCTATACTCTGTTCTTTTATAAGGGTGAGGAAATCTTCCTTTTTACAATTTTTACGATTCCTTTTTACAACGATGGCTTAGAACGGTGGAATACAATCAATGGTGAGAATGTACCCCAGTTAGTTTGCTCCCAGAAAAATTGGGACTCAATAAATTCGCTTCGTCTGTGGAACTCAATAAATATCGTAGGGGATTTCGAAAAAGCACGACGCTTAGCAATGACACGTCCGGAATCTAACTGTAACTCGGGCCTTAAAAGTTTGTAAATAATTATAAAAAACATAACACTAGCCTTAATTTAGTTTTGAACTAACCCGGGTGATAGTTTTGGAGACATTTGAGTGAACGAGGATGGACACAGATGGAGCATACGACAGATGTTGCTGTCAACAGTTAGTACCTCCGATGTGCTACGTACGACGTGATATGAGATGACCGAGATCATTTCTGTTCTGACTTCGTTTGAGTAAAGTCGTGTTTATAGTGAAATCGACGGTGGAACACGTGAAACGTTGTTAAAGTTTTATTCAGAATTTAAGAGGGGCCACCTAGCGCATAGGCTCACGGATAGTGAGGTAAGATGGTCCAGAGCAAAGGAGTTTCACAACAATAAAGTTGGGTGGAATAGCTTTTAGGTGACAGCCATTATTACATTATTGGGTTTTTACATTGGAGTCATATTGCTGGCATCCATATTGAATGGTGGATTATACCGGAACACATTGTCTTAACGAATTCATCCACATGTGCTCCGTGCAACATCAAAGTCTCATTCACTCCAACGTAAATTGAGGTAATAGGTTAAGGGGAGTGCACAGTTAGTATTAAGACAATTTTGTGTATGATAATAAGATTGCCTACGAATCAATTCCTATGTAATAAATTGGTGCTTTTTATCGTAGTTACGAATCAATTGTGATTAGATTTAATCGAGGTGAAAAGTTCGTTACATAACCTTTGGCTATACGCTTTACTAGCTCGCTCAATTGGTACTCTCCTAGAGAACAACCATTTTCGTGTCAGTGTGGGTCTTAGATTAGGGTGTCGTCTATGCATTCAGCATCGTTGTGCCTGTGGCGACATGGTTTCGGAATACGGCCTACATGGTTTGTCGTGTTCAAAATCGGCTGGACGTTACTCACGCCATCGGGATCTCAATAACATCATTTGGCATGCCCTGAATTCTGTTCATTTTCCAAGCCAATTGGAACCACCTGGTCTATTCCGCACAGATAAAAAACGTGTAGAGTGTAGACGGCATTACATTGGTCCCCTGGTCAAACGGCCAATGTTTAACATGGAATGCAACATGTGCGGACACCTTCGCTCTGTCATACGTCCGTCAATCATCGCGAAAAGCTGGTACTGTCGCTGAAAACGGCTCCCGGTTAAAAAAACGGTTATATTCCCATGTAATAGAACAAAATTTTGTTTTCATTCCAGCAGCAGTCGAGACAATGGGGCCGTGGTGCCAAAGAGCTAGAACTTTTTTTTACTCGTTGGGACGTTTACTTTCTGAGTCATCCGGCGACCCTAGATCAGCATCATTCTTTTTCCAAAGGATAAGTTTGGCTATCCAGCGTGGCAATGCCATCTCAATTATGGGTACATTACCTATCGGGAAAAAACGCGATGAAATTTATCAGTGCTTATAATTTGATGTTTCTCCTTATTCTTTTATGTTTGAATAAACCATTTTTAAATCTTCAACGAATCCGGTCCTCCTGGGCCAAGGTAGTGTTGGATTCCACTCTTCCATGGCCTACTAACTATAACCCCCTTCCTTAGTCTTCATGCTCTCTTCTCCCCGGAACCGCCTCACAGCATTACTTCGGAGAAGGGCTGTGCTTTCGCACCTATTCTCTCAGATCAACTGGCAGTCTTTTTTGAAAGTCTCTCCATGCACTTTGCAGCTTCCCCATTATTTTCGCAACTACTCTCCACACCTCTCCATCGCGGCACATCTCCGATATTATATTTTCGGCGTTTACATCTGACCTACTCACAGTCATTAGCTCACCTCGCTCTTGTTCGAAGCGGGGACAGACAAATAACACGTGCTCCGCAGTCTCTTCCTCCCTCCCGCATTTCATGCAGAAAGGTGACTCCGCAAATCCAAACCTGTGCAGGTATTTCTTGAAGCACCCGTGACCCGACAGAAACTGTGTTAGTTGGAAGTTAACCTCTCCATGTGTACCCACGTCGTTATGTTTGGTATTAGTCTATGGGTCCAACTTCCCTTGTCCGAGGAGTCCCACTCTTGCTGCCACTGTCTCAGTGATTCGGTTCTTAATTGCGTCCTAACTGTTTTGGTAGTATGACCCTCCTTTCTCTTCTTTCTATGACATTCGTCTTCCGTCAGCATTATGCACTTGCTACTCTTATATTTGCCAGCCTTTGGGCTCTATAAAGCCTCCTACGATTGCTCTTCGTATCTAGCGCCATAGGGCAATATCGATAGGTTAACGCTTACTAGGAGCCTCCTTTTGCTGATGCGTGGTCCAAAACCGTTTGACATTATTCTGGCCAGTGCTGCGGAAGCTTTCATTGCCTTTTCGCACGTGTAGTCCACACGACTATTAAAATTTCTGCGGTCGTCCAGTATAACTCAAAGGTGTTTTAATTGGCGAGTCTATGTGATTTCTTTCCCGTCAATGTTCAATACGATCCGCTCAGTCTTTTTGCAGTTACTCACTAGCTTGATCTTGGTTTTCTGGTGGGCCAGCTTCAGTTTCGCCGTTGTCATCCAGTTTTCGACAGTTTCTAGCGTCTCCATCTCCATCGTAACTACCTCCACCTCCATCTTCGACGTTTCGGATACCGTGAGGATCAAATCGTCGGCAGAAGCAACCGTCTTAGCGCATCTTGGCAGTTTCAACCGCAGCGCTGTGTCATACATTGCATTCCACAGCGTTGGTCCTAATATGGATCCCTATGGCATTCCAGCCGTGATTCCTACTGTCTTTTTCCCTTCATTAAGACCGTACGATACCACTCGTCGTTCGAAATAGCTTTTCAGCATCCTGCAGAGGAAATCGGGGACTCTTTGCTATTAAAGGCATTTCTGACATCTATCGTCGTTACAGCACAGAAGCGGTTACCCCGCATTCTTTGCTTCCGCGCCTTGTCGGCAATCTCTATAACTTTTTTAATGGCCTCAATCACCGATCTCCCTTTTCGAAATCCAAATTGTTCGTCCGACAGTCCGTGCTCGCCCTCTGTGTATTTTCTTAGTCTATTCAGAATCGCGGCTTCCATCATTTTTCCCAATCCAAACAAGCATATATATGATGACGGCTTGTCAGGCGGTTTCCCTGGTTTTTGTATTAGGACCAGCTTGTGTTTCTTCTATATTTCAGGAAAATATCCGTCGTCGCGGCATTTCTGCTCTCTCACTATGGGACCTAGTCTCTCCGGGCACTTTTCTTTCGGCCACGATGTACCTTTCATCATCGTCATTACTGTTCTGAACACCTTGCCCCACGGGTTCGCGTCTGCCTCTGCCTCCTGGCACAGTTTCTTCCAACAATCTCTCTTACTCGTCCGGATTGCTCGCTTTGCCTATACTCTGGTAAAAACAGATACTAAGCACCGGGCTGCCTTCTTCAATCCTAGAGCCGGGGCTCATGTACGCAGCTAGGTGTCAAATTGTAAACCAATAATGTAATATACTCGCTTCTTCCTTACTTTTGGCATTTTCAAATTTTTAGCATCAAGTGTCCTGGATGAAAGTGCAGACCTATCTTCCAGCGAAACGTTTGTTAAAAAAAGCTGAGCAATCTTAAAAAAGTAGCTCAACTACTAGATGAAAAAACAATGAATTTATATAGCTATTGAGGTATTTTTTTTTAATTTGACAATTCTTTTTTCATGTTTCTGCTCGGTAAATGCGTCATTACCTCGTCGCAAGCGACTCGGAAAACTTATTTACCGAGCATCAATATGTAAAATATTGTACGAATGTGCTTCCAAATTGGTTGTTTTGACTCGTAGGAAGGTTGCTGCATGAGTGTGCACGTACAATGCTGTCTTGTGAAGGGATGCTACAGAACAACTGATGAAGGACACTTCTTCACTCCCCTAGGACCACTGTAGTATCCTGAGGTAAAACAGCACCTGCTTCAGTGGATTCAACTCCATTACTCCATTACTCCACTAAACGTGAATTAACAAAAGTTACGCTGGAAAAACATCGTTTTTATAGGTTGTGCTTTTAAGATGATCAAAAAACTGGTGCTCCAGATCTGGCGATAGAACTCATACTTTATTCAAATTTTCCAGGTATATTACGAGGGTCAATCATCTTACATCAACCAATCACATTCCAAAACAAGGCAGAACACAGAGGTAAATCTAAAAAATTGATCTTTCGCACCTTTCATTGACACTTCTTTGCTACGAACAAAGACACAAGCTGTATCAACATTGCGAAAAGTTTCGAAATGAACCCTTACCGAAAATGTGATTAATTTATAATGAAACAGATTAATGGGTAAATTCTGGATGGATGCAATATTTCACGTCATTTGTTTCGGTCTATCAACACTTTCGGTCTAGAAACGAACCAAACTTAATTTAATGTTGGAGGAAAATCAATTAATAAAACAATTTTACGAAATATCTCAGTCACGTACTTCATAAAAATATCTATATTGAGATTTTATTTGAAAGATTTGTTCATATAAACTTCACTGTTCAACAAAGTGTTGTGGAGAAAGTTAAGGATACTTGAAATAAGTACATCGCTTGCATATGAGAATGAAAAACTTTGTACAGCCATGCATTTATAACTTTCATCAGAATTCTTTTGTATTCTTTTGTTTAAATTTACGATATGATGAGAGTTATCAATCAACGGTAGCGAAATGAGATGCAAAATAACCGAGTGAAATTTTACTTGTGGCAGGTACAATACTAGATTTAAAACTTCATCTATATCCAGCAGAGCCTATTATTTGGGAAAAAATTCCTAAAATTTCCCAAAAACTCCCAAAATTTCCCAAAATTCCTAAAATTTCCAAAAAATTTCCCAAACTTTCCCAAAAAAAATATAAAAGATTTCCAAATAATAATTTAATAGTAAACTTTATGATAAAGGGTTGATGAGACCAGTTGAAAATTCTAAATTTTGGATTGTCTGCAGATTTTGAAATTTAAATCTTCCTTATGCTTAAATACCTTTATTTTGGCACTAAGTTTTATTTTCTGCGAAGTATGATAGCTGAGAATTGCACTAGGGCCAGGCCCGGACTGGCCATACTGGGCGATCGGGCGATGCCCGAAGCGCCCCACGGTCTTGGCGCCCCACACACGGTCAAGCGCCCTTCTAAAAAAATGTGTTATAAATTCGCAACCAACGTCAATTCTTGAATTTTGACGAATATTCAAATATTGCAAGAGATGTTACTTGTGTCGTTGATAAGCTAGATGAATTTCTTCCTTGCCGATACATTTTATTACAGCCCGCAAATGAAGAAAAAACCAATGTCTATGCTCTAATTTTAAAAATTTTCGCCTGCGGCGCTATAGTCATTCAATTATTGTATTAATAATCTTACATACAGAGATTTTCAGCTTAAAAATTTCGCTGAAATTAGACGTTTATGCGAAGTGAAATACGAAAATGGAATGTAAGCGTAAGGAAACCAAAAACTAAAAATTTATGAAGAACGTTCAAAAAAATTTCGCTCGCTCCGCTCGCGTCTTTGCAGAAATTGTATTCAGCCTAATAATCAAATCTATGGCGCTTAAAAATGTAACTGTGTAATGTCTAACTAAAACGGAGTTATGATAAAAGACTGTCACAACGTCAAAATTAAAGAAAAATTTAAATGAAGTACTCGAATGATTTACATTCTTAAAATTATGAAAGCTCGACATGTTTTTTTTTTTTTGGGTGATCACATGCACCTTTTAATACACACTTCGGGTGTGTGCCCGATACTTGCGCCTTTAATCTCAATTTCGGCGCCTTTTAGTCGGGCCCTGACTAGGGCTACCCTCGTAAAATCTCTCCTAGCGCTCAACAAGAAAGGGGTAGAACAAAAATGTTACTCGTATCGGATAATGTAACACAATGGCATTTTTTTCAACCGGTTATGAGCGTTGTAAGGGACTGAAATAAAAATTTCCCAAAAAGTATAAAAAAATTCTTAAATAATAGGCTCTGGTATCCAGTCATTGAGCAAAAATTACCTACCACATGTAAACTTTTTAAAAAGTTTTCGTGTGTCCCATCCTTTGAACGTACCCCTTCTTCCACTTTCCTATCTTTACCTTAATATTCTCTTTATTTAATTATCCCATTGCTCCCTGTGATTGACCTTCGCTCTGCTCCTACGAACCCTCTTGTCAAAAACCTCCAAGTCATGAACCAGATAACTGAGATCCCAAATGTGATTGTTTGTCTACAGATTAATTTTTTTCAAGGGTGATAAAACCTTTATAGGCACTCGGTCCTACTGGATCTGGGTAGTGTTGGATTACACCTTTCGATGACCTACCAACTAAAACCTATTTCCTTGGTCACCGTGCTCTCGTCCCACACTTTGGGGAGGGGATGCTCTTTCGCACCTACGCTCTCATTCTCCGACCAACTGCCTCTCTTCGCTGATCATCTCCAAGCACTTTGCAGCTTCTTCATTATCTTTGCAATTACATTAGCCGACACTTTCCACAATTCCTCATCGCGACATGATTGATCAGTGAATAGGTAACTTCGTTCACTTAAGTCTTCATTGCCCATTTTCCTACTCTCCTCTAATTATTCGACAAACATGTTATCTTCTGAAAAAAAGATTTAAACTCAGAAATCTATTCCAGCTACTCACAAATGAAGGTGCAAATTTTGTTCTCCCGAAATTTTCCAACAAACATCGCCTTCCCTACGCTTATCCTCATCCAGTACTCCTCACTTATGACATATAGGCAGTCAGTCAGAACCCAGAATTGATTAATGATTAACATATTATAAAAGCCGAACATTTATTTATTTATTTATCTGTGGCAGCAAAAAGAAAAAAATACTTTGTGATATGTTGTTGGTAATTGTCTGAAACGTGAAGAAAACAAGGTCCCGATTTTTTTTCGAATTTTTCGTTTAAGAAACTTGGTCAAAATAGGTCAAATTTTTTGGATCGACGGTCGGGGAAAGTCTTAAAGTTTTTGATTGGCTACAACTTTGTAGAAAAAAAAAATTTTGATCCGACTTCATCCGGAGGAGCTGAAAACTGCTGAAATTTCGGTGGTTGGTAACTTTGTTCTTAGGGAAGTTTTGCTGTTGTGTGCAATTATGTTAATTTTTCAGGGCCAATCGTTATTGGAGGTTCGGGTTAACAAGACTAGAGAACAATGTTGGGTGAAAAAATTTCATCCTCCCGAGATATAGGGCATTTTTGGGCGATTCAGCCCAGAACGGGAGCACTTCTTCGGCTGTTTCTCGGTCGGCAGTGATCAATGCGGCCAGTGAGGTATCAAATGAAAGGTAGCGATCCCACGAAGTCAACGGAATCGGGGTTGTGAAAATCGGTTGGGATTTCGGTGTCTAGGGTCGCAGAAAGGGACCAAAAATCAGGGAGTTACGGGTCAAAAACTGGTCAAAAGTGAAAATCGTCCAAAAATCACTTAAAGAGCGGTTGCACAGGTCGGTGAAGAAAAGTCTAAGAGTTTTTGATGGGCTACAACTTTGTAGAAGAAAATTTTTTGATCTGACTTCACCCGTAGGAGGTAAGAGGTGAAAACAGCTGAAATTTCGGGGGTTGGTTACTTTGTTCATAGGGAAGTTTTGCTACTGTGTGCAATGATGTTATTTTTTCAAAACCGATCATTAGTGGAGGTTCGGGGCAACGAAATTGGTGAACAATGTTGGGTGAAAAGATTCCATCCCACCGAGATATAGGCCACTTTTGTGCGATTTAGCCCGGAACGGAAGCCTTTCTTCGGCTATATCTCGGTCGGCAGTGGGGTGTCAAATGAAAGGTAGCGATCCCACGAAGTCAACGGAACCGGTATTGTGAGAATCGGTTTGGCGGTATGGTGTCCAGTGTTGCTCAAAAAAGACTGAAAAATTAATTTTTGATATGTTGTTGGGGATGGTCCAAAGCGTCGAGAAAACATGTTCGGGGGTGGAAACGAGGGAGTTATGAGAGGTGTTTAACGAAGCTAGGAATTTTCACCTTTTACAAAACGTCGCGAAGACTAGGTGGCTACCAAAGACAGGATTTTGCGCTTTAATGAAACGCCCTTATTAGCTAAGAAAACTAGGGAGCTTAGCATACACAATGTCACTAAAACCTAGGTGTATAACGAAGCTAGGGACTTTTACTTTTTACGAAACATCGCGAAGACCCGGTGGCTAACAAAGCCAGGATTTGCGCTTTAATGAAATGCCACAAAACTAGGGAGCTTTCTCCTTTTACAAAATGTCACTAAAACCTAGGTGTACAACGAAGCTAGGGACTTTTATGTTTTACGAAACGTCACAAAAACGTAGATTAATGGAGATTTGTACAGATTTTGACGGGGATGTTGTCGGTGGTCTCGAACGGAAGCGCCGCAGGCTAATAATTAACGGGGGTCCAGGGGGCGACACCCCCTGGTATGGTCTTCTCTAAGTCGTATACAAATCAATGGATTTAATTTTTCATCAACGGCAACTTTTTTCTAGTTGAATTCTAAACATACCGATGTTATTGCAACTACTTTCCATTTACAATTTCTACACACAATTCAATCGTTAAAGCGAGGAATCTCATCCGTCTTTCGAATCCCGCATTAAATGAACCAAAATGACGGATGGATTAACTTTATCATTTTATTTATAAAACATTTTATATAAAGTGAAAGATGAGACGAAAATCGATTGAATGTAATGGTAGTGATGATGGTCCCCTATATTTAGATCATACATGAGTAGATACTTCATAATTTTTATATCGAAACGGGTGTTTCTTTCACTCTTCCAGCGATACCAGCACGTTTTTGATTTAAAAACTGTTTTTGCTAAGCAAACCCATTTCTTACGAAAGCAAATTTTTTTCGGTTGCGTAATCGCAATAAAAGAAGAAAAATTTCAATGACCAAAAAGACATCGTAGACATTAATGCCTTTAATGGTTCAATTAATTGATTTTTTTTATCTCCACTTGTTGTATACAATTTGTGTTCCATGTTCGCAATTTCCTAAAAGTTTTAGCTTTCTGATAAAATCCTCCCCAATTAGATATTTTTTTTATTGCTAAACGAATTACCAAACGTGACTGTTAATCGTTAAAAGTCTTTCATCAAAAAGAATTATTCCTTAGCATTGAGATAATTGTTTTTGAGCTAAATGAGGAACGAAGAATTCAAGCAAAAAGCATTTTCAAAACGCGTTAATAATTAATGATTTTTTTTATTTTCAAAGGAAAGAAGGAAAACCTGGGGCTGACCCGAAAAACAGACTGGTTTTGTTTACGTACAGTTACAAACACTGTAGACTTACATATCATATAAAGAGACGTAGAAACTGTTTTCCTAGATCAAAGGATATTATAATTATACTAATGTGTGATCAAACTTAACCAAAGTTACCTCTCCTTCTTTACAGCGTGATATCATCTGTGAACCTTAACATTAAATATAAGTCCGAAGCTTACTTGTTGTAGTAAAATTTCTTTTTCTCACATTTCGTGAGATTATCTTTACGAAATGCCTTTGCGGATGATGCAGATTTGATAGGATGTGGAACCCTAGGGGTAAAGGAGAGCTTTGTGGAGATGCAAGCAACAGGCAAGGATATGGGGCTACTTGTGAACGAAAACAAAACCAAGTACCTCACGCTGGATAGACAACGTGGATCAAGGATTGGACAAAATGTTACAATGAATGAATTCAACTTCGAAGTGGTTCAGTTGTTCAAGTATCTTGGTTCAATAGTGTCAATAAGCTTTGTGTGGCAATTTTCCATCCATACTGGCGAACAATAGTTAGCGACCGACATTACCAACGATTGGGTAGTGATACGTAATGTTTTAGCTGAACAGCCCCATGTCGTTCCGGTGAGTCTTTGCACAATGTTGATTCCTCGATCTGAGTTTCTTTTGAGTCCTTTCCAGGTGTTTCCGATATATTAGACTGCGGCCCAGAATTACGCCTAGGTACTTGGGAAATTTGTCGTGTTTGATTTTCTTGCCATTCATTTTCAGCTTCAATTTTCTGTTAGCTTGATGATTATTCAGACGGAATGTGATTGATGTTGTTTTACTTGCGTTTGGTCTCAGCCTCCATTTTCTGTAGATCGGCTCTTAACATTTTTTTCAACTTGATCGAACGATTTCGCTGGGCAGCTATGCGTAGATAAATCTTCTCGATTGAGTGTTTGGCAGGTCACTGGTGTACAGACAATACAAGATGCACGATAATACAGATCCTGTGGAAGGCCATCATTCAGAATGCGTTTGCGGCTATATTTATCGTTGATTTCGACTTGAGGCACCTGTGACTCAGCATGTTCGTAATCAAAATTAGAGTTAGTTCTCTTGCATTTTATTATTCGACTCAATTTCGTTAGCAGTACTTTCTTCCAGACGGTGTCGTACGCTGCTGACAATTCTAGAAATACAACACCGGCCTTTAGTCCTCCTTCGAAGCCAAGTTCGATGAAATTAGTCAAAACTAGGACCTGATCACATAGGCTGTGATTTTGTTGGAATCTTGCTTAGTCCTTAGGTATTCCAGTTTTGATGCCAAGAATGTTCTCTCAAAGAGCTTAATGTATTTGAGAGAAAAATGTTACGCAAAATCTGTGGCCCCATCCTAGAAAATGACGTCTGGAGAGCAAGGAACAACAGCGAGTTGAGCGAGCTATTCGGCTGTGAAACTATCGTAGGCGCGATCAAATCATCCAAACTTAGATGGGTTGAACATGTAATAAGAATGGACAACGATAGAGCAGTAAAAAGAACGCTAACAACAAACTGTGAAATGATTGGAACTAGAACTGGAGGAAGGCCACGTAAAAGATGGATCGAAAATGTTGAAGAAGAGGTCAAAAAGGTGCAGGTCAATAATTGGAAGAGATTAGCTGAGGACCGTCAGCAATGACGAAATGTGGTGCAGACAGCCAAAACCCAACTGGGTTAAATCGGCTGGTAAGTAAGGGACCCGTACGCATCAGAATAGATGTGGCAAATAGCACAGATGGTACAAAAAGACTCGAACTAAATCTAAATAAATATTGCCTTGACTCTTAAGTATATGAAATTACGTCGACATTAAATTGTATTAAAAAGGGCAACCGGGGATTGAAATACGACATATTTCTATGTCGATTACTAGATGGAAACGTTCAAAATTTCAAGACAAGCCAGGAAATGAAATTTGTGTGAGTTATTTCCACACTGATTTAGAATTATTCAAAAGCAATGCAATGTAATGATAACAGTGATTTCTTGAAAGAAAATCGTAATTTACGTTGTTTGTTTATTTCAAACCCCGTTTTGCACTGTGCATCACGTATTGGAATGTAATGCTACGCTCGTATGGAAAAAATAGGACTAATGCTGAAAAAATCAACATTCCAATTAGAGGTGAGCGGGCGGCCCGATTTTTACCCGCCCGCGCCCAACA
This sequence comes from Pseudolycoriella hygida, assembly GCA_029228625.1. Taxonomy (NCBI): domain Eukaryota; kingdom Metazoa; phylum Arthropoda; class Insecta; order Diptera; family Sciaridae; genus Pseudolycoriella; species Pseudolycoriella hygida. The sequence continues at coordinate 22,705,852 of CM055403.1, read as the reverse complement.
CTACAAAGGTCGGGCGGGCGAAAACTTTTCGGGCATATCACTGGGCAGTCATTTTTCCGGGCGGGTATCGGGCGCCCCGAAAAAATTTTCGGGCTCGGGCTCGGGCGGGCAATGTTTTCCCACAAATCTGAACTTTGTTGTAAAAGAAAAAGGGGAAAAAACAATAATAAGTAAAGAAATGAAGTCGCCAGTCCAGTGAAGTGAGACATGAGTGTAAGTGAGCACCTGTTAATCGGCAAAATGAAGGTTTGAAGTACGCAAAACAACAGAAGAGAAGAGTTCTCTCATTTTTATCTCAAACAGCACTGAGTAAATTCTGAAATCTGAATAGACAATAAAATACATCAACACACCTACCACGCCACGATACAATTAAAACAGTGCTACACTGCAGTGTATTAAAAGCCCATTCCCATTACGTAATTCATACAACTAACACGCGTTGGTAAAATACGTTGGTACGTGAGTATGTTGTTTTTGCTATGAAAAACAAAAAAAAAAAAAAAACAAAAAAAAATAAAAAAAAAAAAGTAACAGTATTTTCGATTATCATCAGATCATTTTAATATTCTCCGATTTTGGGAAGACACAACACAGTTACCTAACATCAGGAAGGTTGCACAATTTGTATTTGGCAATTCCATCAACGGAATCGTCAGATGAAAGACATTTTTCCAGTGCTGCTCAAATTCTAATTCCCAGACGGACGACTTTGGAAGGATCAACTTTGGCTGATTTAGTTTCTATCCATAAAAGTTCAGTCGAACCTTCGGTCGAATAGAAGAAACGCATTGGCGTTGTTCAGTTCAGAAATGTTGATTATGAAGAGAGGTTAAATAAAAACCTTTGTATTGCTGGTGTGATATATCGAGTTTCGTTCTGCCTAAAGTCAAAAACATTTTTCGGGCGGGCAGAAAATTTTTGGGGCGGGCATCGGGCGGGCAGAAAATTTTACGGGCGGACATCGGGCGGTCTTTAAGAGCGTGTCAGATATTTTGACAGTTCTATGTTTTGCGATGTTTTTTCATTGCATATTTCTAAGGCATTGATCATCAATTTTAAATTCCGAAACATCTACTGTTTGCATAACACATCCCTTTATAGATTCTCGGGATCAGAATATATAATTATTGAGTCTTAGTGTCAAAATTTTATCTGAAAAAACATCGCAAAACATAGAACTTCCAACCTGACACGCTCTTAAGAATTTCTTCGGGCCTCGGGCCGGGCTGGCATTTTTCCGCCCGCTCACCTCTAATTCCAAACTAGTTGCACAATGTACTATTTCACAACGCCTGCTGTCGAGTTCCGGTGTTGGATTGAATTTTCATATATTTTTTTCATCACTTGCAAGTTTTTGTTTTCCAATTGTTGTGAAAAGTAATGTTCCTAACACGTGCCTAATGGTTGCTTTGAGCACTCGATGTGTTTTGCCAAACTCACCTACGCTCAAAATAACCAATCAGGCACTGGTTAGAAAAACTATTATAAACGGCCCTAATTCAATCCCATAAAAGATTTTTCAATTACCTTTAACGGAAAAAAGCTTTTGAAAATCGGCTGAGTTTTACCCGAGTTATCGTGTTGACGGACGGACGCGCATTTTTTTTTTATTGCTGATTCATCATCATGATCGACGCTCCCTCCTACTCCCGGGTCGAAATTCGACTGGTTACAAACGTTAGAAAGTGACACTGAATTAACAGTGGTTAAACTTTCAACTGTAGTCGTTCATTAACAAAGTGCTAACTGATTAACCAACCACCAATTTTCGCTTCGTTTCGTTAAGAGAATGTATAGGATAAAACATTCATCTTTACGTGACTCGCTAGACAAACTGCTTTTTACCCAATATTTTACATACCGATACTCTACTTCTCAGGCTTACACATATTTTGAAGAACCCTGTTTTCTTATTCTCATACTCGATGTATTCATGATATGGAAGATCGTCAAACATATCTTTTATTATACGCTTGAACTTTTATATTTTCTTAGAAACAATGTTATAATATTTTTATTTCCACTCATATGCAATCACCCGACATGGCATTGCGGTGCTTTATTGTGTGAAATTTTCACATTCAAGATGACAGTATTCATTGCTGATGTATATTCTGTATTTTGTTAGAGAAGGTTTTACTGCGAAAATAAAAATTACGTATGTGTTAATAAGGTAGGAAGGCAAGTAGAAAGTCATGTAGAGAGTTTATGTTACGAGCTGCAGGTGAGATGAAAATATCTTCGGGATTTTCATGTACATTGGAAGTATTTTATGTTTGCAACAGCCATTTTAGCAGAAACTTTTCTTCAACCTTAAATGTGTTAATCACGCAAGCGAGAGTTAGGCGAATCATTTGGTCAAAAAAATTACTATTAGTTAAGTCGTTCAAGCTAACATTTTTTTGCAATTTACCACATAAAACTCACTTTTTCGTGCGTCATTTCGGTGTCGCATTAGGTCGCTTTTCGCACTAGCGCGACAAATCTTTTTTTACGCATAAAGTTCGCACTAGTGCGAAAAAAATAATTGCAATTTCAACAAATGTTCGCAAGTGGAAACACTCAGGGAAAAGGTCGTTTTTTGTTGGTGAATTGCAAAAAACATTGTTTGATAAACGTTACGTATGCTGGTAGTTTAACGCACACGATGTGTTGCCAAACTGGCCTTCGGCTCGTATAGGCATTCTCACATCTAGTGCTTTAAACTACCTTCATATGTCGTCACATGTATCAAAAACTAATATTGCGTCAAGAATATTGAAAGAAGAAAATGCAAATGGCAGACATAACAGACCAAAATTATGTGATTGCAACCATCAACGAAGTCTCCGGGTGGCCAAAGGATGCTTCCAAGGAGACATTATTTCACCACTGCTGTGGCGTATAGTGGCGGACTCGCTCCGCAAAGAGCTGAACAACAAAGGTTTCCCTGCCAAGGGCTACTCGGATGACCTGACCGTTCTGATCAAAGGCAAATTCGAGAGCACCCTGGGAGACTGTATGAGGATGGCACTGAGGATAGTGGAACGATGGTGTCGAGAGAAAGGCCTGCGAGTGAATCCAGACAAGACGGGCCTATTTAACAAAAGGCTCACAGGCTCTGAGCTTGTTGGAAAAACGCGGCTCTTCTAAAAAGACATTGAGACGAACAAAAGGCTCACAGGCTCTGCGCTTGTTGGAAAAGCGCGGCTCTTCGGAAAAGACATTGAGACGAGCGCCTAGGTGAAATATCTGGGGGTTACGTTGGACCGCAAGCTAAACTGGATTACTCACATGGAAGACAAGGCCCCAAAAGCTCTAATGGCTGTCTGAATGTGCAGAAATGCAATCGGAAACAGCTAGGACCTATCCTCCAAAGCAGTACTGTGGATATATGAGGCGGTAGTGAGGCCCGCGATGAGCCATGGCTGCGTAGTCTGGTGACCAAGGCTAAACGTAGAGGCGGCGAAGAAGAGGCTGAAAGAAGTTCAGCGGCTGGTATGTGTGTGCCACTGGTGCCATGAAGACGACGACGGCAACAGCGGCCCTGGAAGTTCTACTAGCGGTGCCACTTGAAGATAAAGTAATGAACGTGAAAGCTTTCGCTATAGCGGAGAAGTTGACGCAAAACGGATTGTGGACATCAGGTTTCTGCACCTTGCATGGAAAGATCAAAAGTATGATTTCTGATCGCATTTTTAACATGCCACGGGATTACATGAAGCGAGAATTAAGTTTCGAAAGGAACTTTGAAGCGATTTTCCCAGATAGGAATGAATGGGTAAATGGGTGACCAACTACGTAGCGAATGGGTTTGTTTTACGGATGGGTCGAAGATGAATGAAGGGACTGGAGCTGGTATATACCACCCAGAAACGGATACCGGCACTTGGATTCATCTAGGGAAGCTCTCTAGTATCTTCCAGGCGGAAACTTCAGCGGCACTCCTAAGTGCTCGTGAATTTCTGCCAGAAGGACTGGGAGACAAAGATATAGTAATGTGCACGGATAGTGAGGCAGCGATAAAAACGCTGATATCACCCGTTGTGACTTCCAAGTTGGTGAAAGAATGCAAGGAACACCTAAATCAGATAGGGCTAAGGAATCGGGTCGAACTGGTTTGGGTGCCCGGACACTCGGGAGTGGATGGCAATGAGAAAGCTTATGAGCTGGCTAGAACCGGCTCGATGGCTATCACATTCGGACCGGAACCACACATCACTGTCCCGAACTCACTTTATACGAAAGTGATAAAGGATTGGGTGAAGGCGGAACACGGTAAGAGCTGGACAGCGTATGAAGGAGGAGTGCACACCAAGTGCTTCCTCCCCACTCCGAACGAAAGATGGACAAAAGAGCTCCTGACGATGAGCCGGGATCGAATGAGGAGGATCGTAGGAGCGGTGACCGGCCATTGGGGACTCAACAGGCACCTAACAAAAATGAAGATTCTAGGTGACCCGGAGTGCTCATGTGGCTTGCAAGAGGAAACAGGTTTTCACCTTATGCGAATGCCCCAAGTTCCTTCAGCTGAGGCACAGGACACTCAGCGACTATGTCGTCCACCCTTCGAGAGTGGCTGAACAAGGACCTATCACTTTAGACAAGTCCCTGGTCGGCACGCGAAGGTTCTCTTGATTTTTACATGATGAATGGGATTGGGAACAAAGGGTCAAGAGATCTGTGTTCCAGATCGAGAAATCGATCGTCCCAAACTGATAAAATCTAAAAAAAATTAACGAAAACATAATTCTGAGTCGAATTTTGCTAAAAACGCGATTCGGTTCGAAATACATAGTTACTCCAAACAAAACATGTTCACAGCAACAATATTGGACCAAATATTTTTTCGGCTTTTCCAACAAACTTTATTCTCGTTACATTTTGTTTAATGTTACGGAAACAGCGTTTAACTACATTGATCACTGAGTGACGATATGAACATCGTACTGAATGTTGCAATGATGGAACAATGTGCGGACTGCTACCACATACGGTATATTCACCACATTTCAATGCCTCCGGATTTCTTTCTTGAATATTTTGAGAGGAAACTTCAATAATGTTATGCAAAAATTCACAAATTTGTCCACAATTTAATTCAACGAAGGCTGTGAAACGCTTTATTGAAGCTCTTTACCGTACATGATGTGTATCATTCAAAGGAAGAAAGTGATATTCGTAGAATTCCGAAGGGTGTGCCGCAATAACAATAAAATTTGCTACAAACTGTGCCTACAACAACGCACCTGCACCTCAACCGTAAGTATATCCAAATATTTTATTACTTTCACATTTAAAGACTCGGTTATATCCGTAACATATGATGCAAAGGGAAAATGTGGAATCTGTATCTGTGTTTGTCGTTTACTACCGGAATATTATTTCTTTAACGACTCTGTTAAATAGATACTTTCCGGATTTATGGATTACGGTATTATAAATCGATTTGGTTTAGAAAAAGTTTGAGATTGTGTTGGCTTTAAACTCAGCTCGGACAGATTTTTTGCAAACCATCGCTACAGTCTTTGACAAAAAACCCAAACTCTAACAACAAGGATTAGTTTTTCCTTCCATTCATGTTTATCTTCCACATAGAAATTCTGTTATGAAAAGAACTGTGACACCACCGAGTAATTTTTCACTCTCTGAATTCGAATGTAATGAATTCCCTTTCGACACGATGACAGGCGTTCCCAAGGATATATCAACTTTGATGATTTTTCTTTCTCAGCGATTATAACTTTCGCAAAAACAACGGTGAAATAAGATAATGCTTCACGTTTGCAACCGTTAGACTTGAAGCATTGCGAAAATGGATGTGGAATTCAAATAAAAGAAAGGTGAATTCTTTACATTTTAGAAAGAAAATATGAAGATAAAAAACAACGAAATAGAGCAAGGTAATCGATATAATAAAGTCACATCCACCTACAGTTTATATTTAGATGCTTTTTGGGACAGTAAACAGAACGTTTTTTCGGTTGAGTGGCACTATTAAATTTTAATTGACTGAAATAACGAAAAACACACAAGACTAAAAACGGAGTATTCTGACGCAGTTTATTAAGAACGAATAGTCAAATCGCTGAACAACAAATTTAAATCAAGGAAGTCTTTGCATTATTGGGGCAATTCTGTTATTTGTTACGTGGGAATGTTTATCTTCATCATTTTTACTCTTACTACGTGAGTCACATTTAATTGAGAGTAAACATCTCATTCCCACGTAACAACAAATACACTTTGTAAACTTCATGAATTTGCTTTCGTTTACATGGCTATGGCTGGAGTACACTTAGGAGTGAATTCGCGAATAACTCAACGAATCTGATGTACACCATCTCGTCGATTCTCCGAATTTTGGTGTCAGTGGAATCTGTAGACTATCCTGAGAAAATCGTAGAAGAATTTTTTTTTTAATTTTGTTCGGTCGGCAGAGGTGGTCAAAAGTACACCGGGGTCGCTGAAAACGTGTTTCTCAATATCTTTTCGAAGACTGATTGTATTTGGTCTGTGAATGAGTTCTCGCTGTTTATTTTTAGATTGCGTAAGATAAAATTATAACTAGCTACTGTCAGTCAAACTAAATTTTTTTACAGATATGATTATTGTCAATAAAATTCAGTAAACAGTATAACACGTTAGCAGAACATAAATTTTTCTTTCATTAAAAATGTCTAATTTTGTTCCAAGAAAGGTTCATTTGCGGGAAGTTTTATTGTATTTCTTTAAAATAAAGAAGAGCGCGGCTAAAGCTCATCGATAACTTGTAGAAGCTTATGGTGAACATGCTCTATCAGAAACAATAACATGCAAACACTGGTTTCTACGCTTCAAAAGTGCTGATTTTGATGTTGAAGACAAAGAGCGTTCAGGTGGTCCAAAAAAAATTTGAAGATGAACAAACGCAAGAAGATCTTGCAAAATCATTAGGAGTTGATCGAACAACAGTTTCCAAACGTCTAAAAGCAATTGGAATGATTCAAAAGATGCCACATTGGGCGCCACATGAATTGAAAGAAAGAGACGTTGAAAGAAGGAAAACCACTTGTGAATTATTGCTTCAAAGACATAAAAGAAAGGGATTGGAATTGTGACTGGTGATGAAAAGTGGATCTATTACGAGAATCCCAAACGATTAAAAGCTTGGGTAAGGCCAGGTGAGCCAGGTCCATCGCAACAAAAACGAAATATTCACTGTTCGAAGAGAATGCTGTGCATCTGAAGGGATATGAAAGGTGTGGTGTATTATGAGCTTCTGAAACCTGGTGAAACAATTAATGAAGAACGCTATCGACAACAATGAATGCGCTTGAAACGAGCTCTGACCGAAAAACGACCAGAATGGACCGATAGACATGACAAGTTAATTTTTCTACATGACAACGCTCGTCCACATGTCGCAAAAGTTGTGCAGAACTATTTAATTGGAACGAACTGGGAAGTTCTACCCCACCCGCCATATTCGCTCCTTTTGATTACTACTTATTCGATTCCATGAATAACGATTTGATGGGACATCGGCTCACTTCTTTCGAGGATATCGAAAAATGGCCGTCTGATTGGTTTTCCTCAAAAAATGAGGAATTCTTTCGATACGGAATCCGTAAATAACCTGAAAGATGGGAAAAATTAGTGGCTAGCGACGGACAATATTTTCATTAAAGTATTCATTCATTTTGTTATTGAAATGAACGCGTAAAAACAGCAAGAAAACAGCGAGAACTCATTCACAGACCAAATATTTGGCTGAAATTCACACAATGTTCAGATATGTGAGAGTAGATTTTTTTAAATATAATAACTTAAAAATGTCACGTGGTATGTAGCGCTGGAACGATCAAAATATAAAAAACCCACTGTTTTTGTAGGGTTCTAGAGGGCGCAGCGGAGATTAATAAAACCTTATATATGATGAAAAATGCAATGATTCCAAGTTTCAGAAACGCCGCCGTAGAGATCTTTTGGTTCGAACTGTTTGTGGTTTGTCGAAAAACTTGGAATTCGGGAGCGTTTCTCTAAGTCTTCTTCTTCTTTATAAGCCTTTTTTTTATTTTATCCACTGCTGGATACAGGCCGCCCCATAGGGTGTATTTAGCCATTGAAACATCGCGCTGGCTAGGGCGGGTTGGAGAGTGGACTACATGCTTAACGTGAATTCCGAACCACGCCTATATGTTGTAGCTTCATATAGGATTTTTTTATCTGGTGTTAATTATATCTACGCCAGATCAGAATTCATCTGAATTCATCAACTGAGACATATAGAAGTTAAAATACTTCGTCATTCACCTGCCCATCAACATAGCAAGTTGAATGACTTACCTGATGATTAGCACGATATGCCGAAATGTTGATCTCTTCTACAATCTCCATAACGCAACTGTTCTAGATGTGCTAATGTTTGAAGCGTCATGTCGATGACAAAATAATTCCATTGGTCAGTGACTGTGTATGAGTTGTATCAATAACTCGTAAGTTTGGCTCTTATTACAAAATTGTGTCCTCGTGTAATTAATTAATTTCGCATTGTCCAATGTAATGCACTATTGAAAGATTTTGCGTCAAATTATTCGTAATCGATGCATCGATCTAGCGAAACCTCAATGAAACCTGGCGTTTCATTTTGCGTTTATTGATGTGTAACCCATGGAAATAAAAGCTACAAATTGCATTTCCAGTGCAACTGTTGCGCGAATCGGTGTAATGTAATGCAGCTATTGTGGGTTTTGAATAACTTTACGGTCAGTTAACCTTTCATCTCTTAATTTGTAAAATAACTGGACAAATAACATTATTCATTGTCGCCAACTGTCGTTTCACCAAATATTCCAAATAAATTCCCTCTAAATGCTAAATTGTTTGCGGTTTCCAGATGTATAAAATTCCCCATTAGAAACATACAAACGCGTAGATGGTTGTGCAGATTGATATAAAATCAAAATGTAGGTAATTACTATGTGTGAGTTGAACTTCCATCAACGATTGAAAGCGTTGGAAAAACTCTTTTCATTAAAATTTCATGTTTACTCTTCGTTAGGATGTTTTTTGTTGAAATTAGTGGGGAATTGGAGCGCATAGAAGAGCATTTTAGCAAGGAAAGAAAGTTTACGTTTAGATGTACTAAGAGGCTTGAGGGGGTGCGTGAATGCATCGAACAATTAGTTCCATGTAATTTTCAGACCGCTTCCAGTCTATAAAATTTTCAGAGCTCACAAAAAACCATGTAAATTCTAGGTAAACACTACGTTTAACTACAAACTTTGTTAACACTACTCTTGTTTGGTTTTCAAAATTCGATTCCATCACACGTTCGTTCACGAATTGTTAAATATTTATTTTCCCACAAGCATATGTCTCATTCAGCCACTCCTGTCGATATATAAATTGCATTTCTATTGAGTGAACAGTAAGTTGACTGTTTTAAATAATCCTGAAGGTGCAACAGTTTGTCACTATGTAAATCACGGATTAAAACCAATCTGATTTACAGGTGAAAAGAGAAATGAAATTAGGGTAGGGGATTTTTTTTTCAAGAGCTAGTCCTGTGCGCAAAAAAACTAAAAACATGTGAATCATCATCATCGAACTCCATAGACCGTTCCGGTGAGAGGTCTTTACGCCCGGTTACGCCACTCTCCTTCATACCCTCTTATCTTGTGCCAAGGAGATGATTTGTTCGCCCAGAGATTTTCCCCTAACTTCTAAATCTGATGCAATTGAGTCTATAAACCTTCTCCTTGGCCTACCCCTAGGACGTACACCCGGGACCTGAGCATTCAATATTCTCTTTGGCAGCCTGTTACTATCCATCCCCTGAATGTTCCCGTACCATCGCAGACGATAACCCCTGTCGCCGCTTTCACTGACGTAGCCCCTAAATTTTCCCTGATGTCGTCGTTCCTGATATGATTGTCCCACTGTTTTCTCCGATTCACATTTGCTATTCTCCTTAGAAACCTCCAGGCCATCCACAAGGTAACCGCAGTCCACCCAGCTTTCACTACCATATAAAATCGTTGGCCTAAAGATTGAGCTGTGAATAGCCAAGTTTGTGCCGCTACTTAATTCCTTTTTATTGAACACATTCGACCTCAACTGATTGGCCACTGCGTTTTCCATTTCCCTAAATTCTTCAAATTCCACCGTCTGAGAAAATGCATCCTAAATATTGAAACTCCGCAACCTGTTCCAACTGCTCCCCATTTACACTACAAGATACCTCTTTTCGAGATTTGCTGTCATGTGAATAAGTTCTGTAATCAAGTGCAATAATTTCTCCCAAAGTATTCAAGCACAAGTACATGAATAGCAGCTGATCAAAGTATTTACCTTTAAGAAGACAACGAATACCGTAATATTTGAGAATCTTTTGCTACAGAAAGGCAAAATGTCACCTACTTCGAGTACAACCCTTTCAGTAAAGTCGTCAAAACCTTAAACAAAAACACTGTAATATCGGAATGTTACAATCTAAAGCATCGTTCTTTTTAATGAAAACACATCAACTGCACCTTCACATTAACCCTTTTTGTTTAAACATTCAAAATTTTGAGTTGACCCTGAATATACAAAGCAATCACGCATGAGACTTTTTAATGTTGTAACCCCAAAGCTCATTCATAAATCAAATATGGGGCTGCCATATCAGAAAAAATGGATGTGTCACTCATTTTCGCACTGAGGTAAGAGAAGTGTTTCTGTTGGTATCCTTTTCGCAAATGATTTCACAGAAAATTTAAGCTTCAGAAGTTTTTTACGATTGAAAAAAATCCTAAGTTTTTATTTAGTATATGAAATAATTCGCACGATGTGCGAATAGCCATATAAGGACTACACACACATTTTGCGAATAGCCATATAAGGACTATTCGCACATTGTATGAGTAGACATATAAGGACTATTCGCACGTTGCACCCTATGAGCAATATTAGCACGAACCTAGTTTGGACATTTCGTAAAAGGAAAATTTTCTTAGCGTCGGTCGTCAGTCACCTAGTTTTTGAGACACGTGTAAAAGGAAATGTTCCCTAATTTTGTTGACCCCGTAGGTTCTTGTCCCGTTTCATTAAAGCGCAAATTCGCTAGCATCGTCAGCAACCTAGTTTTGTGACGTTTTGTAAAGGGAAAAGTTCTTTAGCGTTGTTAGCCACCTATTTTTTGTGACATTTGTAAAAGGAAAAGCTCCCTAGTTTTGTTAGACATGTACATTTTTGCGGCAATTCATTCAAGCGGAAATTCCCTAGTTTCGTCAGCCACCTGGTTTTGTGAAATTTTGGGAAAAAGCCTCCTAGTTTCATTAGACACGTGGGCTTTTGTGGCATTTCATTAAAAAGCAAATTCCCTAGTTTCGTCAGTCTCCTAATTCTGTGACATTTCGTAAGAGGAAAATGTTCTTAGCGTCGTTAGTCACCTAGTTTTTGTGACATGTGTAAAAGGAAAAAGTTTTGTTGACCACGTAAGTTTTTGTCCCGTTTCATTAAAGCGCAAATTCCCTAGTTTCGTCAGCCACCTAGTTTTGTGACATTTCGTTAAAGGAAAAGCTCCCTAATTTTGTTGGCCTCCTATGTTTTTATGACATTGACATTTTATAAAAGGAAAATCTCCTTACTCCACCTAGGTTTGATTAGCCATCTAGGTATAAATTTGAATTTGAAAATTAATTAAGAAAGTTTTGTTGTTGAGAGAGCGACTTTGATTTCAAATCGTAAACTTTTGGTTCACCTACTAAAAGAAAAAACCTTGCAAGCATTTTTATAACTTTGATATTCTTCTTCACTAAAATGCAAAATGTACTTTTCGTAGATGTGCGAATAGTCATTATATGGCTACTCACACAATGTGCGGATAGTACTTATATGTCTACTCGTACCATGTGCGAATAGTCCTTATATGGCTATTCGCACAATGTGCGAATAGTGCTGATATGGCTATGCGAATAGACTTTATTTCACTGTTCGCACTTTGTGCAAATTAACTTTATGTCACTATTCGCACAATGTGCGGAAAGCCTTTTCGTATTTAAAACTTATATAAAGAGAAGTATATGCTCAAAAAATTCCAAATGCGTGAAGCGATTTCAAAAATTGTCGACAGTTGAGAGTAGAATGACTTGTTCAATGTTCACTTGTCTGTGTATCGAGTGCTAGCAAAATGGGCGTTATCTATGAAAAATCTTGCGACAGAATTTTAACCATTTGAAAAATTTGTGGTAACTCTAAAGTTTATTTTAAGTTAACAAGATTTCCATCATTATTTTCTTGCGCTGCAATGCTATTTCTGACTGCAAATATACCTGCATGAGAAATAATCATAAGGTGAGTTCCTTTCAGAGTTTATCGATGCTGATAAATTTAACTCGTCGATAAACTTGACGTCTAGCTAAATTTGACACCAAAATTAAATTTAATTTTCTTTTTTGACGGGAGAAAAACTGAATTAACTTCAGTATATTCAAACTTACACAAAACTGAAACATGAAATTTTAGTCATAAAGTCAATTTTATTTACAAATAAACCATCAAATTATCATATCACAAACTTCCTAAAATCACACTGAGAAGCAAATTTCAAACTTCGTGCGTTGTTTATCTCGATAAACTTACCAAAAAACTAGCTCCGAGGCTACAATAAATTTATCAGCATTTATCCGGTTAAATTTAATTCTGAGTACGTTTGATGCGATTTAGCAGTTTATCGAAAAATTAAATTTAACCAACTCGTTAAACTCTGAAGGGAACTCACCTATAATTTTACCCGTCAAATCGCACGAATTATAAGGAAGATTTTTCTCATTTCTTATTTTAGTCGTGACAACTCGGTACTTTTCTCTAAACGTTGAAAAATTTAGTAAAAAAGTCCAAAATTGTTAACGATTCGTACAAAATATATTAACACAATGATCTTACTTTACGTAGAGTTTTCTCTATATCATCGAATCTGATAATAAAGATTGTTTAGTTAGAATCCACACCTGTGTTAATAAGTAATCTTGGAATGCTACGTGGATGGTATTAATCGGCGCCCCTTCAAAATCCGGAGGCACAAAATCCAGAAGGGAGAAAATCCGGACGAAAAATCCGCAGGTGTCAAAATCCGGGGGCGTTAAATTCTGGAGACGTCAAAATCTGGATGCGTCAAAGCCCGGAGGCTTCCGCGGATTTTGTAACCTCCAGATCTGCCGTGTTAAGCCTATATAACGTATCGTCAAAAAATATTCGTAAGAATAAATAACGTAAAATTAAGAAGCTTCTAACTCTTTTGAAGCTTCTCTTCAACTTCTTTGAAAATTATGATCTCTAAACGCCCTCATAGGACATACAAAAGCTTTAAATCTTCTCAATTTTATTTTATTTTATTATAAAAGTTTTTGAATTTCATATGAGCGCGTTTAAATATCATAATTTTCAAGGAAGCTGAAGAGAAGCTTTAAAAGCTTCTTAACTTTACGTTATTTATTCTAACGAATATTTTTTGACGATTGCTTAGTCTTAACACGGCAGAGATTTTGTAGTCTCCGCATTTTCAGTAATGCTAAGTGTAGTAATAAACTTGTTGTTCGCAAACCTCTCAATGGCACACTTTATGACGAGCCTCACATTATCTGGAGAGCAAGTAATGAACGAAACCAAGAAGATCATTGACATTGGATTACCAAACGGATATAGTGAAATGACGATTAGACACATAATAAATAAGCATTTTGCCAAAAATTGCTCAAAGAAATTACGTCGTTAGCCCCTATCAATAAGGTGGAACCAAAGAGACGAATAGGAATAATACATTACCCAGAAGTAACCGAAAAACTCATCCAAGCGTACGAGACGCATGGTTACAAAATAGTCCATAGAAACGTAGGTACTTTAAGGCAATTGGTGGTGGAATAAGTAAAAGACCCACAGCTCGACCTACACAAGTCGGGCATTTACCGGATTCAATGTAGTTGCTGCGGCAGATATTATTTCGGATTGACAATCAGGAAACTGTTCATCAGGTTTAATGAGCATATAAAGTATATGAAATGGAAAAGAAAAACAGCTGTAGGTAAACAACGTTTCATCTCTAAACATAAAGTGCACATTAGCGACCTTAAACTGATAAGAGAAGTACGTGATCACTGGAAGATTGAATTTTACGAAGCGGCGCATATTTACAAAAACAAACACTTAAATTTATGAAACGAGAATTTAGGAGAAGTAACATCGCCGCTACTGTCTTTGTTCACGGTTGTCAAAATTGGAATGTTATGTTTCATCTGAATAATTTGTCGTTAATTTACTTAGTTTCAGTTGAACATAAAGACCCTGATGATGAGGACATTAGCTCCTTGAAACTGCGGTTGGTTATGATTTAATAAAAATTGGTACAATTTAAATGAAGTTTTGTTTTTTCAACTCAAGAAAGAGTTTTTAAGTTATTATTCGAAATTCGCTTCGTAACTTCTTTTAGTGTACTGTATTTTGAATTTTTTTCAAATTTAACAGTCAACTTAAAATATTTATATCATTAGCAAATGAAGTATTATAATTCATTGCCGGCTCTCCTTATTATGCTTGGTATTGGGGGCTCTGCCCCTTCACCCCCGCGCCTGCGGCAGACTTGGTTACGCCCTACAGGCCGCCGTATTCGAACCCGTCTCGAATTAATTTGACGGGTCAGGTCGGGTAGGAACAGGGGGGTGGCAGTCTTTTGTTTTTATTTGTACAAGTAACACTCAACGTGAAGTGAGCTGCAGTTGCGACCGAAGCTAACTTCATAGCAAACAAAATCAGCTGATTTTGTTTGCAATTAAGTTAGCTTCGGTCGGGTAGGAAGCATTTAACATTTAGTTACTGTTTTACACAAAGGTTTTTAATTCTTTTTACGCCTTAAACGAAATTAACAAAATTGCATTTAGGTTTCAAAATTTTATGTCATTTGCGATAGGATTTGTGCCGGTTCAGGCTTTCATAACACAAGAAAATCAAGTGTGAAGTTTTACCCGAAATTTTAGATCGGATTCGGTTCGAGCCGGGTTTCCGTTATGTATTTTTTGGGGTTGCGGGTCCCGATCCGAAATTTTAGTTCTGATTCGGGTCGGGTCGAGCTTCCATTATATATTTTTATGGCCTGCGGGTCTTCACCCGATGTTTATTTTCGGATTCGGGTCGGGTCGGGTTTTGAAAAGGAGTCGGCCTCTACCCAAACCCCGCTGGGGGCTTTGCCTCTTAGATCCCACAAGGGAGATATTCCCCATTGACCCCTTTACGTGGACTGCCGCCCCTCGACCTATATTTTTCCATTATGTTCACGGCCTACGGCACAGCAGTGCCGATAAAAAAACGATTAGTATAAAGCAAATGTCGCTGCTGTGATAAATACAACATCTTGATTTTGAAGCCCCCGGATATTGACGCCTCTGGATTTTGTGTCTCCGGATTTTGTAGCGACACCGTATTAATCGGTCGCGTTCGTTGCGGGAATCGAGTGTCGAGCGTTCGGATCACAAGCTAAAAATTGTCTAGCTATGGCTCTGGCCTCAGTTTGATACAAGTGAACGTGTAAGCACATTAGGAATTCAATTTAGCACTTCTAGAAACAAACTCGACGTATTCAATTTGAGTTATTACTCAACAAATAATATTAATGAAACATTTTTCAGAAAAAAAAATCGCCTCATGTATTGTATACATGCGGGTGAATTCAACAACAAAAATAGTTTAAAAAACATCAACATTCAGACATCATGTTAGAAAAAAAAACTTACTATCGGCATCATCGATCTGTGTATCATCCATGTTAACAACACGCAAACAACCATCCAAACTTTTATCGATGGATGATAAATCTTGTTGCCGAGGATTATTATTGCAGTAGCTGGTATCTTTCGCGACATTTTTCCTATTTCCCTTACGCCACCCACACAGTGACATTTCTTTTATTTCAATAAAATAGAAAAAAATATGAAAGCAAAATAAAGGAAGATTTCACTCAAACTGTGAGTGTCAGCATATTTTAACATACACGATAACAAATAATGTATCACAATTCCATAGATTTTTCCTCAAAAAGGAAATACACGACAGTATCGAAATGCCATTCAACTTCCAGTTCAACAATTAGTGTTTTCTCACAGTTATTTCTGTGTATCAGTTCTCTGATTATTTGATTTTATAATTCATTGGAAAATATTGAAAAGCTACTTATCTAAGGCTTGAGAATAAATTTATCAAATTATTGAATAACGATGAACTTCCCGATTTGTTTTTTCAATTAAAAATAATTGCAAGCAAAACGTATATCAATATTCACGTCTCAAAGGCGACGAAAATGAGGAAAGATGTTCATCGTAGGAAAAATCTCTGTTTACTAAAGTTGTAAAAAGCTTTTTTGCGGACAAATCGCTGGGGTAACATAATTTCTAGAGCGCGCGCAATTGATATTGTGTGAACGAATGTGCCGGTCGGTTCCCGAACACTAAAAGAGAGTATGAGGTTGGGGTGATTTTTTTAGTTCAGATGTTGTGTAACTTTTCGACTAGATAATACAATTCAGTGAGATTGATATCGATGATAATGTTACGAATGTTACCTTTGGTGATGCACGTCATCAGTGATAACAATAACATTGTTTCTTTATTGACGCTAAACAATGGCTTAGTATTTTGCTTTTAGTTTGAACAATAGAATGCTCTTTTCTTTAAATGGAATGATAATATACTGATTCAAATGTACAGTCATGGCCTATTTTATTCCAAATCAGATCACAATCAGAACGAAATCGATAACTTGGATATCTCAATTAAAAAAAAAACTTCCAAGCGTTTCTCGCTATTTCTCAGTTTGACAGTGAAGACTTGAGACCATGTTTTGTAGTATAGAGCTAGAAAGTGTTAGTTGGTCACAAAGAACTGACCATTTCGGTGTTGATCATGGATCACGACAAGTTTCTTTAAATTTATACAAATATCCGATCCACATTCATTCCTGTACTTTGTCGATAAGAAAATTCATCTGAGTCTCTTGAGCTTGACCATTTCCAGGGAACAAACAAAATCTTCGAAAAATCGAAATCGCTGTACTAAGGCGTTTTATTGTTCACCATTTTTTTTAAATTACTTTCTATAGACTCCAAAATCTCTGATTTAGAGGACTTCACAACATAAACATCATATAAACATGATCTGCGCTGGATATGCGAAGAGGAGCTGTTCACAAGTGACGGTGTACTCTATGGAAAGGGGGGGGGGGGTGGTTACCAAAGAAAGCGTGAAGTGGGGGGGTGGTTAAATTAAAAAATGTACTGAAGAGTGAATTGAACCTTCTGAACAAGAATATTAAGACAGATATAAATCTGCTCAGTAATACTGTGTGGGCTGAAAAACTATTCCGCACAAAAAAAGCAGTCGAGCCAACTGTGGAAAGTGGCTAGAATCTTTCGGAACGTCACTAGAAAAATTCCGCCTCTCAAAATAGGCAGAGGCATCTTGAATTCACAGTTGGCATGTTCGTCAATAATGTCAGCTACTTTGACCCTGTCATCAGTGAAAAGGTTATGTGAAATATCTAAGATAATCCACAGGCCGAAAAAGAATAAAGTCCTAGCATTGACTCCATAAGACATTATACTCAAACAATTACCGAAAAAGCGGTGAAAATGTTAATGCATATCTTCCGAGCATGCTTTAAGTTGTCCTCTTTCCCAGACCTCAGGAAATTTTCAAAGGTTATACAGATTCCAAAGCCTGGAAAAGACCACACATTACCCTAAATATTATCCTTAAAGACTGCAGATTCACATGTCCTCACACGACCCCCTCCCAAATGAACAATTTGGCTTTCGATCAAACCATTCCACGAATCACCCACTTGTGAGGGTGTGTAACTATGCCCAAGAGTCTCTCACTAAGAAACACTCCATCGCTTTGATTACTTCTGATATAGAACGGGCATTCGACAGTGTTGGGCACAATGGACTCGTGCATAAGATGTTTACTCTTAAATTTCCGTTGTATCTAACAAAGATTATTCAATCCTTTCTACTGGAAAGATCCTTTCTCATTTTGGCTGGTGTACCACAAGGTAATGTTTTGAGTCCTACCTTGTACAACATCTACTCGTCTGATTTGAAGATAACTAAATGCGAAAAAGCGTTTTTCGCTAACGACACTTGTCTTTAAGAATCAGGTAAATCCCCGCACAAAATATTGAACAGACTCCACGCAGCTACTGTACAACCAACTGTCTGCGCATCAAAATGGAAAATAAAACTTAACGAGGAAAAGTCCTCAGGGTATCTCCATCCGTGGTTCTGGGATAATTCTATCAAATATGTAGGAGTTACCCTTGAAACTCACCTTCAAATCCCACGTGGACCTATTGTGCACCAAAGCACTTAAATTTCTCGGAGCGCTACACCCGCTTCTCAACAGAAAATCTGAACTGAATGTCCCAAATAAGATACAAATCTATAAGGCCATAATACGAAGTGTCTTATTGAGTGTGTGTCCCGTATTGGGCAACTGTGCAAAGTCTCACCTCAAGAGATTACAACTGATTCAAAACAAACGTCTCAAAATAATCACTTCGTTTACCGGCATTTTATGAAACTGCTGAAATGCAAAATCTCATTCTACGCCAACGATTCAACAACAAATCACCAAGATCAAGCTGAACTTCAGGACGAAAAGTTTTAACTCCTTAAATCCTCTTATCAGGTGTCTACATTGAACAACCCCAACTATGATATTATACAACTTGACAAGTTCATATGAAGTTTTTTGAAAAATTTTTTCTGACTAATAACGAATTCAAATTTATTCCAGACAAAATTTCTTAACGAATAACTTAATAATCCTTCATAGTTTGAAAAGCTTTAACACAATTTAAATGTAACAGCAGAACACCAACCATTGTATTCCAAATGAAATTTGTAACAGTTTTTTCAATTAAGAAAAAATAGTATTTTATACTGCAAGAACTGTAAAGGGTATTTTATGTTCGAGAAATGGTAATGGTAACTGGTTCGAGACGCATTCGCCAGTTGCCATTTCAAGAACATAAAATACTCGTACATTCTTGCAGTGTAAATAGTTTTATATATTGAGTGCTTAAACGCACTTTGTTTGATCGAAAACAGAATACACATTCTGTTTACATATAAACGCGTCATCTATGTAACTTTACAGTTCTACTGTAAAACTTATATACTTCTACAGTTCGAGTGCAAAGCTTATATATTGGTGTATGTATATTTTAGGCGGTGATGTTTGTACACGAATTGCAAAGCCTTCTTCATATCAAGTTTTTCGCTCAAATAAAATTTCTAATTGTAAACATCTAAAGTTTGTCTGCTTATTTATGTGTCTATTTGTCTATTTATTCGTCTATTTATTTATTTGTCTGTCGGTCACAATCCCGTTATTTTTGCGTTTAAACTGAGTAGGAAAAAAAATACTTTTTGATATGTTGTCGGGGATGGTGCAAAACGTAGAGAAAACATGTTCCAGGGTGGAATATTGTTCTGAAATAAGGGAGTTATGGGTAAAAAGCGGGTCAAAATTGAAAATCGGCCAAAAGTCAGTCAAGATGTTGTGTTACAGATTGGGTCGGCGTAAAAAAGTCTTAGAGTTTTCGATGGCCTACAACTTTGTAGAAGAAAATGTTTTGATCCGACTTCATGCGGAGGAGTTAGATAGCGAAAACCGTTCAAATTTCGGGGTTTCCTCACTTTGTTGTTAGGCAACTTTTGCTGTTAGACAAAGTAGAGATAATTTTTGAGTGCCAACCGTTAGTGGAGGCTTGGGGCAACGAAATCGCTGAACAATGTTGGGTGAAAAAGTTTCCCACTCCCGAGATATAGGGCATTTTTCAGCGATTTTGTCCAGAACGGAATCACTTTTTAACCCATATCTCGGCTAAATGTCGGAATGAGGCCAGTGAGGTGTAAAATGAAAGTTTCCGACAGTGTGAAGGTAGCGGAACCGATTTAAGGAAAATCGGTTGAGCAGCTCGGTGTCCAGGGTCGTTCAAAGGAGGCGAAAATGGACAAAAGCTTGCTCCGCCAACCGAAAATTACTGAAAAATTAATTTTTATAGGTTGTCGGGGATGATCCAAAACGTCGAGAAAACATGTTCCGGGGTGGGATGTTGTTCTGAAATAAGGGAGTTATGGGTAAAAAACGGGTCAAAATTGAAAATCGGCTAAAAATCAGTCAAGATGTTGTGTTGGAATGAAATTTGAGTGAAATCAGTTTTCAAACGTATCTTCGTATGTATGGGAGATACGGCGTTGGTTTCTTCGACAATGTCTCAGAGTTCTGATAGTAGAATCGGTGACAAATAGCCAAAATTGGAAAAATGTGTGTCAAATCAGTTTTAATATTTATGTTGATCTGCTGATCAGCAATACAAAAAGTTAACTAAATCAGTTTTTAATTTTCGTATGTATGGGAGATACGGCGTTGGTTTCTTCTAAAATGTCGGACAGTTGGACATGTGGTCCATTTTGATGGTTTTAGAAGTTCGGGGAAGGTATAAGAGATATAGCATCGGTTTCTTTAGCAAAGTGTCAGAGTAGAATACGTAGCAAGTGCAACGCTGAATACGGTGAACGTTGAATACGGTGAACGTTGCATACGGTGAACGTGGAATATATGGAATATAGGGAACGTTGAATACGCGAATACGGGGAAAGTTGAACACGGGGAAATTCGAATACGGGGAACGTTGCATACTATGAAGGTGGAATACGGGAGAGGTGGAATACGGGAGAGGTGGAATACGGGAGAGGTGGAATACGGGAGAGGTGGAATACGGTAAAGGTGGAATACGGTAGAAGTGGAATAAGAGGGAAGTGGATACGGGGAACGTGGAATACAGGGAACGTGGAATACGGTGGAAGGGGAATACGGGAACTTGGAATACGGTGCTTACGGTGAACGTGGTATACGGGGGAAGTGGCATACGGGGTACTTGGAATACGGGGAACGTTGCATGCGGTAAATGTGGAATACGGGGAGGTGGAATACGGGGAGGTGGAATACGGGGGAGGTGGAATATGGGGGAGATGAAATACTGGGGAAGTGGAGCTATTTTGCGGCAAAGAAAGTATTTTGATTTATGGTGCCTTTCTCGCCCACCTAGATTTTAGTATTGTTAGCGGTAATATCAACGAAGTGATATAACAACCTTCAACATTACGCATCATTATTCAAAACGAAAAATTATTTGCCCTAGTGTGTTTTATATATATTACTACGTACGCAAGAAAACTCGATTATTAGACCCCCTCCTCCCTGTACGCATCCGTAGCATTTGACCGAATGTTTCGTCTCCAAATTTTTTCGGAAAGTACTACACTAATCACCCCAAACTTGTTTCCTTGAAAAGTAATACCCTCTTATGATTCAAGTTCAAAGACAAAAAAAATCTTTCAAGAAAATAGTACTTTTTGCAAACGCTATCTACTCTACGCTATCTTCATGATAACAGAAAATGCTCATGGAGGTGTCAAATGAAATCTATGGACGTCAACATGATATTATCTCGGTGTCAAAAAAGAAATAGGAGGAAAAAAAGTCATAGGAATCAGTCTATAGCTTGAAGAGTGTGTCCAACAGGCGCAACTCGCCAAAATTTTGTACACGTTGTTTGCCTGAGTGAAAGTTGTAAAAACTATGTTATTTATTTGGGCAATACGGAATCCATCGATTTTCAGTAGCTTCAGTAGCTGACAATTTAACTTTCTGTCTGTGGAATCGATTTTCACACCGGTTCTTCATGGGTAAGCTCATCACTCTTGTCGGGCAGCGCAAGCAAATAATATTTTCTAACTGAGTACGGTGGAATAGGAAGCTGTCGATGGTTACCGGCACGAAATGTTTCTGAATACAAGACAACATACAGCAATGATTTTAGTATATTGACCAAAAATGTTGACTCATGTTCGTGTACGTACTTCATGCCTAAATTCCGTATGCAACTGTACGCTTTCGCAAGACCCCCTCCCCCCTCGTGCGTACGTAATATGTGGACAACCCCTTATGACAATGTCAAAATGTCCATACAAAAGATTGACAGTGCCTACAATAAAATCAGTTTTATTGGCTGGGACATGCACTCAAACATAAAATATAGTTTTACGGTCTCGTAACCGCTAGAGACTCTACACATATTTTACGTTTTTCGATCCACTCTCCTTCTTGTGGACGCCGTCTTAATACTCCCCCCATTTTGGCTGATCTGTAGTGTGGTCAACGCTTGTAATTTAAATATTTATGAAATGAAAATGTAAAAAGATCAAGCGCCCAATTTTTTCACAATATCCACATCCTACGTATTTTACCTAATTTTCACCACCCTCTATTTGGACGTTATTATTGCACGTCTCCTACACCCCGTAAATAAATCTGTGAATATACAATAATCATTGAATACCACATGCCACTGCCATATGTGACAAGGGACAACTCTGTCCTAACATTTGATGAACGGATTCTTTAAAAGGGTGATTAACATGACATAAGATAAAATCAGCGAGATTACGATATTATTATACGATTATACGTAATGCCTTCATTCAGGACATAATCCAGTCGTATTTAGAAGATAATAAAACGTGTAGGCAGAATTAGCAATTAATCTTCAGCCCACTACATTGTTCGGCGATAAAATTCATATTCATTGGAAATGTTTTGCTACATTTTGTACATTTCTCATGATATTGCATATTTTTATACCCACAGTTTTTTTAGTATTCATGTCGTTACATTTATCCGGAACCAAGCTTTCAGTACGTAAAATTTTCATCTCAATTTTCTCAATTATTATAACCGAATTAAATTAAACTTATATGTTGTTGTGTAGGAGCTTTTATCCACACCAAGCCAATAAAGAACCTACGATTATTTGATTGTTTTCGTGCCTCAAGCATTTTGAATCTAACATTCTGAACGAAAATATTATCAAGTTCTTATCACAGTAAGGAAATTCACTTGAAAATTCGTTAGGCGGTTCGTTAGGTCTTGTAATTTTTAATCGAAAAGCAACAGTGAAGAGTAGCTATTTTTGTATCTAGAGCTCTTAACACAACGTCAAATGTTCAAGACTGTTCACATATCTCTCTTGGACAGTTGATTTGAAAAAATTACGCTTGTGCTTACGTAATGCTAATTGGCCGAAACCAAGGGTAAATGAACGAAGTTTTACAAAAGCAGGCTAAGCCACAAATGTCAAAATTATCTTGCATCCCTTTTTTTCATCAGATTCAAGAATGAACGAAAAATGAGATGCAAGATAATTTTGACATTTGTGGCTTAGGGCGAAAATTTTCTTATTTTCAAGTAGGTTGAGCTATACATGTGAAGCTTAAGATGTGCCATTACGATCTAAGAATTAAATTATAATGAAATAAAAATATGAGGAAGTGAAAGAGAACAAGTGGACCTTAATGACAAATCTTAGACCGCACCACTAAGGATTCCATTCGACTTGAATATATAAAAATGTCACGTATGCATATTTACATGCAAATACAAAATCCAAAAACCAATTCAAAAAGTCCGCTACTTTTATCCCCGCAGTGTGTAATGGTGCATTATATCACGAGGGTTGAAAAATCCATGCGCAAAAATATTCCGATAAGGAAATACAGTATAACGAAATCCATTTTCTATGGCTCATAGTTAATGAAATATTCATTAATTACAGTATTCAAATCGGCGCTACAAATGACCGTTTACAGTCATTTTTATTAAAGGTTGTAGCTACGGGCTACAAGCAACAAATATTTTCCAATAAAATACTTTTATATTTTTTTTCCTAATGCCTTCATTAAGTCCATGTTATGCGAGTTAACTTTGGATTATAAACGTGCAAAGTCTTTGTGAGTAATTCTGTTATCGGTATAGTCAAAGATTGTTTTAGGAAGGAAAAATTTCCACAGCAACTTGAAAAAATAAATTGAAAAAACATAAGCGTCTTGTTATACACATATCCATTCCTTGGGGTGGAATTTTCTTTATTTAAAGGTAGCGTGTAGTTAATTCAATTGTTTTTCGAAATTATGTTTTTATTTCCTTTTTGTTAAGAATTTATTGACTTACGGTCTTGATATTTTTTTTTCTTTTGGCATGGAGTATGCCAAAACAATTTTTACTAGCAGAAAACTTGATACTTTTCATGAAAAAAATTAAGTTTGCTGGGATCAAAAATCGATCTTTTCAAACTGACAAAAAATACCTAATAAACGTTTTTCTATTAAAGCCTTAAATGAAAACGAATGCTTTTGTCGTCATAACATACTTAAGAGCGTGTCAGATATTTTGGCAGTTCTATGTTTGCTATGTTTTTTCAGATGTCTTTGCGATGTTTTTTCAGATCAAACTGTGACACTAAAACTCAATAATTATATATTCTGATCCCGAGATTCTATAAAGGGATGTGTTATGCAAACAGTAGATGTTTCGGAATTTAAAATTGATGATCAATGCCTTAGAAATATGCAATGAAAAAACTTCGCAAAACATAGAACTGTCAAAATATCTGACACTCTCTTAACCTATTCCCAAACAAAATTGCGGAAACACTTTTGGAGAAAACATAGAAACATAGAATTCCAATATTTCATTGCACAAGTTAGTTTTTTCAGCTTTTCTTGTTAATAAACACTTCGAAATGCATAATTTTTTCGACCAATGTGTTTGCTCACTTAATCTTTAATTGAATAATCAATTTAAATGACAGAAAACCTTTTCTAAAAGTCAGAAATTCATACAAAAAATTTTGAGTTGATTGCAAATAAAAATGGCCGCCATCTTTGTTAACTTTTGACGTTTACAAATATTTGCAAATGTATCAACTCAAAATGTTTTTATCCATTTCTGACTCGTAGCAAATGTTTTCTGTCATTAAAATTTTGACATTGTATGGTTCCAAAAAATCATTTGACATAGATATACATTTCTAACTATGTGCCGCGAAAATTACCTTTCCAGAAAAAGATACCCTTGATTATGAACAAGAAATGTCCGTTAGGTTAATAGGGTAAAAGTCATGTCCATACATTATCTTCCTTAAAAGTTATTTGTTGCACTTTTTAATAAAAGATTCTTTTTCACGTTTTTGTAACTTAAACTAAGACTCACCTGTTGCAGACCCAGACATCAATTGAAAAGGTTTTTGTAACGGCTTTAAAAGCTGTTTTCCTATTGAATGTTTAGTGGGCGAGCGAGTCGGTGATGTTTCGTTATTTTGTTCTTTCGGTTGGTCGTTTGTGACGGGTTTTAGATTTAAATTTGGAGCCTTAGACGCCATTGTGACTAGGAAATATTCTGTGAAATTGATCAAATTTACGTATTTTAATCAAAAACAATAATTTTACACGCTACGAATACAAAAAATGTGGAATTTTTAGATTTTTACTATTTTTCCTTCAAATCCGTCTTAAGCTCATCAAGATGCGGTAGTAAAGAAGCTAGCATAGTGGACTTAATTTCTAAGTATTACGCTTTGACGTTTCTAAAGGTTTAACACTGAGATAAATCAAAGCGTAACATTTTCTCTGTAAAATCTTGTTTTTTCATTAATTTGCCGCACCTCCCTGCACTTCGGTTGCACCTTGGTACAGATCACGGACCTTGGTGCAAATTACCAGAGCTGTGCGCGCTAGTGATTTTTTCTAGAGGCGCTATCGCGCTACTGCCATCTAAATACTAGCGGCGCTACCGCTAGTAGCGCTGTTTTTTGTGCCGAAACTAGCGATTTGCGCTAGCGCTAGTTATTACTTCAGAACAAATTCTAACTAAATCGTAACCGTAATCCCCGCAGCAGATTAAAAAAATGCGTCACAAATGCCGGACAAAAAAATATTATAAAATAAAGTTAAACAATCGAAGGTTGGTGAAACTTTTTCGCTTACATCTCTACGAAATTAGAATGGAAATTTCTCTTCAAGGTTGTGAATGAGAAATATGGTCTTACAATAAACATCAAATAGTTTTGTAGGTTTTTCGAATACAATGTGAAAACACATTTTATTGACAATGACACCAACCGTAACCAATAGGTAATTCCCGTACCAGCAGTACCGTACATCTGTTGTTTGATGTTTGACTTTTTGTAAGTCCAAATAAATCGTAATGATAAAGTATTGTTTTAAACTAATTAATTGTTTGTAAAATTATCACATGCTTTGTTAGAGCATATGTGAAGAATTTCTCTCAGATAACTTGAGCTGTCCGCAAAAATCGGGATTTTGTGCGTTCGGATTTCCTGTTCGGATTTTGTCTATCCGGGTTTTTCGTCGGTATTTTGACGTTATACGTATATTTAGGGGCCATTCAAATAGTACGCACACTTTTTGGGGGGAGAGGGGAGTTTGAAAATATCGAGCGCTACATATTGTCATTTGAAAACTAAGTTTGGAAATATCCATTCTCTCAAAATGAGAGTGGGAGAATGGATATTTCGAAACATAGTATTCATATAACGATATAATTTGCATTTTTTCTATTTATTTTTGCGTGCAGGGGGGGGGGGGGCTAACATCCGTCTTTTTCAGCATGCGCACTATTTGAATGGTCCCTTAGTAAAGGATATGGATTAGGTTTTTAATCTAAGTTTGTAATAGAAGCATTTTTTTTTGAATCAACGAAAACGATTTCTTGACTTTTTTAAAACGAAAAATGTAAGTACAATCGATGTATGTGTTTCCGTAATTATTCTTAGAAGGAACCTCTTATGAGATAGTGTTTCCTTGACATTTAATAAACTCTGTTGGTTGGTTTTGTTTTTCGGTCTTACAAGCCGCATTAGACCGAAAAACAAAACCAACCAATTGACTTGCCACGGCGAATAAACAAAGACAACCATTTAATAAACTCTGGACAGAAAGATAATAGTTAGCCCAAAAAATGCAATGTTTTTAAATCTTCTACGGAGAAAAATCCACCAAATTATGAGTGATTAATTGCAACATCCACAGTAAGATCAAGGCCAAGACAGTTACACCCTGGATGATTACAATGCTCTACATTTAACTCTTTCTTTAAAAAAATTCTTCAGGCAACAGGTCGCGATAATTACTATTCCCTGTGGTTAATAATGCTCAGGCATCTTTAATTAACAATATGATATGTTTGATGAAGTCATAGACGTCATTTCTGACGTAATTGAGGACACTGATGATGTCACAAAGTGAACAGAGACACCATTTTTTACCCATTCCTCTAAAAAGCTCCGCTAATAGAAGCCAATCACTATTGAAATATTGTTTTGTCGCATCAAAAGAATAACAAAAATGGTGCTGAATGTCAATATTTCTTCGGCAGAACAGCTTTTGCAGATGATTGACACTAGTTGGAAAGAAATACCGGTTATTTACATCAGAAAAAACATTTTATCAATCTCAGATCGGTTGAAATTAGTTATAAAGACGAAAGGAAAACAAGCCAAGTACTGAAATTACAAGGTCCTATCCAGCTGTTTCTTCCAAAATAATAGACTGTGCCGATGGTGTACTTAGTACCGACCTAGAGCCCTAAGTAAAGGGCTCAGACACATACGTCCATAGACAAAAATGTATCCCTCAATTTGCTCTGCAACATAGCAAAAAAAATTTGGCTAGGGCCGTCATAAGGCCTACTAGAGCCCTAAGCAGAGGCCAAAGTTTCTTTGATAAATTGTCGGCCATGACTAGATCTTTCAAACAAAAAAAAATTTTCGAAAATCGGAAAAAATTTATTTGAGTTATGTACCAAAAACACGTAGGGCCCTAGCAGAGACTCCTTTGTAGTGCCCTAGCTAAGTCCAAGGACTCAAATCCAAAAAATTTTCTTCCATAAATTGTCGGTCATGCTCAGATCTTTCAAATAAAACAAAATTTATGAAAATCGGAAAAGATTTACTCGAGTTATGTACAAAAAACTCATAGAGCCCTAGCAGAGACTCGTTTTTAGTGCCCTAGCTAAGTCCTCCGAGGACTGAAGTTCCATAAATTGTCAGAAATGTCCAGATCTTTCAAACAAAAATTTTTTTTTGAAAATCGGAAAAGACGGACGGACGAACATTTTTTTTATTATTGATTCGTCATCTAAGGACCATGATGGATGCTCCCCCCTACTCCCGGGTCGAAATTCGACTGAATATAGAAATAGATTAGAAAAAAAAGGTGAAATAAAAAAAACAGACCCCGCAGTTAAAATTCAACACAAATCAAAATGAACTGTGATTGCCCATCACCGAGCTTCACAAGTTAATTGTTAAAACCTTACCCCGACCGAAGCCCGGTAACCGTGCTAGTTGATTGTACAGGACCTAGGTAAAAACTCAGTTTAGGGACCTATCTATTTGAGGGGAGAGTGGGAGGGAATGATAGGGGGCCTTTCCCAGATCACAAATATGCAACCGGTAGGTGGCGCTCGAGCTCCGTTTGGAAGTTCAAAGTTCAAAATTTTATATGTCCCGAAGCTTCATAAAATGACAAGAAAATAGTGCAAGGGGCTAATTAAAAGGTGGGAATGAATGGAAACCACAGTATCAACTTCAATATGTATCCGGCAGGTGGCGCTACCAACACATTAGAAGAGAATTCGGCGCTTTACCTGTGTAAACATTCGCTAAGTATGCACTGACCCAGGTTTGGAGTCATAAAATACTTCGCGATTGACGAAGCGAGGGGTCCCCACCTCACTACAATAAACGGCCCTTTTCAGGGCCTCTGGGATACTTGTAAACAGCCTCCACGTGGCGTATCCTGGGTAAGTGCATACTTAGCGAATGTTTACAGAGGTAATGATAGGGAACATATAATATTTTGAACCGCTGTAACTTTCAAACGGAGCTCGAGCGCCACCTACCGGTTGCATATTTGTGATTTGGGGGTCCCCTATCATTCCCTCCCACTCCCTCCTCAGATAGATAGGTTCCCTAAACTGAAATTATTCCAGGACTATTCAAATGAAAATGATGACACTGGACAGTCTACTATGTTCGTCACTTTTACACTTTCATTGAATGAGTCAGAGCATCGTATAAGGTGTCCAGTTTCATATAAGGA
Organism: Pseudolycoriella hygida; assembly: GCA_029228625.1. NCBI lineage: Eukaryota > Metazoa > Arthropoda > Insecta > Diptera > Sciaridae > Pseudolycoriella > Pseudolycoriella hygida. The sequence goes on along the minus strand of CM055403.1, from coordinate 22,676,832 downwards.
AACGTTTCGGAAGTTCGTAATGTTTAGAAAGTGAAAAAGGTTATTTACGTCACAAGTTCAATAGCCGGAAGTGCTTTTGAGAGTGACGTATTAGGTTTTACATGCTTCATATCAGAGCCGAAAGTAGAAAAATGTCAATTTGGTCTTGACATTTTACTTTGAGCTCTAATGTAAAGCATGTAAACAAGCTTACAACCCCAATCATGTTCCGTATACGTACACTGAAAACTTAACTGGAGTTTAAAAATTTCTGTAGCGTCGCATTCATCAAATCACTTGATTACAATTACCATTTTAAATCATTATTCATTAAAAATAATAATTTTCCCACGTCCAATGTCAGAAAAAAATGTTTGGCTTTCAGATATTGTCGGCATCGATGAAACATGACACACCACACACCATGGCAACACAGGGCAGACACACACAAAACTCTTACATCGCTCATAGTTGGATTTTGACTTTTGTAGTAGTTAGCCGTCAGTTGTTATCAAACAAACTCGAAGTATAAGTTTTTCGGCAAAAGATATAAAAGAATATTTGAGAAAAAATTGGTTTGAGTTGGTTTTAGTGAACAAATTATCGAAATAATGTTTTTCGCTTAAGTGGCAAACAGCGAATCGAGGTAATTTTCATACAAAATTTATTATATAAATCCGGGGTGTGCCGCTTCGGGAAATTAATTGTTTATGTACATAATAATGGGCTTAGTTTTGTTGTATAAAAATTACTTTTCGCCAACCAAATTTTTCCAAAATGGTTCGACGAATGAATGTCTTCCATATTCATCGAATCTAAATTTTTTCCTAAAAATCAATGATGTGTTTTGTGGACTTATCGTCGATGAGGTTAAATTCCATTTGTTGTGTCTTCTGTTTCGATGAACACTTAAAGACATTACCTTCAAGGCCCGAGGGTAATTAATATTTTAATTGATAAACTAAACTGGCATGACAATTAACTTCGACAACAATGGCTTGTCCAAGTTCGTCTTGTCCATAAGTCGAGTTATTTAATCTCTACCTGGGCTGGGCTGAGGTTATGTTAATGATTTCTTGTTTTATAAACGTTACAAAATGCAAATACCTTCACGACCACATTTATCTATAAATACGATATAATACAGAGTATAAAACGTCAATTTTTCCAATAGAAAAAAAACTTACTTTTGATAACACAAACGTATACTGGGAAATAATAAATTATGATAAACATTCCGGCATATGAACGTTGATTAATTCCGAGTTATTTAACATTTATTTTTATAAAAATGTGTACACTTTCATTACACCATCATGACACACAGAAAAATTATCTCAATTTGAATATTTTTCTTTCATTTCTTTGCAAGATTAAAGTAGAATCTTTGTGGATAAAATCTGGTGTATTTTTAGCTCTGAATGTACATAGGTGGTATAACAACAGCTGAGTACAGAGTGGAGTATTATTGAAACTTGAATTTTTCCAATTTGTTTGAGATTTATCAGGTTGGGTTGGACCCTTTTAGGTCCATGAAACACAGATCCAGTGATCCTTTGTTTCATCATGTTAATCTTGAGAACCGCCTAGTCCCGGACATGAACCTGTCCAGATCAACAGGTCCCATCCTGGGCACTGTTGCGGGATGAACCGAATGACTTCTTAAAGTCCTGATCCTTAATGAGGTAAACTTCGGGCATTCACATATAACGTGAGGCCCGGTCTACTCACGGAGGCTGCAGATGCAATTGAGATCGGTAGAGAGTTTCATTTCAGCCCATTTTTCCTATCAAGGAATCAATTCGATTTCTCATGATTTTTGTGGCTTTTACATTGAAAGCTGTTAAGTTGCTTCGTCAATCAGTTTTCAATTGGTGATGTTAGAAAATATGGTAAGGTTGGTTAGATAGAAGGGAGCATTCCCTGTTAAGGGGATAACTGGAATTATGTATAATTAAATTTGGCTATTGGTGCAAGTTATTTTTAATCGATTCAGAAGATTATTGTGAACAAAAAATTGTTCTACAGTATGTATATATGGCGGCTGTAGAGTGAGTAACGGGTGCGTCACTTTTTTTCTTTTGATTAAATTAATTAAAAATATTTCCGGATACTTCTGTAAATGTTAAAGTACGTAATAATCATTTTCAGGCTAATATCTATGACTTTTTGTCGAATAGCCCAACTCCATTCAATGATTTTGTCAATTAAATTGATTAAAATAACAAAAACATAACCAAAGACCCGTACGTATCAGAATAGATGTGGCAAAGTGACTCGAAAGTACCTAAATATACAAATAAGCAAACAATCAACCGTTTTCTGTTCTTTTATAACTGTAAGAATTTCAAAGATCCATAGAAATTACCCCAGGTAATGTCAAAGGCCCTACCGACGTACGTCTCAGACCATTCAAATCTAGAAAAGCTTATATCCAAGGACTTAGTCATTTTTCCCTAAAACCCTGAAACGCGTGTTCTATAAAATTTTATTCTCTACAACTTTGCCTTTGGAAGCAACTTTCTACCTCTCATAGTTTTTGAGATTAGGGTCATTCTGCCCAATTATGGAAGTGGCCATATACCAGGATATGAGCCATATTTCGCCAAAACCCTGAAACACATTATATTTAATTCTCTACAAATTCACCTTTGGAACCAACTTTCTTACTCTCATAGTTCTGGAGATTTGGGTCATCCTGCCTAATTATGGAAGTTGCCATATACCAGGATTGAGTCATATTTCCCCAAAATCCTAGAACACGTGTTCGCTTAAATATAATTCTCTACAACTTCGCCTTTGGAACCAACTTTCGAACTCTAATAGTTCTGGAGATCTGGGTCATCCTCCCCAATTATCCATACCATATCTCCACAAAACCCTGAAACACGTGTTCGTTTCAACTTTGCCTTTGACAGTAAATCTGCATATTGCATAGTTAAGGAAATATAGACGAAAAACTGTTTTCCCAGACCCCTGTACCGATTCCCACAAACAGTTTTGTGACATCAAATGCTTTCGTTTGACACCAAAATGAGGAATTTCCGTGCTATACTTGCTGAGATATTTGCGAAAAAGCTTCACCGACCCTCGAAAAACCATGTTTTTGGTCACTGCGAAATTCCTGCATTAGGTGATGTTGAACTTTGCGCCAGCGTCATTCACAATATGACATTTCGTGTTAGGAAAATGTTCTATTGTGAATCGCTCTGGCGCGAACTTCCCCGTTACCGTCTAAAAAGTGTGATTGTGTTTTCATTTCCTCTTTGGAACTGAACTAGGAGCGACGGTAGCGAACATTATATCAAAATACCTCTGACGTATGCTGCCGTAATTTGCATAAAAAACTTACAAACCGGTTTTTGATATGTTTAAAACCGGTTAGTAAGTTTTTTGTGCAAATTACGGCAGTATGGTCCTTCGGCTATTGTATCGAGATTTATTTTAGCAATACAATTGTAAGAGCGGGCCTACGTCTGTCGTCCGTCACAAGTTATGCTTAGGAATTAGGCGTTTTTTTTTTGCAAAAATTTTTGGGGAATCGTTTCTTCTTCCACACAAAATATTGCTTTGATGCACAAACTCCAAAAATATTTTTTTCTTAATTTTCTAAAAGACGCTTTCTTGTGGGAAAATTCGGAAAAGTGAAATTTCCGCCATTTTGGGGTGTTTTCTCCCTTCTTCCGACACCCCACTGTCACCATGTTGTCAAAAGTGTTTCTGCCTCAAAGCTCATTTCATTGGCTTTCAAATAATCTCGATGTTGAAAACCCCGTACGAACATGAAAGACAACGACATTGGCTTTAAGGAAAAAAACACTTTGAACGAAGTGGGGAAAGTGGGGTGTCCGAAGGAGGGAGAAACACCCCAAAATGGCCATAGATTCACTTTTCCGAATTTTCGCACAAGGAAGCGTTTTTCAGAAAATTGAGAAGAAATATTTTTTCTGTATTGGTGAGAGTGCATTGGTTGTGACGGAAAATATTTTTTCACAACTGCTCTGAGAAAATGCGTAGTTTCTCTACTCAAAATGGGTGAGAAAATTGATTATTTCAAAGAGAACATGTTGAATGACAAATGCGGGAGTGAAATACTTTTCACTCCCGCAAAATGACAGAAGAGTGAGTGAAAAAGAAATTGTTTAGTATACGCTTTTACTATTGAACATTTATTTCAACACATTTTTCGATATTTATGAAACAAATAATAGACAATTTCTTTATAAACAACATCGTACACAATAATTTTTACTTCTGTACACTGGCACTACACTACACAATTTTTCGGCTACGCATTTTTGAAAATTACGTTGACAATGTTATGCTGATGATTAAAGAACTTAGATTAGAGATATGAGCGCAGTTTTACACTTCATCATAGTGTTTTTGATTATTAATTGTGGAGACCGAGTCCCGACTTTTTTTGGGAAACAAAATACTTCTTGATTAATTGTAGAAACAGATTTTTTTCGGAGATAAAGTACTTATTTTCTCAGAGCAGTTGTGAAAAATATAATTCATAACTGGGGAAGGATAGAAAATTCCTTAACTTGAGTAAAGCTTGTCGCAGACTTTACTCTTGTTAAGGAATTTTCTATTTCCTTCCCTAGTTATGAAACCTACTATCCCATCACTTGGGACGAAAAGTTGTTTTCCACGGTATGTGCACTAACACACTCTCACTATTACAGAAAAATATCTTTCGAAATACCCCAACACACACTCGATGTGTACTTTTCGCTTGGGCTTCGCCCGCGCGTACGCACACATCTCGTGTGCATTGGGGTATGTTGAAATATACTACTGGTGCTTGTGCATCAAAGCAATATTTTATGAGGACAAAGCAACGATTTCTGTTCTGTTTTTAATGGAAATCAAGAGAAAGATCCATAAATAAATCAACAACAAAAGCATTTCTACCTTTGAAATAAAATAACATTTGTAACCCAGACGATCGGGCTCTAGGACCGATTATCCCCAGTCAAAATATCACCGGACAAAATATCCCTGGACAAAATGTCCCCAGACAAAATATCCCACAAAAAACGGACAAAATATCCCTAGATGTAATGTCTACTCAGTAGGTGTTATTAGTTAGATATTATATTGTGTGTTGGGGGGCGGGCTTTTGTGAGCCTTGCAGGCGGCCTTACGTAAATGGGGCGCTGCTCCAAACCCCGCTAGGGGCTCCGCCCTTTAGACCCCGCAAGGGAGATATTCCCCCCTTGACCCCCTTTTCCGGGGATGCCGCCCCTCGACCCCGCTGTTTTGATTTTGGTTGTTTATTTCAGGCCTGCGGTGCTAAGTACACTTTACATTGAATATTCTTAATTTTTTCATTTACTTTTTCAGACTATTGTAACTCCATGCGAAAAACTAATAGAAATCAAATTCCGTCAACAAACGTATAACAAAGAAATAATGGCGACCAAGCCATTTTTAATTAGGCTACACTATGCGATAGTGAATTGTGTTCGAATACTTCTAGCATTTATTTATGGAAAAGGAGAAAGCGTCAAACCTGTAACAAATGTTATTTTAAAAGAATCAGCCACATCTCTAGCACGAAAAATTCGTCAGAAAAAGGTTTGCGTCATATTGAATGAAGAAATTTCTGTATGATTAAGGGAAATTTTAAAATAGTTGACATCGGTCGAGGTGTTGGAGGCGTTTATATCACGAATAAAGGAAGTGAATTCGTTACTAAATTGTGTCGTTGATAGTCGCTTCGATGCGGCTCGCAAAGAAGCTGCCGAAGTTGATGCGTTGATTGCATCTGGAAAATACACCGAAGAGGAACTGGAGCGAGAGAAACCGTTTTTAGGAGTGCCAATATCAACCAAAGATTGCTTAGAAGTTGAAGGTAAGTCGTTGATAAGATGAAAAGCCGTTCATGAATTCTAACGCAACGAGGGATCCGACATTTACTTTCCCTATTCATTCGGGGTGCACTCTCAGGGGACAGTTATGTAGAGAACGTTAATACGAGCGTTTGGTATTATTTTACACTAGTCGATCGCGTTAGACCCATCGGGCTACGCGGGGTTTGCAGGGGTATGTGGCTTAAAGACGGTGGGGGTGAGGGCACTTGTAAAGCTTTGAGACGGTACACACGAGGGCACTTGTAAGCGGAAAAGCTGTGATGTCATGTCAAGAATTACTTTTTTATACCTGGGGACTGGCGCCCCCTAAACTCACGCAAATTGTTAGGCTACGGCGCTTTATGTGCCTGCCGCGCTTTATGTGCCTGCGGCGTTATATGTGCCTGCGGCGCTATATGTGCCTGCGGCGCTATATGTGCCTGCGGAGCTTTATGTGCCTACGGCGTTTTATGTGCCTACGGCGCTTTATGTGCCTACGGCGCTTTATGTGCCTACGGCGCTTTATGTGCCTACGGCGCTTTATGTGCCTTCGGCGCTTTATGTGCCTGCGGCGCATTATGTGCCTGCAGTACTTTATGAACCTGCACCGCTCGTTCTGAATCGCGTTACAAAACCCGTTCAAAATCCCGTTCCACATACCGTTCCATATCCAGTTCAAGTGCCCGTCGAAACTCCGTCGCAGATACTTCTCAAAACATAAAAATTGACCACATTTCCAATAGCCCGACATTTTCACAAATGATGGTGACTTCCACGTACAAAACTCTGAACTTTGCCAAAGAAACCGATGGTCTATCTCTCATACCTTCCCAGATACTTCTAAAACCATAAAAATTGAACTGTGCAGAAAATCCCAATTAACTAAATTCTTCCGCTGAAAGTCGGTCGAACATTGAACAAAAGAAGCTTTTGAAAGCCTTCATTGTTCTTTGTCCGAACGAATTTCCGCGGAAGAATTTTGTAAATTGGGAAATGCATCGATTTGGGTGGAAAATCGTAGAAAATCAAGATTTCTGTTAAAATTTTTCCTCACTCTATCGGCAATATCTCTGGCTCTGGACCGAATTTTTCAGATCCGGTTCCACCATGGAATATGAGGCTATCAACCTGTCAAAAATCATCCAAATTGGTCTAGCCGCTTGGCCATGAATTGGTAACAAACAGACATACATACCAAAACGGGAAAATATTTAAGAATGTTACCTCCGGCGGAGGGTAGTTTTTTCTTTAAAGTGATTTCATTGAATAACCTGGACCTTGGACTTGTTGCCTGCCACAGGTAACCTTTTCGTCATATTTAAACGAAACGCAGGATGAGGGTGACGTTTCTGTCAGACTCAAACGAAAAACAACTTGAAGGGGAAATGTTTTTTTTTTCTTTCACTTACTGAGAAGTGGATTGGGATCATCAGCATCATCATCAAACTTTATAGACCATTATTACCTTTCGGTGTGAGGTCTTTATGACGCAACCCCCTAATGGTGAACTATCGTCCTCCATGCCCTTCTATCGCCTGCCAAGGAGATGGTTTGTTGGCCCAGAGGAAGTCCCCTAACTTCTAAATCTGATCTAATTGAATCAAACCACCTTCTCCTTGGTCTACCCCTTGGCCTAACACCCGGGACCTGTGCATCCAAGATCCTTTTGGGTAGCCTGTTATTGCCCATCCTTTGAAAGTGCCCGAACCAGCGCAGACGACTAGCCCTCGCCGACTCTTCCACTGATGAAATCCCTAAATTTTCCCTAATGTCGTCGTTTCTGATATGATTATCCCACCGCTCCCTCCTATTCACCTTCGCTATATTCCTAAGAACCCTCATATCAGAAACTTCCAGGTCGTGCACGAGATATCCGCAGTCAACCCAACTCTCACTACCATACAGAATCGCCGGCCGGAATATTGACTCGTGCTAACTTTGTTTCGCTACTTAATTCCCTTTTGTTGAACTCGTGCGACCTAAACTGACTGGCCATTTCCCATTTTCCACCTTTCCTCAAATTCCCTAACTAACTTGCCATCCTCTGAAAAAATGTCTCCTAAGTACCTGAATTCAGAAACCTGCTCCAGCTCCTCCCCATTTAAATTGCAACCTATCTGCTTCCTAGATTTGCCAACATGCATAACCTTAGTTTTCCCTACACTTAAGAGGGAGTGAGAAACAAATTGTTTCGTTGATTTGTGAACAGCCCCAAGAAAATATCGCTTTGCTTAACGAAAAGCTTTATTCGGTAGGAATGTTACATACATCAGGCATACTAGCTAGAAAGAATCACCGAGGACTCAAAGATTCTGGTGGAATGGCACAAATGAGAAAGGCTGGCGCGATACCCTTTGCCTTAACAAACATTTCGGAAGCGTGCATGTGGTGGGAAAGTAACAACTTTGTACATGGTAGAAGTCGTAATGCTTATGACACAAGTCGCATTGTCGGAGGTTCCAGTGGGGGAGAAGCTTGTTTATTGGTAAGTTAACGAAGCAACAAAGTCAACAATATTGACAGATCGTTTTGTATTTAGTCGGCCTCCGGATCACCGATTGGAATCGGATCAGACATCGGTGGTTCCATAAGAATGCCAGCATTTTTCAATGGCATATTTGGTCACAAGCCTTCAAAGTTCATTGTTTCAAATGAGGGTCAATGGCCGATGCCACATGACGATCAAAAACCATTTCTGGGTATCGGACCTATGAGTCGATTTGCCGTAGACTTAAAACCAGCACTAAAAATTATGGCTGGAGATAATGCATCAAAACTCAATCTTGACGAACCGATCGATGTGTCAACGATAAAGATCTTCTATCAGACCGATGACCTCGGTGGCAATCTAACATCACCGGTAGATGATGCCATTAAAGAGGCGATGAACAAAGTTGTAGATCACTTCGACATTAAATCGAAAACCAAACCACAGCGTAAACAATTGAGACGTTTAAAAAAATCGACTGTTTTATGGATGGGGAACATGAAATCACCAGCTAATGCCGACAAATTCGATTCGCAATTGCTAAATCTGAAAGGTCGAATCAATCCGTATGTGGAGTTGGCAAAATGGTGCATTGGACAATCGAATCACACATTCATTGCTATAATGACAGCTTTAACGGAGAAAACAGGCGTGAAGTACGGTAGCAGTAAACATCAACATCTTATTAACGAAAAGGATGAATTGATCAAGGAATTTGATTCGATGTTAGGAACAAATGGAGTATTTTTATATCCCACACATCCAACTGTAGCACCGTACCACAATGAACCAATCTTTCGTGCCTTCAATTTCAGTTACACTGCAATCGTAAACATCTTAGGATTACCAGCCACTGCCTGTCCGTTGGGATTGGACAAAGATGGACTTCCAGTTGGCATACAAGTTGTGGGTAATCTGTATCAAGATCGTTTATGTTTAGCTGTTGCAGAGGAGCTCGAATCAGTTTTTGGCGGTTTTAAGGAACCGGGAGCTTCAATTTGAAGTGAAAAATCGTCGGAACTATTTTGTAAAACTTTTTATTAACTTTTTTTTTCGTATGAGTTTGTTGTTTGGCAATAAAGAACATTTAAATTTCGACTCATTGTTTCCCCTGCAATTCCTGAATAATATTTAGAATTTCGGCTCGCATGCCTGAAACTCGATCTTTGGACAATGCAGGCGTACCGACCACGCTGTTCGTACTGATAATGTGTCGGGCAACATTTTCTGCATTACACAACACGTAGACACCGCAATCATAGGAATTCGTTTGTTGCAAGCAATTTTTGGCGCAAAAAGAAAACGTTGCAACATTCAAGAAACTCTTTATTCGACGTATGAGTGTGCGGCACTGTTCCTCATTACTCGAACCCATTGAGTCGAAATGGTAAAAGGATTTTTCCGGTCTAGAAAGTACCAACAAACTCCAATGACTACCGCCAGCCTGATCCAGCTCATTGTTGTTGATAGGAAAGAGAATGAACGGCTTATTGATGGCATCAAGAGGCTCTAAGAAAATTTGGATTTCGTCCGCCGACACGATTTTCAAACATTGTGTTACTTCCGTTGAGATAAACAGCATGTCCTTAATGCCTTCATACACAACCATATCGAGGTATTCAAGATAGAACGATATAATGTGGTCATTCAACCAATTAGGTTCTTGTAGCAAGGCAACATCGGATTGTCGCAGTAATGTTTCATGAAAACTAAGAACCGTTGGGTCATCACGTTTGCTCATTGTACGGTTTAATTGAAATTCAGAACAAATTAATAAAACGAAATCGGTAAATTGAGACGCGAAATTGTAAACGGTTGACAAGTGCACGAGTATTCAGCAAATTTGGAAGTTTATTAAGCTTTCAAATGTCACATACCTTATCGTTTGTCTGTGTCGTATTATCAAGCGAAAATTGCTTTTCTGTTGATTTCTTCCTTTCTATTCGATAAGAACTCCACCGTTATGTGTGATGTTATAATTGCAGATGAACGATATTTCACTCAGCACTTAAGTTATTTACAAAAATGTTAAGATACAAAATAGAATCACAAAGCATTTAGAAAAGGGTTTTGTTTTTAAATATTGATATCTTTTTTGACATCAAAACCGACTGCGTTATCCTGACTTTTGAAAGCTAAAGTAGCGGGAATTTGAAATTTAAATCGGATTATTTAGAAAAATTTATCATGGGCGCGCGGTAGCAATGCGCCCGTGACGCAAGTCCACACGAGCAAAAAATTCAGAAAATTTTTTTTCGTAGACTTCGGAACCATATATACAGCTAAGTTTTGACTTCCCCCCTTGCGACGTACCCCCCGGAAAATATTTTTCCTGGATTCTACGGAAAATTCTAAGGCGAAATGTCTTTTCACTCATTAAAATCGGTCCAGTGGATTTAATTGAAATTCAGAACAAATTAATAAAACGAAATCGGTAAATTGAGACGCGAAATTGTAAACGGTTGACAAGTGCACGAGTATTCAGCAAATTTGGAAGTTTATTAAGCTTTCAAATGTCACATACCTTATCGTTTGTCTGTGTTGTATTACCAAGCGAAAATTGCTTTTCTGTTGATTTCTTCCTTTCTATTCGATAAGAACTCCACCGTTATGTGTGTGATCCAGTGGATCCGGAGATATGACCTTTAGAAAATCGTCATTTTCCATACAAAATGTGCACTTTCATAGAAACCAAAGTTAATGGACACATCCTACGTTAGTTAGTTAGTTACTTAGTTAGTTACTTAGTTCCAGAGCCATTTGTATGAAAACCCACTTTTTTGGAGTTTTCTTGAAATTTTGCAGGGAC
>CM055403.1:22625398-22665266 GCA_029228625.1 Pseudolycoriella hygida | reverse complement strand
GCTAGGTCGTCGTCGTTGAATCCGTCCGTTTATCCGAGGCTCTTGTTGTGGTGCTTCTTGAACTAAGCTTGTTTTACGAGGAGGGGTCGTTGGCCCTTCGCTCAACCCACTCTGCCTTCCACACTTTCCCGTCCAGTCCGTAGGCAGACCTTCAGGTAGCACTCTTAAGTTTAGCACAAACTCCGAGGAGAATGAGGTCCCGGGGACTACGACTAGGACGTAAAAAGAGCACTTGATAGTTAGACAGTTACACGTCTGGCATATAATAACGGGCTGTGACACACCGATACCATATACAGTCAAACGCTACCCTATCTAACTACCCCTTCCCCTAGGATGACTGATGATAGAACTGCGAAGAAAGCACTCGATAGAAATTTTGGCGGAACCAGAGCAAGAGGAAGACCTAGGAAAAGATGGATAGATGGTGTGGAAGAAGACCTGCAAAAACTAGGAGTCACAGGTTGGAGAAGCCTGGCCGAGGATCGTCTTCAATGGAGACAAGTTGTGGAGTCAGCCAAGACCCGCTTGGGTTAGAATGGCTGTTAAGAAGAAGAAAGCTTTAAGCGTCACCCCAAATTGACATCAGGAGGAAGAAGGACTTGCGTCACATTTCCCTTTTAAAAGGGTTTTTGTTGTGATCTACATTTCGGCACGATTTGTTAAAATTTGTTTTCGATTTGATTTATCACACGCTTACATTCAATCCATCTATCCATGCCAACGCCTCGTCAGTTGCTTCGTGGGACTCCGGACAAAAAAAAACCCCGGACGAAATAGCCCGGACAAAATTACCCCGGACGAAATAACCCCCCAGGGGTTATTTTGTCCGGTTTCAGGAAGTAATAAAATGTTAAAAAAGAATTCGGACAAATTTCTCGCAAAGCATGGCTTGCATATGTTGTTTTTATGATGTAGGGGGCTCTGCCACTTAAAACCCACGCTTGCGGCGGGCTACAATACGCCCTGCAGGCGGCCTTACAAGCATGGGGCTCTGCCCCAAACCCCGCTAGGGGCTCCGCCCCTTAGACCCCGCAAGGAGGGCGATACCCCCTTGACCCCCGGGGCTGCCGCTCTTCGACCCCGCTTTTTTATTTTCCAAAAAATTTCAGGCCTGCGGCGCGGCGCCTTGCTTATTATAATCCGGATTTTTGGTTTTCTGGATATTTGGTCATCAGGATAATTGGTCATCCGGATTTTTGGTCGTCTGGATTTTTGGTCGTCTGGATTTTTAGTTATCGGATTTTTCGTAATCCGGATTTTTGGTTGTCCGGATGGGTCGCTACCCCAAACCCTGCTATGGGCTATGGGGTTATTTTGTCCGGGGTTATTTTATCAGGCTTATTTTGTCCGGGGTTATTTTGTCCAGGGGTTATTTCGTCCGGGGTTATTTTGTCCAGGGGTTATTTTGTCCGAATGCCAAAACGCCGGCGCACGGCTCTGCTCCGCATTCGCACAGTGGTGATTCGGCCAATTTCCATTTGTGTAATAGAAATGCGCAGTATCCTTGTCCTGTTCGGTATCTATTTATTTTGAGTCACAGTCGCCTAGGTAACTCGGCTCCTTTGACTTCCTCTGTAGGGTCTTTAACTAGCTGTTTATTCTCCACTGTTACATGCTGTCACCAGTCCTTCCGTCTGGTTTGGAAATCACTCAAATTGTGTTGTTCTTGGTAGAACCGCCAGTTGGAGTTGCGGGAAACGCGCGCTTTTTTCTCATGTTTTCAAATGGTAACATTCACACAATGAGCAGAAATTCTGAAGAAAAATTCGTAATTTGTAATCAAAAGCTCTTGGAAAATTTTACAATGCTAAATAGTAAGGTGTTCGAAAAGTGTCAACATTCAGTAAGTTAGTCTCAATTAGTTAATATTGCGAAAATAATTCACTTAACCATTCTCTAGATGACAGTGACCGATAAATAATTGATTCTCAAGTAATAATTCAGCGAGGCCTGTTACGTAAGCTACTGATGATCGCTTTTACGAAATGCTACGAATGCGAATTATGTTGCGCTTTAAAAAATGTTTGGTAACAGACTGATGATCCCTTTTACGAAATGCTACGAATGCGAATTATGTTGCGCTTTAAAAAATGTTAGCTAACCGACTAGTGATCCCTTTTACGAAATGTTAGGTAACCGACTGATGATCCCTTTTAAATGCTACGAATGCGAATTATGTTGCGCTTTAAAAAATGTTAGGTAACTGACTGACGATCCGTTTTACGAAATGTTACGTAAGCGACTGATGATCCCTTTTACGAAATGCTACGAATGCGAATTATGTTGCGCTTTAAAAAATGTTGTGACGATCAATTTTACTGCTAAAATATTTTTTTTTATTGATACTACATACAATCCTATAATACAATTAATTAAATGATAACAACAATTTACTGCCAGAATATTAAACTTACTGTCAAAACATTAAAGGAGGGTAAACGATATTGTCAAATTTTGGGTAACGAGTCACAAAAAGTGTTATAGCTCGACAGTCCAAGCTGTCACCTTTCTGAAACTTTGTCACAATGTTTCTCAATAGTCTAGGTGTCTTCAAAAAAAATTTGGCGGAGGTGACATGACAGCTAGGATCTTAGACGTAAAAAATCCCTTATGGCCCATTCGATTTCTTAACCATTTTTATGCATTTTCACAACAACTTGTTTTCGTGGCCCAGACTTCATGCATAATCGGTTACCCTCCTTTATTGTCGAAGTATTAAATTTACTGCCAAAATACTAAATTTATTGCCAAAATATTAATTGCAAAAACCTACTGCCCTTAATTATTTCTACTGCCGAAAATTATTTTTACTGTCACTTTATTAAGTTTACTGCTTTTCGATTAAAATTTTACTGCCAAAATATTAAAATTACTTACCTGTTAAATACTAGCCCAAACATAAAACTTGTGACACAATCTAAAGTTGTAGCCGCATGTCGCTGGCTTCATCCGTTTATTTTCATAGCTGAATACAGATCAATATAAAACTAAAGTACCGCTGGCGACGCGACGGTCGCTCCTTCCATTTTTTTCGTAGCTGAATATGATTCGACACACAACTGAATCCCACAATCAGTTGATAGGCAACTCTTTATTTTAAAGTTAATATTGAAGAACAAATTCAAAAAAATCAAAGAAAAAGCTTTAATCGGTATTCCTCATTAGAAGTTAAAACTGGAGTAGTAAATTGTAATAAAGTGACGATGTTATTCACATTCCCATCAGCATAGTTAGTTGAATGAACTACGTGATGATTGGCACGTTATGCAGAAATGTTAATCTCTTCTAACATTCTATAGATGTGTTAATATCTGAGTGTAATGGCAATGACAAAATATTTCCGATAAGAACTTATCAATTTCTGAATACGAATGGTTCTCAACACAACACCAAACAAAATTAACATAATGCAAGCTTCGGTTTCAGTTAATGAGAACCCCATTATTCAAACATGGTATTCTGAGAAATTGAAAACAAAGTTTTTAAGTTAATTTTTTGGCTGCAACGTTTTAGCGATGTTGTTCCTAAATTCAATGGTCTGTTTACGTATAGTACATTACGTTGTTGTTTGTTTTTCTATTTTGGCGAGTGAGTGGATTGTAGCTTCAACCGAAAAGAGGGGTTCTCATCAACACAACAAGTTACAAACAGCAAAGTACCTAATTTTTTGGTCAGCAATAACGTGTTCACATTCCAAAACTGTCAACATTTAAAGTGCAACAATGGCTCATATTTACCTAACTAAGATTGAACATACTGTTACAAAACAACAATTTTGTTGTGAAAATTGTTTACATATTAGCTAGACACTAGTCAAAACAAGAAAAAAAAACTGGAAACCAGAGAGGTGCATGTCGTTAGCCCCGCCGAATTCGAGCTGACCGGATCGGAACTATACTAAAAACCTGAATCTGCGCTCTCTAATAGGGCAGGTCCTAAAAGAACAGAAGTCGAATATAAATTCATAATTTTGTTATCCCGAGCCAACTCATATTCCGGGGTTCGGGCTGACTACGTGGACCTTAAGCAGAGTAGTATTTTAAGAATTTCAATAGCTGATTGCTGCCTTCCTCTGCTTATTTAGAATAAAGTTGAAAGCTGAAATCTGGGATAGCTAATCGTGTGCTAAAAATCTAAATAGGTTTAAACATAAACGATTTGAGACATAATTTCAAACCACCGAAATCTGGATTGATGACTTAATCTGAAAAATTCGCAAAAAACTAACATATTTATTACAAAAAATCATTTGTTGATAACTCCAGCACATAAAGTAAAGTGACAACGTGATTTTATTCGCGAACGCTTGTAAACATTATGAAGATGATTTTTACTAAAAATTTTTTAGACCCGTACGAAGTAAAAAATTTTGTCCGTCTGCATCACGATAACACGATTTTCAAAAATTTTCCTCTCTAGACCCGTACCCAAAAAGGGGTCTAATGCGTTTACCACGACGTTTTTAAACAGACTAAAATCAACCCATGAGTTGGTTGCTTTTTCGTTTCGGGGTCAAAATAGGAGAAAAATGCAAAAAAAACTTTGTCCGTCCGTGCGTTAAGGCCCATAACTTGTATGCTGAAATATAGTCTACCTTTAGGCGCTCAAATATTATATTTTCGCTGATATCAGTGGACAAAGACGCAGTTTCAAAAAAGTAAGTCAGCATTTCCTTTCCTAAATATGTTGCCTTTTAATAGCAATTAAACTTATTTTTTGGGATCCTCCCTACTCTGAGAACGGCTAAAAAAATCGTAAAAATTTGCACAAAAACTTGTCGTTCTGAGACATGTTTCAATCCCAAAAAATAAGTTTAGTTGCTGTTAAAAGGCAACATATTTAGGAAGGGAAATGCTGACTTACTTTTTTGAAACTGCATCTTCGTCCACGGATATCAGCAAAAATATAATATTTGAGCCCCTAAATGTAGACTATATTTTAGCACACAAGTTATGGGCCTTAATCTGTTACCGCGATAACTTGAGTAAAACTTTACCGATTTTCAAAACCTGTTTTTCCCTGAAATGTAATCAAAATAGCTTCTATGGAATTGAATCTGGGCATTGTCGGGCTTAAAAGGTTTTTGGTCTTTTGTACGTAGCTCGAGCAAATCTTTTCCGACTTTCATAATTTTTTTTTGTTCGAAAGATCTAGGTATGCCCGAAAATTTATAGAACATTTGTTGATTTTGAGGGTGTCAAATGGTGTGTTAAGCGTAATATAGTACTCCTTTATGTACCTTAGCCTCTGTCCACCTACTCCTACATCCTATCCTACCCGTGGTGACACCTGTTATAGTGAGCAACCCGCATGAACGATCAGGTAACCAACCCTGGTGTAGTAGTGTGGGTCACTTAGCATAAGGATGAGGGGGGCTGCCTTCGGGTAGTACCTAAACGGCACGTATAGGGAGGGCCGAAGGCAGCTAGGCGCTATCAAGATGGGATGGCGACTTAGTATGGTGGCGGATGATCTCAACAGCAAGAGACAACGGCAGCATACACAGCCCTAGTCAGATGGGCTACCATCACCACCTGGTGACTTCCCTACGGGTCATCGGGAGAAGGAAAGTAGGTTGGGCGCTTGGCTAACTCCCAGACACCGTAAAAACAGTCTTGTTATGAATTCCCCAACACAGCCTCGGATCGGACAGGATAAACGGCAACGACTCAAGCATCGGAAAAAGGACAACGATTTACAATTAGGAACATGGAATGTAAGATCTTTGTTGCGGCCAGGAGGATTGAGATCTCTCACAAGTGCGCTAAGAGCGGCAAAAATTGACATAACAGCTGTGCAAGAAACGAGATGGCCTGGAAAGGACACCATGACCAGTAGCGACTATAAGTTCTACTATAGTGGGAAGAGTAACGACAGTCCAAGAGAGTATGGAACAGGCTTCATGGTTCTCGGCAGAGCTAGAAACGCGGTGATTGGTTTCAGTCCTGTTGACGAGCGATTGTGCTCTCTACGGATAAGAGGAAAATTTTTCAATTACACTCTTATAAACGTTTATGCGCCTACGGAGGAAAGCGACAACGAGACGAAGGAGCTATTCTACGAGAAACTGGTGGATGTATATGATGGAGCGCCGAAACGAGACATTAAAATTGTGCTTGGAGATTTTAATGCTAAGATAGGCCGCGAAGTATTTTATCGTCCCACAAGCGGTAAACATAGCCTTCACGAAAACTCGAACGCGGGTGGTTGATTTTGCAGCATCAAGAAACATGGTTGTCAGCAGTACCTATTTCCAACATAAAGACATCCACAAAGCGACATGGGTATCACCGGATAAACGAACCAAAAACCAGATTGACCATATTTTGATAGATGCACGTCACTGTTCAAATATGTTGAATGTCAGAAGCTGTAGAGGACCGAATGTAGATTCCGATCACTACCTGGTGAGAGCGGCCGTTAGGTCTCGAATATCGGTTCAACACAATCGACAACCGGCATTGGAAAGGTGGGACGTGGAAAAACTACAGAACGAAGACATTAAACGTCAATATGTCGACAGGCTGGAGACGAATATTATTGCCGGAATGGTCAGCGAACAACGAAGCGTCGACGATGCGTGGAATCAAATTAGACGGAATGTAGAGAGCGCCGCAGCAGAGACAGTGGGAACGAGAACGGGAAATAAAAGAAATATCTGGTTTGACGATGAATGCCAGAAGGCCATGGACGACAAAAACGCAGCTCGCCTGAAAACTCTAAGTAGGTTCACTCGAGCTGGCCAGGAAGAGTACCGTTCTAAAAGAAATTTCGAGAGAAAACTCTTCCGACGGAAAAAGCGACAGCGTGACAAGGAAGTTTTGATCGAAATTGAGAAGTTTGGCAATCGGAAGGAGACTCGGAACTTTTACCGGAAAGTGAACGAATCCAGAAACGGTTACAGTCAACAACCTTTTCTGTGTAAGGACAAGCATGGATTGGTCTTAGCAGATGAGGAAAGGTGTATCGCGAGATGGGCTGAGTACTTTAAGGAACTGCTTAACCCGAACAGACCGCTCAACCGAGACGACGAAAGCGACGAATTGCCATTTCAGACAGCGCAACCATACATAGAAGAACCAACGATGCAAGAAGTTGAAGCTGAAATTTTAAAGCTCAAAAATTTCAAAGCCCCGGGGACTGACAACCTACCCGGTGAACTTTTCAAGAACGGCGGCAACGCGCTATGTATGGAGATGCACGAGCTCATCATACGCATCTGGACTGACGAGGAGTTACCGGAAGATTGGAAGACCAGCATACTTTGTCCCATATACAAAAAAGGTGACAAATTGGAGTGTGGCAATTTTCGAGGAATCGCTCTGCTGAATATTGCTTACAAGATATTTGCAAATATTCTATATCAGCGCCTTCATCCATACACGGAATCTACGATATGTGAATACCAAAGTGGTTTACGTGTAGGTCGTTCAACATCGGACCAGCTGTTTAATATCAGACAGATCTTGGAGAAGTGCAAGGAGTACAACATTGAAACACACCATTTGTTCGTTGACTTCAAGGCAGCCTATGACAGTGTTAGAAGAAATAAGCTATGGAGAGTCATGGAGGAGTTCGGAATTCCCAACAAACTGATCTCGCTAACGAAGCTAACACTAAACGGAGCTAACAGCCGAGTAAGGATCCGCAATCAAATGTCAGAGACTTTCGACATTGAGGAAGGCCTACGTCAAGGAGATCCTCTTGCAACGCTGCTTTTCAATTTACCACTCGAAGCAGCTGTTCAAACCATGGACATAGACTCCAGCGGCACCATTTTCTCCAAGTCCAGTCAGTTGCTTGGTTTTGCAGATGACCTGGACATTATTGGCCGAACTATGGATGTTGTTAAAGATAAGTTTATGGCCTTGGAGAGGAAAGGTACCGACCTTGGGTTGAAGGTCAATGACGGAAAAACGGAATACATGATCATCCCACCTACGAATCGATATCGGGAAGATAACGTAACGATCGACACACACACATTCAAAATGGTCAATAAGTTCGTATACCTTGGATCAGAGCTGAACATAAACAACGACATTGCGGACGAAATAAAAAGGCGAGTAACTTTGGGCAACCGGAGTTATTACAGCCTGCTGAAAATTCTAAAGTCCAAGTCAGTAAGCCGAAATTCAAAATGCGCACTTTATAAAATTGTGATCAGACCGGTAGTTACGTACGGTTCGGAGTCGTGGTGCTTGACACAGAAAAATGAACAATCTCTGCATACGTTCGAGCGAAAGGTACTGCGTACAATATTTGGACCAGTATTTGACCGAAAACTGAACCGATGGCGCAGACGATATAATCACGAGCTCATAGAGCTTTTTGGAGAGCCCGACATAGTCAGAACAACAAAAATAAATAGACTACGTTGGCTCGGTCACGTACAACGAATGAATGAACATCGTATTCCAAAAAAAATTCTGAAGTCCAAACCTGAAGGCAAAAGGAGTGCAGGGCGACCCAAGTCCAGGTGGAGCGACGCTGCTTTTGCCAACTTAAGAACTGTGGGAGTAACCAGCTGGGAGACGTTAGCTGCAGATAGGCCCGGTTGGAGAAGCATGTTGGAGAAGGCCAAGACCCTTAATGGGTTGTAGTGCCGGTAAAGTAAAGTAAGTAAGCCCAGGGAATTATCGCCCAGATCAAAATAAATTGGCATTTTCACACGGGGAATTATTACCCAGGAATTATGGGTAAAATGTTATTTTAGGGGGTTGGTGGCGGAAGGGGTGGGGGGAAGTGTGGGTGTTAGGGGTCAACTACCCCAACAATATAATATGTTGTTAATACGAGGCGCTTCACATCAGATTTAGTAGTGGGAACCGTTTAAAGTTATGGATTAGTGGTATTAGCACATGACAAAAAATGCATTCTTGGGGGGTTGAAGAGCATAAATACTTCCTTGCAATTGCTTAAAAGTGGATGGAATTCGACATTAAATTTTAGCGCTGTGATTGTGAAGTTCAGAGCTGTGCGCGCTAGTGAATTTTACTAGCGCCGCTAGCGCTACCACCATCTGAAAACTAGCGGCGCAACCGCTAGTAGCGCTGTTTTTTGGGCCAGGGCTAGTAAATTGCGCTAGCGCTAGCGCTAGTAGTTATTTGGAAAAAAAAAATTGAGCAATTTCTAAAATTTCAACTTCAATTTCTCTAATTCAATTTTAAACGACGCCATAGTAGTTCTGGAGTTCCAGAGCAATTTCACTTACAATTAAAAAAGAATTACTTTATCGAATTTATTGGTATCATAATCATACGAAGTGCATATTCGTCAATTTTGTTCGGTCAACTTTGGAGGGCTGTATACGTGGGGAGACAGCGCGGACCGCCATTTATTAAAAGCGTCGTAACACATCTAAATTTATATGACGTGTTGAATTTTTTGTATCAAAAGTGGTGTGTCACCCGCGCATCTGATCCAAAGTATATAAACACGGAAGTAATGCTGACCCTCAGTTTATCAGACTTTCGACGGAACCCTAGTTTGAGGTGAGTTTTCTATGACACCAATACTTATTTCTAAAACAGGTTGTGCGTATGTCATCGATATATACATAAATTCACCTCAAAGTAGGGCTCCTTATGTTTTTGCGGGTTTGCACTACCTTCCGACGTTCCGTGTTTATATGTATACTTTCCATCTGATCCGCTCTACCTTTCCACGTATGCTGCAAGGCTACCCTAAATATTTTAAATGAACATTTAAATGCTTTTTAATGAGACCAATATCTACCTTGGTCCAAAAAATTTTGATTCTATGTAATGCGTTAAGCCTTTTATGCAGGGACAGCAAACCATGAGAGTTTCGTTGTTATATGACAAACTCACTGATTTCGGCTCGAAATTTCCAGTGCACGTTCGAAAACAGTTTTTGCCCTTGCACCTGATTCTCTCTCCTATATAGACAAGAGAACAGAGCCGTACAACCAAACTATATTTTGTCTTTTCAGCGCTGTTGTGTATATGTTATTTTGACATTCACATTTGTGCGGCACAGTGGCGCTCTTCTCCAATTGGGGTCTTGCCTCTTGCCTACGTGAGAACCAATGGGTGAATGTGCCTTTTGCTATATGTTTAATTAGACATAAGCAGGTCGTCATTTTCACAAAACATGTATTTTGATAAAAATTTAAAGCGTCTTTGTATTAGCAAACAAGATACTGTGCTATTTTCAGATAGTAAATTAAGGAAATGTGGTCAATTTACAAAAAAAAATTTCTAGCGGTAGCGCTCAGCAAAAAATTTAGAACGCGCTAGCGCTAGTAATTTTGTAAAAGTAGCGGGGTAACTTTTTTGAGCGTGGTATCGACGGAGTATGCGCAACTTCGTCTTTCTGCACCATTTATTGGATCATTGAAGTAAGTGTAGCAATATTGTACGTTCGCTCGCCGTGCACGTGTGTAATTGCTTCGCAACGTGAAAGGGGTTCCCGCTCAGTATGGCAAACTGCCCTTTTCAGGGCCAATGGGAAGCAGCCTGCTCGTGGCGTATCTTGAGTAATTCCATACTGAGCGGATTCTTACAAAATTAAAGCGCTAAAAGAGTATTTCATTCTCGTAGTCAAGATAGTTCGTGGTTCAACATAGCCACAACTCTTTTGAAGGTAAATAGTTCGTGGTTTAACATAGCCACAACTCTTTTGGAAAAGAAGAATAGAGGAATAGAAGATTGCCGTTTCAACAATTGATGACGTAACCAAGTGAAAAGCATATAACAGATGATCACAAAAAAGTTTTTAGTATGCGATTTTAAATAAATTTAATGAAAAATATAAGTTTTTGGTTGTAAAAGTGTTTGTTACGTAACATTTTTACAAACCCCCCTTCTCCTAAAACCCGTAACAATCTGTAACAAATTCTTGTACCCCCCCCCCCTCCCCCAGTGTTACGTAATTTAGGGACAGCCCCTAATCAATAACTTCAAACGGCTCCACTACTAAACCTGATGTGCGCCACCATAACAAAAATATTATTGTTGGGGGAGTTTGACCCCTACACCCACCACTTCCCCCACCCCTTCCGCCACCAACCTCCTAAAGTAAAAATTTTACCCCCAGCTATGACACAACTATCAGAGCTATTCGAGATTTAACACACAGTGGACTGTCTGGTATGAATTACCGCCCAGTTAATATTGTAAGATCATAAGCACCATACAATTAGAAAACTTATATTTTGCTCATAGTTTCGTTTCTGTTGATTGACCAGCTGGTGCACTCATACATAGAAACATAGAAAAATTTTTGCTTCTGTTGTATGTTCTTCAACTGGTTTATTGCCGTTGTGTATGAAAAGAACACAAAAGAACAACGGCAATAAACCAGTTGAAGAACATACAACAGAAGCAAAAATTTTTCTATGTTTCTATGTATGAGTGCACCAGCTGATCAATCAACAGAAACGAAACTATGAGCAAAATATAAATTTTCTAATTGTATGGTACAATCTGGTCATTTGAAAGAGACCTGGCTAGCAGCACTGAGGTAAATGTATGTAAATCTACCTCAGTATTGCCAGTCAGGTCTCTTTCAAATGACCAGATTGTACTTATGATCTTACAATATTAACTGGGTGATAGTTGTCTCATAGCTGGGTAATAATTCCTGGGGGATAATTCCCAGGGTCATATTTCCCATCCACCCGGGCGATAATTCCTGAGTGATATTTCCCCGGGTGATATTCCCCATCTGCCCGGGCGATAATTCCTGGGTGATAATTCCCCGGGTGATATTTCCCGCATTTACCCGGGCCATAATTCCTGGGTGATAATTCTCCGGGTGAAAATCCCAATTTATTTTGGTCTGGGCGATAATTCATGTCGCCGTACGTAACTCGAGGAAATCTTTTCCGACTTTTTTTGATTTTGAGTCCTTGGACTCAGCCACGGCCTTAAAACTGAGTCTGTACTAGGGCTAAACGTGTTTTTTCTACATAAATCCGGTAAATCTTATCCGATTTTCAAAATCTCATTTTTTTTTCATGAAAGATAATTGAAACAAAAATAACGGAATTGAATATTAGCAAAATCGGTCGAAAACTTTCGAAGTTACGGTCGAATACGTGGTCAAGAACGTGGTTTTTTGAAAGTTGGTGGAACGTTTTGAAATAAGAACGGAAATTGCTCTTGAAGGTTTTAAATAAAAGATATCAAAAATTAGTGAAAATCTGTAGAGTGGTTCAGGCTGTAGAGTCCTTAGTGTGGGTCCAACTCACGCTACGTGACCCTAAACGATATTTGGTGGTTTTTCGTGAATATTTCTTTAATCTTTGGGCTTCTTTTAGGGATTTGAAGAGGAGAATCCTTTGCTTCGGAAGGTTTTTTCGATATTGCCCTTTCGTCAATTTCCAATCCAATTTAATGTCGACGTGATTTAATACACTTAAGAGTTAAGGGAATATTTACTTCGATGCATTCGAATCTTTTTGCAACATCTATTCTGTTTGTCACATGTATTCTGATACATACGGATCCCTTGTATATGTTTTCACTTGGCAGATGCTAATCGCACGCGCGTGCGAATAGTCCATTAAACACTATTCGCACGCTATAAAATTAAACTTAGGAAATTCAATTAAGAAATTGTGATTGTTTTTAAATCCGATGTCTTTACGTCACCATTCGTACAAAGAAAATTTCTTTTTTTATCCGACTTTCATTTTATCGCGTCCTAATAGTGTTTATCGTACTATTCGCACGCGGGTTCAAATAGTCACTTCGTTTTTACTTCATTGTAGAGAACAATTAAGGAAATATTTGTGTCGATAGAAGTATGCATGGGCCCTAGGCCACTTAGAGCCGGCTCCAGGTCGAAGAATTTAGAAGGGGCTTGGGAACACCATAGCTACGGAGTTCAGACAGTTTTTTCAATATTGTGCCTTTTGGACAATTTCCCATACAGAACGCATTCATTAATTTGCGACGGACGTAGGTATATTAAGAAATCGTACGGGTAGACGAAGCTGATGTTTATGTTATTGTTTTGGATGAGTGCTATATGAAGGATTTTATGATTTTCAAACCTTGTTTGTTAATTCTATGGTCTAATCTTTATTGAAAGAAACGTGAAGATAAAATGTGTCATCTGACGAAACTGTCTCGTGCGCACTCGACAGGTCATCTTGAAACCATAAAAGGTGATAATTTTGCGTTTCGAATTCTGGTTCTGTCTACCTATTCACTGTCGTGTACTGCACTTGTTGTTATGTGAATTTCTTTGACTCATACCCTAGCCCCATACGAAATCAGTTTCTTATGAAGTTGACGGTGTTACTAGCTTAACCCAACCATAACCGAACACTTGGTGATCGAAACTTTTCAGAAAATTGAGGGGAACATTTTCCTCTATGGAAGTGGAGAACAGAGAGAGTGTAATATTTTTTTTATGGAAGCACGGCTCCTAGGCTTCTTAGAGCCGGCCCCAGCTCAGCCAATTTAGTGGGAGCTTGAAGGGGTGACTTTCTGGGTAATGCAATTATTATGACGGACGACGACGTAGGCTTTATAAGTAATCATACGGTTCATTGAAGCATATATTTTTTAAATCTGACGACAAATGTTGTCATTTTTGGGTGTAATGAGAAAACGCATTATCAATTTACGAAAAATTGAAAAAATAAAACAACGTCGTTAAATCAAACTTTGTTCCGTAAATAAAAATATTTTTCATCTTTCAATGTCAACTTTGAGGTCAAAATCTTCACGGTGGTTGACAATTGTTTTTGGCGTAGAAATTGTTTTTCATGGTGGGAAAAGGAGTATGATAAGAAAACTATTGTGCGTTCGATGTGATATATACATTGTTATACGCATTGCTACAAAGGAGGCAACTCCAAACACAGACTGGCTATATGGTATGGTAGCAGCTGGCTTTTCCACTGTCTTTACACATCCATACAGTCCGCGTAGTCATCGGAGTTGTTAATGCTAAAGGAAGGACTCTAAGCCGAAAGCAACCTCAATGCCATCCCAATATTTAGACTTTGAATTTTTCGAATATAATGGCGTACCCTGCGCTAAATTTATAACATATACAAATAGTTATAAGTTATATATTTACGTTTTAAGTTAAAAATGTTTATAAGTTATAAGCTACAAATTATCAGTTTTGAAACTGATCAGTACTGATTTGTATCAGTTTGAAACTTATCAGTATTGATACATATCAGTTTTGTCATCAGTACTGACCAGTTTAAAAACTGATAGGGGTCAGTGCTGATCAGTTTCAAAACTGACACGGATTAGTACTGATCTGGATAAGTACTGATCAGTTTTAAAAATAATACGAATAAGTAATGATCAGTTTCAAAACTGATCTGAAACAGTACTGATCAGTTTCAAAACTTATAACTTGTAGCGTACAACTTATAAAAATTTATAGCTTGAAACGTAAGTTTATAACATTTCCAAAATTAGCGCACTAGTTGCGAGAACTAGAAGAGAACTTTCGTTATGTATCGAAAGAAAATGCTATAATGTTTCCAACACACTCAAATAAATATAAAATCAATAATCTACCTGTGTCAAAGATTTGGGCGAGAAAATTTTTTATTTTACTAGCAATAAAAATGTGCCATCTGTTCCGTTTTTAAAGTTTACAGTTGGTAGGAGCAATGAGTCGTTTGCTGGGCCTGACTTATTCAACAAGCTGCCTAAGAAGCGTACGGAATTCAAGCGTTTGCAAAAAATTGGTTGTAGATGGGGGCTAGGCCTGCGGTTTCTTGATTTATCTGGATTGTCGTACGGCGTGTACGTGTTTGAATCGAATCGAAATTTTGGGTTTTTCGAATAAAGGGCTCATTATTGGACGATATTGGACGATTCGCATCGCGTCCAATATAATGAGCCCTTAACTGGCTCATGCCTACAGTGGGGTCTGATTTTGCAATTTTATTTCTGATGGAGTCAATGTCGCATTAAATTCAACTTAACTTTGTTTCGATCATGTAGGCGAATTTGGTCATTGTAAACTGTTTTTCATCATTCGAAATAAACATCTCTTTGTATACGGACGTGTTTGAATCCTGCCCAACTCTAACAATTCTGATTGTTGTTGTCTGGATAAATCTTATGTGACTAACGATTTTAGTAAACCACGCTGAAACAAGTTAAACATCAAAGTTGTACATGCGAAAGTGCGTGAAATCAGTCGTCCAAAACAGATACAAAAATTTTTCATGCAGAGGTCCAAAATCGAGAGAAAATTTATAAAATTTCCTTCGATTCTGGCCCCGAAGCATGAAAAAAAATATTCGCTAATTGGATTTAGCAAGCGCTAGTCGAAATGTTGTAGCGAAGTGTTTTGCATTTTAGCTCGCTACTAGCGTCGCTACCCCAACCCTGCATTTATCCAACCTTGTATATCAGATTCAATCGTGACACCAGTTTTAATGTTTGTGCTGTCTATTTTTACGTAATTTGAATTCGGAGTATAATCGAAAATTAAGTACACGCGACTAGCGAAAGTGGACCGCTAGTTGGGTGGTTAGCGCATCGCTAGTCGCTACTAGCAAAGGAGATTGACAAAATAGCGTCGCTAAGCCCTTAGTTATTTCGTTTATTTGGTTATGATAGTCTTTGATTAATCGTTCGCTATTTTGTCGTTGATTATTTCGCGCTTAGCGCTTAGTTACTTGGGATTTTTTTATTTTGTCCGTTAGTTATTTTTCTTTAGTTATTATGATCTAGAACCGGGCTAGCTAATCGCGTGCTAAATGTAAATAAAGTTAAGTCATAAACGATTTATTTGTAATATAAATCATTCAAGCCACCCAAATCTGAAAGAGTCGCAAAAAACTAACATTAATTTAAAAAATAATCATTTTTTGATAACTTCAGCATTTAGAGTAGAGTGGCAACGTGATTTTATTCGCGAACGCTTGTAAACATTATGTAGATGATTTTTACACCCATACGATGTTTGTTGTGTATTGTAGATAAAATAGATAGGAATATCTATGTCCATGAAAGTATGGGTCCGAGAACTTTCCTTAGGGTTTAAAAGTCTGGCCTTTGGCGTTAGATCGCGAAACGCAGTTCCTTGAAATGTGTCGTATACGCACTGATGCTATCTCTATCACTCTAACGAATTCGGAATATAGTTGTCTCACTCACACTTATGGCAATTCAAAGTTAATGGGATGCGCTGGATGATTTTTGAAATCTGAAACACATGTGTGTTCACTATAGACGACGCCACAGGACGTAGTCTTCATAGGGAATTGTACGGGTCAGTGTTAAATAATATGACGAAGAAAGTTGTGTGTTTTGGGTGTAATGAGAAAAGCGCATTATCAACTCACCAAAACTTGAAAAAAAAACAATGTCGTTAAATCAAACTTCCGTGAATAATAGCATATTATAACATAAGGAGTTCTGTGAATCATCCGAGGGTTGTAGTGCACGGTCTATTTATGCACCGAGATGAAGTTAATGACCGAGGGCGTGAGCCGCGAGGTCACTTTAAGTATCGAAACTATGATCAAGCGATTTAGTATTTGTGTTATACGACAGTTTATTGCTAGTGCCTATAATGGCCAATTATGCACGAAACTGTGGATTTAACAACGAAGAAATGCTTGACGATTTATCAACCAATAAAACTGCCATTAGCAAAAGAAAATAGATAAAAAGTTTTATGCGTTGCATCTTTATCCTTGCATTTCAACATAACAATAAACACAACCAGTTTTAATACGAAACGCAACTACGAAAAAGTATAGCTGTATATGAAACACCGTCAAACTTCATGCAATTTCGATCCCAATCGCTCAAAATGAGTTTTAACTGACGTTTTTCCAGAATTTTAGATCACTGGACGTACAGTCAGTCATTTGTATACCTCACAAAAATCAGCGACAAAATTTATTTAATTCGACTATAATTTATGTGTAATGGGTCGCTGTATGGAACTCGATTATAATCGGCATATTATAGTCCTATTTTCAATAGTTTTGAGTACTATAATTAGCATATTATAGGCGCCAATACAATACAAATATTTTTACACCAGTAACTCTTTTTTGACTTTTTAACTTCTCCGCCACACCCACTAAAAACACATTGCGTAATACAGACTTAGACCCCCTTTCCTCCCTAGAGCGTTAAGTACTTCAGGGACAGCCCCTTATTGCGTTTACCAAGACCGTACTTAAACCTGGGAGTTAGTGGATTTTTGTTTTGGAGACTAAATTAGCAAAACTTGCACAGAAAAATTCTCCGATAACTCGAGTAAAATTTAACAGATTTTCAAAAATCACTGGAATCTCATAACTGAAAAGTGGTTGTGGGATTGAATTTGAGCATTTTTGGGCTATATGGATGCTGGTCTAAGGATCGAAAAAAAATTATTTTGGCGTGCGGTCTGAAAGCGTTATTATTACGTTTCCCTTTTAAAAAGGGTTTTTGTTGTGATATCAGTAGTTTCGGAAGAAAAGAGGAAACAAATTTTGGAGAAAAAATTTCCGGCGTAAAAAATTTTCTTCGCAAAAAAATTTCGGCGAAAACAAATTCCGGCGAAAAAAAGCGGCAAAAAATTTCCTTTGACACGAAACTTCTAGGTAGTTGGAGATCCAACTCAAAAAAAATTAAAAATAATTTAAATTTCCCCCTAAGTCCGTCCCATAGAACCGTCGGCTGTTTTGTCGGTCACCCTGACACACTGCACACCCAACCCATCAACTTTTCCTTTGACACCAAACATCTATCTCCATCCTAACTCAGTCCAAAAATTTTGACTCATACTTTGAATACACTCACACATACATACAAAACATTCTTTTATATGGGTTTTATATGACGCCTTCTAAGATCCCTGGAGCCTTCTAAGAGCCCTGGCGCCAAACGAGGCCGGTTACCCCCCCCCCCTTCCTTTTTTTTCAAATCTCATATGGTGTAGAATGCCCACCCGAAGGTGCCTGCAAAATTTCAAGAAAAGCACGAGCCAAAAAAGTCGGTTTTCATACAAATGGGCCTGGAACCAACTAACTAACTAACTAACCCACTAACTAACGTAGGATGTTTCGTAACGATGGATGAGTAATTACCGTCCGCACTTATCCAGCTAGAGGGATAAATTCCAGTGGCTAGACGGATAAATCGGACTAAGCAATGGATGACACGCCTCCTCTCCTAAAACGTTCGTCTCATTATAGTGTGTGTGTGTGTGATGTGATGCAACATATCAACACTAATTACAATAAAATATTGTACTGTCATCGACTAGAAAATCTCACATAACGTTCTAGTGTGTATTTTACACACATCCTTGCTCGCATTCGCTCGCACGTAGTGTGTAATATACACTTGAACGTTAAAGTTCGACTTTCTAGTCGATGACAGTTGTATTATTTCAAAGGGAAAAAAACGATCTTTTCAACAAAACTTAATTTCTGTACCTAAAGTTGGCTCAATTATTATTTTTCACTCAGCAAAAATTTTTCGTTCGCTACGCTCGCTGATTTCAGCATATTTCGTTTAATTCAATAAAATTTTTCTCGCTCGCGACCGACGCTCGGATTTCATTTTTCTAGCATGAAAGAAAGTCATAAAGAAATTCTCGTCAACGTGGCTGACCACATTTCACTACTTCTACTTTATCAGATATTCACAACGCGAACAAAATAGAAATAAGCACGAAAAACTGGGCTCCCTTATCAAGAATTTGAAGCCTCTTCAATCAAAAAGTTGGACCCCATGCTGAAAATAGCTAACTTTATGCCGCTACTTAATTCATTTTTGTTGAAGACATGAGACCTCAACTGACTGGCCACTACGTTTCCCATTTTCCTCCCTTCTTCAAATTCCCTAACTAACTTGCCATCCTCTGCAAAAATGCTTCCTAAATATTTAAACTCAGAAACCTGTTCTAGCTGCTCTCATTTAAACTACAAACTACCTCTTTTCGATATTTGCCGACATGCATAACCTTAGTTTTACTTACATTTATCTTCATCCCGTACTCCTCACATGCTACATTCAGGCAGTCAATCCCTCTCTGCAAAACACTGGTACTATCTGCTAATAGAATTAAGTAATCCGAATAGGCCAGGATTTTCATAATAACTTCCCCAACTTTCACATTTCCTTGCAAATTTGCATGCCTGATGATCTTGTCCATGAAAATTATGAACAGAAGAGGGGAGAGACAACAACCCTGACGAACTCCCTCACAAACCTCGAAGGCCTCACTAATTTCACCATATATTCTTACCGCAGCCTTGCTTCCTAAGTAAATCCTTTTAATCGCGCCCAATAAACTGCCACTGACGCCGTATTCGCTAAGCACCTCAAACAGCTTTTGCCTCGGTACCCGATCAAATGCCTTTTCTAAGTCTATGAAGCACAAGTATAGATCAATATTCCTTTCAAAGAGCTTTTCCACAGCCTGCCTGAGGCAAAAGAACTGATCCTGACATCCTCTCAGAGGTCTGAATCCACTCTGAGCCACGTCCAGAACCTCTTCCACTATAAACCTACCCCGATCTACTAGAACACTCGCATAGACCTTTCCGACCACGCTCAAAAGCGAAATCCCCCTGTAGTTACTACTTCTTAAAGATTAGACCAATAACACCGAAGCTCCAGTCAACGGGTACGACTGAGGACTTCATAGCTAACTTAAAAATCCTACAAAGCCATTGAATCCCGCCTGGCCCACTATTCCTAATAAATTCTGTCCTAATTTCGTCTACCCCTGCGGATTTGCCTGCCTTCAGTTTGCTGACCTTTCGAGACACCTCCTCTAATGTAATTTCCCCCTCACTCTCCCAGCCTGGACCCGCTTCCCTATCAGCTTGTAGTACCGAATTGACAGAGGCAAATAGATCCTGGAAATAATCCCGCCAGGCTTCCAGGACTTTACCCTTATCCGTAATTAACTGGCCATCTTTACGCAAAATGCTACTGCAGCTCTCTTTTCCACCACCACGCCTAATGCCCTTGATCGTCGACCAGAATTTTTTACCCCTTCCTTGACCTGCTTCTTCCAACTCCTCCCCGAACTTCTTCCACGCCCGGTCCTTCGCTCCATTAACTAGAGCCCTAAGTGGACTACAAAGAAAAAACAACACGAAATTCAGTAATGTAGGAAACTATAAATTGTTAAATTAGTCTAATATATTTTACGAATTTGACAAAGCGCCTTCCACATTTACACTCATCAAAATTCTAAAATTGTTGGCTTATTGTCGATAGCCTTTGATAAGAATAAGTTCAACACTGATAACCTGCGTCCTACAAAACTGATGTGACCGCAACAATCTCACTTATTCGTATAAAGAATATGCAAACGACTAGACGACTAAATCGATTCCGTGTTAATTGGTGAAAATCTCTCCATTACTTTATTAGTGAAGAATTATTTCGGTTAAAATTACGAAAAATATTGAAATTGGTTCAGCGTTTCACGTGTGATAAAAACATTTCTCAACAAAAGTAAAAAGTGAATGTGTAAGCGACGGTATAAAGTGCGAATTCAGTACAGAGGAAAAAATATTTAATGGTTTTTCGTGACGCTACAACGCTACAAAATCTTTCATCATCGCTCATTTGCACTGATATTTCAGCTTCAGTTTTAGAAAAGTGCAATACTCACCCACAAGAAAAATCTTTAGCAGAAATATTGTTCGATTACTGCGCAGGTATATTTCCAAATCGTCGCTAATTTTTTCTTATAATTTGCTAAACTTTTACATAAATCGCTAGATTGTAGAAAGGTTAAAATGCCTGCACTCCCTCAAAGTGCTTTCGCTGTGCACAAAATCCGTGCCAATATGAAGAAAAATACGACCGTTTCTGTGGTGAAAAATGGTGAAAAACAACCCGATAATCGTATCTTTCCGAACAAGAAACTGATGGACTACACTCCGGTGAAATACAATAGCAAGTTCATGAACGCTATTTGGGGACATTACAATCGTTATTCTCCGCATAATATCAAGAGCAATGATACGGATGTACAAGCTGACTGCAACCAGCTACAGCAGTAAGTCTTAACAATTGAATATTTTGTTGTAAATTGTTGCACTGACAATTTTTTATTTCTACTCAGATATTACATTGCTGTTGCTGGTTACGACATCGTTAAGAAGATGTCGATGAATGGGGTTGGATGGGAATTTAAAGTCTGAACTGAAAGTGAGAGTGATAATACAGTAATTACGACCTAAGCCAATGGGAATACATTTTTTGTCTAAAAATTTCATGTGAAAATTGTATTTTTTGTAGAGAATTTTAAATAAAATTCATTTTCTCGTTTAAAGATATTTTCTTTTGGTGGTAAAAGCATTGTGAGTTTGAAAGCAGCTGGCACATCGACAAAAAGTAAGAAAACTAGTCCTTGACCTATTTCCCTAATGCCATAAGATAGCCGCCGCCATTTCCCTGACCTAATTTTCTCTCCTATTCTTGCTTTTGTGTACAAGTTCTGGGCAGTGAGAGAAACATAGTGCTTTCTGTTGTGACTCTCAAGTGGAGTCGTCAACAAAAAATTACAGGAAGCTCGAGGACTCCAGGGTACTGGAGGACGATCATGACTGATTAATCGCTTCGGTTCTCACTACATCTTTTGCTTTAAAAGCTTTAAACGTGTCTATTTAGACCACCAAATCAGTGAGTAGGTGGCGAAATTTGGCCACAGATATTAGCATTAGAAAGCGTTTTTAATGAATTAAAAATGTTCGGAACGTATTTTCGAACTTTGATTGATAATTAAGTTCCTTATCGGCTTGTTTCTGTCTTTGTTGACTGTGGGGAGTGAGAAGTTCGTTGAGTTGCACGCCCATGCAGCCTTAGTTGTGCTGTTAATGTTGCAATACTTTATCAGAATCATTCGTTGTTGCAAAAGTCCTTGTTGTTGTTTTTCAATCAAAACGTTCAACTTTGAGTAAAAATGGACCTACAACGTCAAAGAATCTAATCTCCAAAAACTTGTGATGTTTTCTGATTTTTTTTTAATATTTTTGAATTGAAAAGAGCTGCGATTTAATATAATTTTTATTTCTGAATAAAATTCTTACACTTTATCGCATGCATTCTTGAGTATTTCGATTGTTTTTTCCGCTGAAATCACTTCACTTGAAATAACTAATATTTTATTCCGAGACTTTGATCCGCGGTCTAAACTTATATCACTTTTCCTAAGACCGAGCACTTTAGAGAAAAATTTGATAAGTTCAGTGTTGGCTTCCCCTTCGACTGGTGGAGCAGCAATTTGCACCCCTACACCCTCCGGTGATACATCAGTAATGCAGTTCTGTTTGGCTCCAGGCTTTGCAATAATTTGAATAGAAATATTTCCAGATTTATTGGTACTTACTGGAGTTACTGGAGCTTTAATTTGTGCTTCTGACGCAACTTTCTGAGATTTCTTCGATTTGGCAGATGACATTTCACGTTTTATATTTTGAGTCACAGATCGTTTTATAAAATTCATTTAAGTTTCAGTTCAAAACATTTATATCCAAAAATGATCCAAAAGAATATTATTGTTGTTTATCAACAATTCAACATATTTGACAGTCTTGACAGCCGACATATTACCTCTTTTATCGACATTACAGCGAATTATAAGTTTGGATTGCCAATTGTATAGCATTCGAAAATGGAAGATTTTCAAAATCTTTCAAAGATTTCATTTCAAGCACGGGGCTAAATTACCAGTCGAGTCTTTTGGTTTTTCTTATAAAATTAACCAATTCCTGTGCCTTCAATTTGTCTATTGTAAGGTCAGGGAGACTTAGTTCTGGTTTGCCCAGGATTATTTGCCTGCTTCTTCTATACCTGGGACATTCACTGATCATGTGATATCCAGTTTCTTCAACATAATCGCATGCGCACCGAGGGTCCTCTAAACAGCCTATAACGGTGAGATGTTTGTTGAGCCCACAGTGTCCTGTGAGTACTTCAACCACTCTCTTCATATTTGGCCTATCGAGGTTCAGCAAGCCGTTACTAAATTCTCTGGATGGGGTTTTAAAAAAAATTTTTGTGTGCCTCCCCCCTTCATAGTTGTTTCAAATAATGTGGTGCTGGTCTTTAAGCCATTCCCTAATAACGCACTTTCTCACGGATTTAGAGATGCCGCAAAAGGGTTCTGGCCCTACCGGGCTGGCGTTAGTTCCCACATCGCCTAGTTTATCTAACTCCTGTTATACCCAAGCAAGCGAGCCTCTAAAGCTTTTCCAGTCTCTTTTTCCATATACCCA
This sequence comes from Pseudolycoriella hygida, assembly GCA_029228625.1. Classification (NCBI taxonomy): domain Eukaryota; kingdom Metazoa; phylum Arthropoda; class Insecta; order Diptera; family Sciaridae; genus Pseudolycoriella; species Pseudolycoriella hygida. The sequence goes on along the minus strand of CM055403.1, from coordinate 22,642,057 downwards.
GGTCAACTCGAGGCCACTAGACAGCCGTGACAAAGCGTCGGCCTAACTACTGCCGTGTAAATCCACCATATAGCTCTTGGAGATAATCCCCAAGTTCTACCGAAGGCATTTCTACACATCCAGAAGATGCCGATGGCTTTGTTCAGCTTATGGTCCAGATGCTAGTGCATTATATGGTCAAAGATGACCCCTAGGTACTTAACCGTCACTCTCAAGTCTGAAACTTCCCAAATCCTCTTCATTAGCTTTAAATTTCCTCTTGAACAGTATGAGCTTCGTCTTTTTTGGGTTAACTCTAAGTCCTCTCTCTCTCTACACCAAGCTTCAACCTCCCCTAGAAGATTTCCCATCAAATCTCCTATAGTCGTCGGGCAGAAACCACAAACTAGGGCAGAAACGTGTTCGGAATAACCTTGGGTGAAACCTCCAAATTGATTTAGTATAACTAGCAGGGAGTCTATCACCATACACCACAGTATCGGTGATAGTATCCCTCCTTGGGGACAACCTCTAGTTACTCCCAACCTGATCGTGGTGCCACCTACTTTGACCTCCACAGTTCTGCATTTCAACATCGCGACAATCCATCTTGTAGCGACGTCCTCTGTATGCCTTGCCCTGATTGCGGTCTCAATTACGTAAAAACCTGTATTATCGAAAGCGCCCTCTACATCCATGAAATATCCCAGGGCAACTTTGTCATTTCCCAACATGCTTTCAATCTTTTGGGTCATCTTGTGGAGCGCTGTGTCCGTAGATTTGCCCATTTGATATGCATACTGGTTGGCATGCAGAGGAAAGTTCCTGAGGACTTCGTTCCTCAGATAAAAGTCCAGGATTCTTTCGACAGTCTTCAGCAGAAAGGACATCAGACTAATAGGTCTAAAGTCCTTAGCTTCACAGTGGTTCGCTCTCCCCAGTTTCGGTACAGCCGCGTTGACCCTCTGATTGAGCATGCTTACTCTTTATTGCTTTATTCAAATGTCAATTTTGACATGAGAACAATGAAAATTTTTAATCAAAACACGTTTCAGTGTCTTGTGCGTGTTCAGCTTATGGATTTGAAAACGACGTCGGTTTTTCTTCGAAGAATTGGATAGCCTTTTTTTTATTGGATAGTTCACAACGGGGACATAACCTTTCAACGGCGAAGGGAACAACAGCTGGCATTCCTCGCGAAAGTTGCTTGGAGCCACATTGTCAGTACACGTCGCGCCCCACACCAAAGTACTACAGCGACATGCCATCGGCCATTTGGCCGTCTCCACGAACTAGGCCAGTAGGCTCAAAGCTTTCAGGGATTTCGGCCGATACCAGCGCACGTTTGATAAACTTGTTCAGTTCTGCATGCCTAACAATAACAAGTAGTTTTCCCGTCACTTCAGGTGGCGTTTTTCATCCGCTCGGCCAGCGGGGTTGTATTTTATCAGAAAATCGTTATCTATGAAAGTTTAATGGAATCATTGAAAATAGAAAACACGAATAGTTGTCTTCAGAATCCGGAGGCACATTATATGGAGTAGACAAAATTCGGACGATGAATACGGAGGCGTCAAAATCCATAGGCGTCGAGATCCACTGCTATCAAAATGAGGCAAACATATAAAAATATAAAGCAAACATGTTTTCTAGCTGACGTTCACAGATTTAGGATAGAGATCACTGTGGAGAAGAGCAGTAACATACCAAAAACTATAATCTCTTCGGGTCAGAGAAAAATTGCCCACCGTATTTTCACCCGGAATGATGATATCGTTCCTGTGATGATAATATCGTTCCCGTGACGATAATATCGCCCCATGATATGGTAATATCGTTCTCGAGGCGATATTATCGTCCACTGGCACGATAATATCATTCCTGTGACGCTATTATTCTTCGGTGGCACGATTATATAATTTTTGGAACGATATTATCGTCCGTTGGCATTATATTATCATTACTGTGACGATATTATCTTCCGGTGACACGATATTAGCGTTCCTGTGACGATATTATCGTCCGCTGACACGATATTATCATTCTTGAAGCAATATTATCGTCCGCTGACACGATATTATCATCCTTGAAACGATATTATCATTCGGTGGCACGATATTACCGTTCCTCTGTCGATATTATTCCCCGCTGGCACGATATAATCATTCTTGAAACGATATTATCACTCGCTGTCACGATATTATCGTTTCTGTGACGATATTATCCTCCGCTGGCACGATATTATTCTCCGCTGGCACGATATTATCGTTCCTGTGACGATATTATCGTCCGCTGACACGATATTATCATTCTTGGAACTATATTACAGTACGCTGCCACGATACTATCATTCCCATGACGATATTATCGTCCGCTGGCTAGATATTATCATTCCTATGACGATATTATTGTCCGCTGACACGATATTATCATTCTTGAAACGATATTATCGTCCGCTGGCGCCCGTTCCCATTTCTTGTAGCAATCAACTTTCAATTAAAATTGGACAGTTTGACTGTAAGTTGCCCTACGGCAGATGATTGCAAAGAAAATAAGAATGATTTCATTGTCAAGCACGGTTGTGGCCAGGCAATAGGTACAGTGGCTGCTTATTCTTCAAACCCGTGTTTTGATGGCCGGTTGAAATTATGCAATGACAAACAACATTGTAAACAGTTAATCTCTTATCGTAAAATAGATTGTGAGTATCAAACTTGTCATTCATCTCCACATTAAAAATTCGAAATAGAGTAAGGCAATGAACTCATTCGTTCAACGATTACTTTTTCGTTCAGTTACACAATCCTTTCTACGGATAAATAATTCGAAAAACCGACTACTACATTGCTGCTTAGCAGGTGACTTAGATTTCGCCGACATTCCCGTTTCTTAAATTTCGTGTTCTTTAATTCATTCACATCTTTTACTCATCCAACAAACAGATTTTGCAAATAACAAAATTTTACAATTTGGTGAAAGTATGAAACCAAGAGTGTACCTAACGCGACCAGATGTGGCCCGAACTGGAATCGAATTGATTGAAGATGAGTGCGTAGATCATAATACAAAATGTTGATGATGTGAAACATAATTTGGTGTGGGAAATGTTACAGATGTGAATTAACGTCGTGGTCACAATCGTCTCCGGTACCGCGAGATGAACTTCTTAGAAATATCGTTGGGAAGGATGCATTGTTCTGTACATTGTCAGATAAAATTGACGCCGAAGTATTGGATCACGCTGGACCTAATTTGAAAGTTGTGGCGACTATGTCCGTAGGGTAGGAGCATCGTTACCTCGTTAGTTAAAGTGAAAGTTCAATTAGCAAATTCTTTACTTCAGATATGAACATATTGACATAGCAGAGTGCAAGAAACGTGGAATACGGATTGGGTACACGCCAGATTGTCTCACAGATGCTACAGCCGAGCTGACGATAGGTGTGTTTTGTTTGAGGAAAACAATTTGCATAACGAAATTCATTTCATTTCCATAGCTTTACTATTGGCTACAACTCGTCGATTAATTGAAGCTAACAAAGAAGTACACACTGGTGGTTGGAGCTCATGGTCTCCGGGCTGGATGTGTGGTCAGAGTATCAAAGATTCAACGGTTGGCATAGTGGGCTTCGGTAGAATTGGTCAAGAAGTAGCTAAACGAATAATTCCATTCCGCCCAAAACGTCTCATATTTTCCAATCGATCTGAACGTGCCGACGAAGCGAAGCGAATCGGTGCCCAACAATGCACCTTCGACGAACTGCTTCAGGACAGCGACTTTGTCATTCTAACTTGTGCGGCAACACCAGAAACCAAAAATTTGATCAACGAAACAACGTTGGAGAAAATGAAATCGAATGCGGTGCTCATCAACACATCGAGAGGCACACTCGTCGACCAAAATGATTTATACGAATTTTTGAAATCTAATCGAATTCGTGCGGCTGGATTGGATGTTACATCGCCTGAACCTTTGCCACTAGATAGCCCATTACTCACACTGACAAATTGTATAATTTTACCACATATTGGTAGCGCTGATATGGATACGAGAATGGAGATGTCCCGCATAACTGCATGCAACATTTTGGCTGGTTTGAAAGGAGTGAAAATGATAGCCGAATTGTAAATGTTCCTGTACATACAATAAATTTCCGTTTGTCTTTTTTCCAAAACTTTTCGTTTCGCCTAATTCTGAGCTTTTTTTTTGAAATCGATATAACCGAACGAAGGAGATGTTGAAATAAAAGGCACGAAGGCGCATTCTTCGTTGGATCAGTCATTAAGGTGCAGAAAATCTTTGTATGGCTACAGAGAGTTTGAAATGGAGAGGATAGGTGAGGTCGGTGGCTACTCCCCGTTGATATAAAGGGATTCGTGGCACCGAACTTCCTTCTACATTTCCACTTCTTCTGGTTTCAGAGCGAATCACAAACCTTTTCCGTCAGAATACCCGGAAGGAAATGAAAATCACACGAACATTTCTCATATTTCATTGTTCACTTAATTTTATGTCATTTTTGATTCAGGTCTACAGCAAAATTGAAGTATACGTCGAAAAAAGAACCAGCTTATCGCGCGTAAAGGTTTGTTTTTGAAGAACGAGTTATCCGCCAACTCTCATCGGAGGGGAAACTGCAATGCAAATAAATCATAAACAATTTACTTAACTGGTGAAATCGATTTATACCCAAAATTACTCCATCTCCACGAACGAATAACATTGGAATCGTACGTTTTGTCGTTTTGTACACTTCTTCGTATGTTTCTTCATCTATTTCGACTGTAGTAACTGTTTCTTCGGCATCTCCAAGTACCATATTCAAATGTTGATCGAATGCCTGTGTGTACGCAATGCATCAGCTACGAAATTAAATTTCTGTTTTTTCTCCTTCACTTACGTGTAGTCTTCCCTTAAGCTCACGTTCGTTACGCATTTTCACGTAAATTTTCTCGTCCAAACTTAGACGAATCAAATCAAGCGGTTCCTTGACGGAAATTATTTGCATCTGTTGATTTGTAATTTTGAAAATAAAAAATTAATTTCGATTTTAACATGGAAAAGTAAAATGTTTTTTGTTTTTCTGTACCCTGGAGCACAATTACCTGGTCATTCTCAGCCATTTGTTTTGAAAATTTCAGACGAAATTGATTTCAAATTTTGCACTGTGGAAACTGTGGCGCATGAAATAATAAAAAATTGACAGCTTTTCTTGTCATATCACGGCGCGAAAGCGTTCAGTAACGTTGAAACGTTATAAAATCATTTGAAAAAGAAGAACGTAACTACTCGATAAGGGAAATAAGTGGTTCGGAACAGGTAGAAACCAGGTAAATAAATAAAATACGTTTTTTTCATTAGTTTGATTAAATTTAGGGCATTGCAGAGCTGTTTTTTTCAATACCAGTATTAGATATTTAGAGTGCACGTACGCGTTTTTCGGGTGTCGAATTGTGTGTTATGCGTAATATAGTACTCCTTATGTACCTTAGCCTCTGTCCACCTACTCCTACATCCTATCCTATCCGTGGTGACACCTGTTATAGTGAGCAAAGCAACCTGCATGAACGATCAAGTAACCAGCCCTGGTGTAGTAGTGTGGGTCACTTAGCATAAGGATGAGGGGGGTGTCTTCGGGTAGTACCTTAACGTATCGTATAGGAAAGGCCAAAGGCAGCTAGGCGCTATCAAGATGGGGTGGCGCGCAAAGGGCGAAATGGTACGTGTGAGTGTCATAAATCTATAACTTGAGTTAGAAACAACGTAGAAAGCTCATTTCTTCAGCTATGTGCTCAGAACTATAAGAGTTCGTTGGAAAATTGTTGAAATTTTTTTAAAAATTTGCGAGACCTTTCAAAAATTGCGCCAAAGTTGACAAATGTTCAATTCTCCATGGTCCCGCACACTTCGATCCACAACTAGTACACTAGAAGCAGAATTGAGTAGGACTATTTTTTGTAGTTACCACATTAGTATACAAGAAGAAAATTGCATTTAACATTTAATCCTCAGGTATTTGAGTGCAGCTGAGGATATTGTATCATAGAATGTATTATAGTTGAAAGCAGAGTCGACCCATAATACCCTCACCTGCACTCAAATACCTGAGGATTAAATATTAAATGCAATTTTCTTGTTTCTTGTTTCTTGTTGTGAAATTTCAATACCAAAACAAAAGAAAAAACAGAGCCACATGCTCTTCCCTTTCCCATTGATCTTCACGTTAAGTGGAATATCAAATTAAGATTTCGATTGTTAGTTTAATGAAACAAAGCTTAAGCTTCCAATCTGACAGGAAGTTGGGGAGATATATTTAATTTTGTCAATAAAATTCTAGAGAAATATAGGCAAGAGACAACGGCAGCATACACAGCCCTAGTCAGTTGGGCTACCATCACAAAACAAAATTGGTCCTCCGATGAATAGGGGGTTGGAGTCGAGGCTTGCGAACTGGCTCTGGGATACATGACTGCGAGCGATTGTGGAAAACCTATTGCAACGAAAGCTGGAGAAGAAAGAGACAATATGCGGTCTCATTCGGATGCTGGGAGGCCTTCGGCAACGACTCGGAAACGGATAAAAGATATGAGAATTGGAACATGGAATGGGAGATGTCAGACTCACAGAATTGGAGGATTAACAAAAATGACAAATTAACTGAAGAAGGCCAAAATCGACTTTGCAGCTATTCAAGAGAGCGGATCTATATAACCTTTCATAGCAGCAAAAGTCGATACCATGTACTTGGTACTGCCTTCCTGATAGCTAGAAAATTTGAACACCTGGTTCTACACTTCCGAAAGGTCAACGAGCGATTATGCGTGCTACGAATTAAAGACCGTTTTAAGAACTACTCCGAAGTTAATGTACACACTCCACGTAATGAACCGTCAGACATAGTCAAGGACGAATATTATGGATTGCTCGCAAATATCTACGATGATTTACCGGCACACGACATCAAAATCGTTTTGAGGGATTTCAACGCCAAAGTGAGTAAAGAGGAAGCGGTCACACCAACAAATGGAAGATACAGTCTGCATGATGAAACGAATGAAAACGGACAGCGCATGATTTATTTCGCGGCTGACAGAAACCTCGTAGTGAAAAGTACTTACCTTCCACCAACATAAAAGCAGACATCTAGCTACCTGGAAGCATCCCCAATGACAGCTTGTCGTCACCTAATCAAATCGACCACTTATTGATTAGCGGAAGAGACCTCACTGATGCAGCGCCAACAATGGAGGAAGTCTCAGCAGCAATTACCTCACTCAAGAACAACAAAGCTTCCGGTCCCGATAATATTCCAGCGGAACTGCTGAACTAGTAAAACGAATATGGAACACGGAAAACTTGCATGACGAGTGGTTAGAGGGTTCCATTTTACCTCTACACAAGAAAGGCGATAAAACCGAATGCGAAAACTACCGTGGAATTACCTTGCTGAACACGACTTACAAAGTTTTTGCTCGAGTGCTATTCAGAAGACTAAATCCCAGGGAGAGTGTCATTGGGGACTATCAAAGCGGATTCAGACGAGATCGCTCAACAACTGACCAAATATTCACCCTCCGTCTGATTCTGCAAAAGGGCAGAGAATTCCAAGTTCGGACGTACCATCTTTTCATCGACTTCAAACAAGCTTACGACAGGACCAAGTGTATGGAATTGTATGCGGCGATGAAGGAGATGTGCTTTGAAACAAAGTATATTCGTCTTGTGACAGCGACATTGGATGGCACCAGATGTCGTGTCAAGGTGCAAAACGACATGTCAGATGTGTTTGCTGTTAAAGAAGGGTTGAAGCAGAGAGACGCACTATACTGCTTACTCTTTAACTTGGTTTTGGAAATCGCAATGACACGTGCTGGTATCCAAACCAACAAAACGCTGGTGAATGGAACAGTTCAAGTTCAGGGCTTTGCAGACGACTTGGACGTCGCCATTCGTACACATGTAGCAGCAGTTGACACTGTCACAAATCTGAAAATCCAAGCTGAGAGGATGGGTTTGATGATAAACGAGACTAAAACCAAGTATATGAAGACCGAGCCGAATGCGGTAGCCAATCAACAAGCAGAAACAATATGGATTGGAGAGTTCAACCTCGCGGTAGTGGATGAGTTCATTTATTTAGAGCGCTGATAGGGTCAGAAGGTGATAATACACCTTAAATTCACAGACGTATCATGGCGGCAAGCAGATGCTATTATGGTCTAATTAAACATCTACGCTCAAAGGAAACGAAGTGCCATATTTACAAAACACTTATCCGTCCAGTATTGATCTACGGATGTGAATCTTGGGCGATGAAAAAAAGTGATAAACAGTTGCTTCTAACGTTTGAGCGCAAGGTACTCCGCACTATATTTGGAACGATGAGCGAGGGCGACAGGTGGTGACAGCGATATAACCTTGAATTGGAACGTGATTTTGACGAGCCGGATGCAGTCGCAGTGGTCAAAGTCCAAAGACTGAGGTGGGCAGGACATTCAGCACGTATGGATAAAAACAGAGCCCCCTCAAAATTATTCCGTAACGATCCAGAAGAGCGAAGAGGAGTTGGTCGTCCAAAACTTCGATGGATTGATGGCGTCGAACAAGGTCTTCGCACGCTCGGAATAGAAAACTGGCAATACGCGGCGCACGGCAGGCAGTGTTTGATCGGAATTCTCCAGCAGGCCAAGGACCACAAGTGACTGTAGCGCCGTAAAAGTACGTGCGCGTTTTTCACATGTCACTTTCGGTCCTCCTATGAGGATCAAAACTAAATATTGGGTTCATTCTTTCACTTTCGCTTCAAGGGTTACAGATTTCAATTTTCGTGCTTCATTTGCGGGCCGAAAATCCATACTTTCGCAAGATGTACTCAAAACTGAGTAAAGTGGTTTTGACTCCCTTTAAGGTCCCATAATTTGGAAGGTAAAACAAATACTTATTTCGGAAAAACAGTTAGGAAAATGGAAAATTCGGAAAATCTTAGGACTGTAAAAAAACTTCGGACTTTTGCCTTTCATTAGAGCACCACATCATAGAAATCGGTTAAAGGGTCTCCGCTCAATAAATAGTCAAAGTAATGTCTGCACCGGAAACTTCTGGAAGGAGGAGGGGGGGGGGGGCAGTTGCACGAGGATCAACTTAAGAATTCATTACCAGCTCGGCTCTACTATCCAGTTTCATATAAAATTAGTTCAATCCGTAGTTTCGTGGGTGACGAAACAGGAAGAATTTTGGACTTTTCTTCGGATATTCTTTGTCTTCAACATCTGCGGTACTTACTGCGGTTTAAAGTCCACCCTTGTATCTTGTATCTATTGACTATCTTAGATAGTCGTTAAATTGGGTAATGTGCTTAGCAGAAATTCCAAATGCAAAATAACCAAACGAATTCATAATTCCTGTACTTCAAAGCGTTCAAAACACTACTTCACCTAGTCGTTCGTTTGCGCTGTTCATAGAAGTCATCATTCTGTGACCGAGTGTGCTGATATACACATGGTCTAGTAGACAAGGTGTACTGATGAGTCGTAAACGACGAGAAGAGGTAGTATAGGTAAAGAGGAGGTAGTTCAAATCCAATCGTTGGATTCACGGCGGTCAATATATTCGTTCCTAATCTAAATTTTGCCATTCCGGGGCCTATTGATTTACCAAATACAAGCATTAGACTCCTCGTGATTAACGTATTCATTACTAATCTAACCATTTACATTGCGAAAGGCGATATATTTCCTATCCGTCTAATGTCGGTTCAAATTCATGATCATCAGCGTTAGGGATCTGATTGTGGCTTCATCCTCAATGTCAGGTTGCATTTTAATATTCACACAACTATCGAAAAAGTAACTCCCACGGTCGAAATTCGACTGGTTACAAACGTCGTGGTAAACGCAATAAACCCCTTTTCGAAGAACTTCGCTCTTCGTACAGGTCTAAAAAGTATGTGTGTCAGTCCCTAAATTTAGCCCAAAATTTTATCATTTTTTAAAAGTTTTCAAAATTTAGACTGCGTTTAAAGTAACCGAAACCCCTTCCATCTTAAGTATGCACTTGAATTACTCATCCGATCGAAAAGTTCCACTACTAGCCGTAAAAAAGGCTAACCAAAACAAACAAATAGCGAATTCCCGATTCGTTTAAATATAGTAACTCACAAAAGATGGAATTTGATAACTTTTTATTAAAATGGAAACAATGAACAGCCACAATTATTGATAGTCTCAATTTTCACGATAAGTTTCACTTAAGTATTGGATCTCCATATCTTTGTTGGGATCATTAGAGATCCACATATTCAAATAAATTAGGCACAATCGGAGATAAGTGTTCATTGAATGGTTCAATGTTCATGTAATAACCAAACCCTCCACTCGACGGCCTCAGCTCATAACGATGCAATTTGCTTGCCATGCCTCGGATTTCTTTGCAGGATTTCTCTTTGTAAATTCGTGGATCGTGAACTGCATGCGTAAAGCAGGGATCGGTTGGATAAAGGTCATCGCCTAAATAATACGAAAGTAAAGACTCGCCCAAATGTTAATTTATCTTCATCTTACCAGGATATGCAAATATCGCTCCGTCAGCTGCTTCATAGTAAATAGGAAACTGTAAGGTGATTCCCTTATTGCTGCGTGATTTTGCGAAATCAACGACCCGATCAATGTCATTTATGTGACAAAGTCTTAGCAATTCATAACATTGTGGTGGTGGCAGCCAAATTTTGTTGTCAGCAAACATTTTCAACAGATTTGTTGGTGTCTCCCACTGTAATTCAGAATTGATCGGCTAAGAAATTACAAGCTTCACATTTAACAAACCAAGTACTCTTGAACTTCATTCTTTTCAACGAACAGTTCCGGTTGATCATCTAAAGCAAGAAGAAAAAACGCTGTTTCGAACCTCAAGAACGGATGCAACGTTTAACACTCAATTTGAAGAGAAACATCAAAAATGTTACCTGGCCTTAACTGTGGAAGGAGTTAACCATGCAGACCATTCGAAACAACTGCTAATGTCAGGTACTACATCCAACTCCTGGCAAAGTTCGTAGAATTTGGAGGAGTCATTGTGGACCTTAGGATTATCAGATGATAGAAGATGATAAATAGGATCAATGGAAGTCCGAGTGTTACCTCGTTTTGCCAATGTTCAATGTCCAAGTCACGACAGTGATTTGAAAAAAACTTCCGTGAACGAAGTTGATCACGATTCTTTACCAACAGCAGACCAAGTTCTTCAAACGCTTCCCTTATAGCGCAGATCCGTAAAGAGACTTCCCTATCAATACAAATTATTTTGCCATTCTTTTCTCAACATTGATGTGTACGGATTAACCTAGGAATTGCATGTTCCTCTTTCCTTTGAAATATAAAAGGTCGTTGACCCTTCACTGAAGTTATTTCATCAATTCGTTCACTAACGCCGAACGATTTATAAAGTTCCATCCAATTAACACTGTCATCACTTTTTTCAAGCATTCCACCGGGAAAAACATACCCATTGGGCATAAATGACGTTTCCTTCGAACGTTTCATCACAAGTACCTTTGATAAGGAAGGGACTTTGTAATTGCTGTCGAACAAATCTCAATTTTCTAACTAAATCGCCACCTTGTAATTACATTCTGGTGATTGTGAATTTCTTAACGAATTGCGGCCAAGAACCAAGAGTGTTGCTGATTCACGCCACGCTTTTTTTACAACTTTAATTTTTGAATTCATTTCCTTTGGTGGAAACACCTCTTATCACGAGTCGTCAAAATAGAAATGTCACCTTGGACCACACACGTTTTGTTTCTTATCTTGACAATACCCAGTCAATTTATTTTTCATTCTCAAACAACGAAAATTTTAATTTTCAGTCCCATTCTAGAACCGCAAATAAAAAAATTTAACTTACGTGTTCTCAACTTATCTACATAACACGAAATTCAACTTAGATAATACGAAAATAAAAATAGACAATGCGAAAGTCAACGTACACGATGCTAAAATGAATTAGTGTACTTTGATCGCTTACTATCATTTTCATGTTTTGACTTCGGGAAATTACAATTTTCGTTGTTTTCATAATGAAAAATTATGTGAAGTAAAGGGATGACGCATGAAAATTCAACCTGTGCGATTGCAGCCCTTGCCTCTCGCACAGGGATGAATTTTCATACTTTCATCCCTTGTAATCAAAATAACTATTACATCAAGTACGCGTGAAGATGAGTGAAGATACACATAAAAGAAAACACTTCTGCTCCTTGATTCCCTTGCCATCTCCATACCTCGACCACTAATATTTGTCTCGTTGGCCTTAGGCGCAGCGTCTATTGCAGAAAAAAAAATGATTTCCGAATCGTTCTTACTTTCCGTCCCGATTCCGTTGTCCATATTTTTTGGCATTAGGCTTTTTCCCGCATTCTGATGATGATGCCACTTCTGCCGATTAAGTACATTGATCTCTTCTGCGAAGTCTCAGAACTGCTCTACCCCTTAACTTAACTCCGACGCAACATTACAAAGCAAAAAAAAAAAATTACACATTCGACATCTTCCAGAGTTAAGTACTTTATTACCATCCCATACGAAAATTGATAATTAGATGTGAATATGCCACCTGCGAAAATTATGCATTACATGATAACACATTTTCGAGTTCGATCCCCGGGACGTCTACGATTTTTCTGCTATTAAGTATAGTCCCTAAGTTTGCCCAAGCTCTCGAAATGCACAATACAGAAGCATGAAAAAATTTGTGTCGTCACTCACATATGAAACGTGTCGTGCTTTTTCATCATAAGAAGGGTGCCACCTACATAGTATTAGGAAACGTACCATACGAGTAAAAACATACGAAAGATCGTCAGTGATGGAACAAGTCGACACTAGATATCTCTGATACAATCTGCGACTAAGAAAAAATTGAACGTGAACAGATGACAGCCAGTAAATGGTCTTCAAGATGTCTGCACAAGACGAAAGTGTCATCAATTTCGGTTGCCGAATCAGTTGGGCATTGCCATCCTACCGGCAGTTTCCATCAAATATAAGAATGAACAGTGTAATATAAGACTTATATGAGAACCATATGCTAAATAAATAAATAAATTATCACAAAATTGTGTCCTCATGTGATGAATTACTTTCGCAGGGTCCAATGTAATGTCCCATTTAAGATTTTGTTATGTTACCACCTGGACATTACCATGTCCTCTCATGAAAAACATAGTACATAACATAGGGTTTAAAAAGCATCGTTACAGCAAAGTTTTTTTTAGTTTTGAAGATTCTTTATTGATTTTACAATATTATAATTATAAGCATAATTAGACCGCAAGGGTGGGTCTCTTTTATGACCAATTTGGTATTTTGAGTTTATTGTTGAGCGGATTCTGTGTTCCGATTTTGCGTTGTTTATCTGTAGATTCGGTTCTGTAAAAATTTCCGTACTGTTTTTGCAGTTTTGTAAATTTTGCCATTGAAGTATGTGTTGCTTCAGGTAGTATGCTCTGATGGCCTCCCGTTGAGTCGCGTAGGTTAGTCCTGGAGCTGATTCTGAAACGTTGGTCATATTCATGCTTCCGGATTTAGCCGCGGTCTGCTTCCTCGTTACCCACGAAGTTGCGGTGACCCGGAAGCCAGGAGAGATTACGAAATTAATTTGGAGAAAGAAAGGAATGACCGACTGAGGCACATACAGCGAGAAAAGAATATTCTGGAGAAATTGAGAAAGTCATCAGTTCGATATTGCAGGAAAATTATTGATCCGGAGTATAGTAGACATACGGAACATACGGAACGGGTAAGCTCAGTGGTAACGTACTGGCTTTGCACCAAGAATATCCGGGAAATTCTTCAAAGGATTTTTCTTCAACTTCTAGTGTGAAAGTATCGTTCCTAAAGCATACCCAAGCTTCCAAATTTGAGTAGTTGTGGTGTTTGGTTTCCACAACGAACCGTATACAGAAGAAAGACATGCATGACGTCACCAATGTACGATGAATTTTGTGTACACATATCTGAGCCTATCTCAAGGCGTAGATATAATTAACATCAGATAAAAACATAACCCTGACGTATCAGAATAGATGTGGCAAACAGAATAGATGTATTCTGTTTTCTGTTTCTGTATTCTAAAATCTCATTCAGACTAAGTATTCTAACGCCTTTTTGGATGTGAAGCAATGCGACCGTAAGGACTTGATCACTGCCTGACTATCTGTATATAACCTAACTGCATAGTTTCGAATTTTACGCTTCTTTATCTCATTACAAGCTTCTATTATCGCAGAGATTTCTGCTTGGGATATTCTTGCGTATTGTCCCAACGACTTAATTCATTAGCTTTATGCATTTTTCTCTAATTTAAACGAAAAATACATAAACCACACGGAACACGGTACAATTGCACAACTAAAAGGGCAAATGAATTGAATCAAGCGTTTATATTTATTTCAAATTGTACCAAACATTACAAAATTTCCTTACCTGGCAGTTATAATATTATATAAGTTGATAGGAAGAATCAAGAGTAATGTTTCCAATGGATTTGTAGATGTCGAGTTACAGCAAACGTATTATGTTTGAACCAAACGTGTTCTAATTATCATTTTTTTTTTTTTTGCTATTAATAAGCATGTGATAGCTCCCCTAAATGAGTGTATGGTGTGAAATATTTAAAAGAATCGATTTCCCTGTATGTTGAGTAATTGAGTTGGTATGATTAAAGGCTAATCTTAAGATTTGATTTATTTAATTTATTATTATAGCAGGCTACGGCCCATTGCTAAATATGAGTATTCCAATTTAGAATAAAAATCCAATAATAGAGTCAATTTCACTATCTCTTCTTTTCCACATCACTTAACTGTAACCTTTTTCATTGTTACGAATTTTCATTGTTTTCCTTTGTTATTCACTGTTCATTGTCTTTATTAAATTCACCAATGCATTTTTCGTTTCATCTTTGCCGCTACTATATGCTTGCCTTCCTTCCCGTTTGCGCCAAAATCAACCTAGCTGGTGGCGTCCAAAACAAAGCGCCCCTTACGACCTACCCACTGACGAACACCCATTCATAGGGCACCACAACCAACTGGCTCCGTAGGAACCGTGGCCCCACTGGATCACCCCGGCGAGCTATTTAGCCCGGACTGGCCACGAGAAACTATCCCCTGTCCCACCCGCGCAACCAACTTGGATTCATTCCGCACATTTTCCTTTCACAAACACCTGAGAAACCGGTATTTTTCTTTTCGCCTCATATTTATTTCACCAAGTTCTTTATTCAATTTTTCTTCTAAATTA
Source organism: Pseudolycoriella hygida (assembly GCA_029228625.1). Classification (NCBI taxonomy): domain Eukaryota; kingdom Metazoa; phylum Arthropoda; class Insecta; order Diptera; family Sciaridae; genus Pseudolycoriella; species Pseudolycoriella hygida. Next base: position 22,626,778 of record CM055403.1, on the reverse strand, counting down.
AGGTATAACACTAATCGCCTTATTTATTTGCGTCATTTCTTCAAAAAACACTCCCTTATTTCAGAACACGCGGTTTGCATTTTCTATTGTTCTTCTCCATTCAACAAAAGCTCTTTTTCTCTTGAGATCTTCACTTAAATTATATAATTTCACAGGTTTAGAGGCCAGATCAATGTTATTATATTCAGCTTCTCGGACCGATTAACAGTCAAATAAAAAAAAACGAATATCGTTTCACCGCTAATTGCGATCCCGGCTTCACAAAACGATTTTTAACACGACCACACCTGAAACACGTCCTGAAACCGAGTATCGGAGCGCGAATGCTTAAGATTTGATTTTTTTTTATTTTATAATAGCAGGCCTGGGCCCATTGCTATATTAAAGTCTAAAGTCTCTTTTTTAATTTTATTCCCGTATCACTTGATACAAATGTAATTTGAAATCGTCCTCTCGATAACTTCCTTGTCACTTTACTAATAATTATAATTCCAACATGGCGTTATCGACATTTTTTTAATGTTTCTTTTCATTGTTCCTTTGTTCGTTCACTTCTATTGTCTATGAACACCCGGCCCATAGTGCACCCCAACCAACTGGTTCCATCCCACTGGATCACCCCGACGGATTATTTACCCCGGCACGGGCTGCGCGAGCATTAACCCTGCCCCTCCCCGCACATCTAACTTGGAAGCTTCCCGTGAAAGCCACGACGCGTATCAAATGTCACAATTCCTTAATTTTTTCTTTCAAAGGGTTTCTTTATCTATTGTCTCACTTTCATCACAAAAACCACACTTTTCAATCACAAAATAGATCTCAAAATAGTATCCAAAATTAGTGCAAATTTTATAAGTAGTAAATAAAATCAGAACCGGGTATAAAATTCTCTTCGCGTACTGAATATCGGGTTTTAAACTGCCTCAACACTTTCCAAAATGTATTGTACACCTCGTTGTACATACACCACGCGGCTTCACACAATGACCATTGTTCTCTTTTTTCAACACAATTTTTAAACTAATTTTAACACATTATTGGACCCGTACGAAGTACAAGAGGTCCTATACGTTTACTACAAACAATTTTATTGTAACATGGGGTAGATCGAGGTGGGAGTGGGGGGGATGCATCTATTATCGTCTAGAGATGACGAATCAGCAATAAAAAAAATGTCCGTCTGTCCGTCCGTCCGTCCTTTTTTTTCCAAACGACTCAACCGATCAGCCTAATCGTTTTTTTCCCTGAAAGGTACATGCCTCCCATGATTCAAGTTCGAAGATGAGCAAAATCGATCAAGTGGTTCCGGAGATATGGTCGAGGATGTGACCAAAAACATGGTTTTTCGAGGGTCGGTGAAACTTTTTCGCAAATATCTCA
>CM055403.1:22570703-22624898 GCA_029228625.1 Pseudolycoriella hygida | reverse complement strand
CTCCAGAACTGTGAGAGCTAGAAAGCTGGTACCAAAGGCAAAGTTGTAGAGAATTAAATTTAAGCGAACACGTGTTTCAGGGTTTTGGGGAAATATGGCCCAATCCTGGTATATGGCCACTTCAATAATTGGGCAGGATGACCCAGATCTCCAGAACTATGAGAGGTAGAAAGTTGGTTCCAAGGACAAAGTTGTAGACAATAAAATTTTAGATAACACGTGTTTCTGGGTTTGAGGGAAAAACGACTTAGTCCTTGGATATAAGCTTTTCTAGATTTGAATGGTCTGAGACGTACTTCGGTAGGGCCTTTGACATTACCTTGGGTAATTTCGATGGATCTTTGAAATTCTTACAGTTATAAAAGAACAGAAAACGTTGGATTGTTTGCTTATTTGTATATTTAGGTACGTTCGAGTCACTTTGCCACATCTATTCTGTTTGTCACATCTATTCTGATACGTACGGGTCTTTGGTTATGTTTATAACAAAACTTATTTTCTCTGCAGCAGGTTTATAGGCCAGGTCGTTATTACCATATTCACAAAAACAGACCGATAAACAGTCAAAAAGTTCCGAATAATTCCCCTATTCAACGCCGCTAATGTCGATCACGTTTGAATAAAGGATTGATTAATAAGACCACACCTGAAATACGTCCACTCAAACCGAGTATCGGAGCGCGAATGCTTAAGATTTGATGTGAATTCACCTTAACAGTTGAATCGATTTTACGGCTGGGACTAAATGGAAAAATTTGACTGTCAGATTCTTCCCACCTTGTCAAATAAAGTAAACACACGAAATTTTTTTTGTTTATCACCCGAACTCCCCGAACATGGTCTTTTTTAAACACCGCAAAGTGTCCGTCGCATATGTTTGTTTCTGTGTTATATATATTGAAAGTGCTTTTTGTCCTATATACATAATGTTTGGTTAATTCTTGCGTTTATAATTTTCGATTTAGTCTTTCATCGCCGTTCCGCTGTTCTAGTCTTCTAGTCGCAATTTTCATCCCATGATAGACGTTTGGTGTATTACACTTAGAGTGTTAACGAAGTGTTCAGTTTGATTCGCTTGATTATATGCCTCCTATGCTATATACAGTCAACGTACAAGTGTATTTTGTTGATTAGTGGTGAAACAATTCAAATTGAAAACATTAGAGACTTTTGATCCAAAAGGTACATACAGCGTTGTACAAAGCCGGACGAAAGATAATTTATGGTTTTAGATTGGACTTTCAATTAAAATTTATCAATGGCCGCAACGAGCGTTGTTGTTTTGGACCGTGGTAACAACACAACCTGTACAATTAATTTGCATGGTAAGTGCTAAAACTTTGTATTGCTATTGGAAAATTGCTCGACTTTTCTGCAATAATTTGTTTAACGATCTGAGATATTTAAATGTCAACGCAATTCCTTTGGCTAATTCTACTTTGGGACCAGACCTCGTTCAAGTGTTTTTGATTGTTGTAACAGAAATTCCATGTGTAGAAAAAAGTGCAGGTAACGTTAATGAGACTTCTTTCCGTGTGATTGGTCAATGTCAAATAAATTATAATGTAGAAGGAGAATTGCTCCAACACAGCACATCAATAACATTCAACTGTTAAGTGCACACGGAATCAAGTGTACATTGCACGAATATCTAGCCAAAATTAAGAAAATTCGGACGCAATTTAGATTCCGTTTTTATCTCCTTTGATGGCTATACGTTGATATACACGAAATGAATGTGTCTTTGAAAACTCTAAAAAAATAAAATCAAATTTTTGATTTGTTTAAACAGTTACAACTTCTAACTGCGTTCATTTAAAATGTGAATAAGAAGTTCTCTCATTCGTTTCAGCAATTTATCATTTTATGATGTAATTTATGATGTCGGTGGAGATAATGGTCCGGCGAACAAGTTTTTTTAAGTATCGTATCTGTGTTTGCTGGTGTGAGTGAACTTTTTTTTCGTTCGTTTTGAAATATTCACTCAATTAATTCTAAATGCTACAAGTACATTCATTAGATTTCAGTATTTCGAATGTCTCATTTGAATATCATAATTAACCTTTTGATTTTGAAGATAAAGTTAAGCCTAACATAAACCAAAGCTGTTTATCGCACAGAACTGGGGAGTAAAAGGTGAGAGGTCAAGTAAGTTGTATGGGGTTTATTGGAACAGGTTAATTGAATTCCTTTTGTGTAACTTACAAAGGGTGTCGTTGTGAAAGTCAATGGAAGGTCAAACTGTTCTTTTAAATGCAAACTTCAGTTTGAGCTGACAACATGTAAAATATTGTAATTCGATTTTCAACTCAGACTGATCAACGGAAAACTCAGCATAATATTAAGGATGTCAGCAACTCAATATGAAGATTGCATAGATGCTATCAGATACAGATATGTAGCTAAAGAGAAAACATATTTTTGAACATTTCGAAGTCCGTAGCATGAAAATTGTAATATGTCAATCTGTAGGAAACTGAAAGGTCAACTCGGATCAAACATTACTTCTAAATTTTTCCTCATCAGTGCTGCAAAAAATTGTTTTGTGAACATTATCGCTTTTTGCACGATGACGATTACTCGATGCGTCACTCTTGTTATAATTACCACTTTTTACACTCAGTTTAACACAGAAAGAAGCACTTGACTTAATGTGCTGTCAGCTGATTGGTGTATTGCTTTCGTTCATAATCCAGCAGGTCTTGTAATTCCTTGGATTTTTTCAGTGGCACTCATAGATTCACGATTTTTCTTCAAAAGAGGGCGGCTAGTGAAGAATTTTTTATTTTTGGTGTTTGTCAGCAACGCCATCTGTTAGAAAATTTGAATATCAGCAGCTTATTTCTACTAATTTTTCGGCGGTGATCAAGAGGAAAAGTATTTTGGAAGCTGCTAATAAGCTTTTCTGCTCTGTTCAACAATTTTTCGCCGGAAATTTTTTTCGCCGAAAATTTTTTTCGCCTGAAATTTTTTTCGCCGGAATTTTTTTCGCTGGAAATTTTTTTTCGCCGTAAATTTTTTTACTCTTTGACATTGGGGGGTCCGGAGGTACATGTCGCTGGTACCACCACCATTTTGAACTGTAGCGAATTAAAGCTATTTCAATTGGGCTAGTTTTGGGCTGGATAATGCACATAGCCATAAGTTTTGAGCTGCCATAGAACTCCAGCCCAAAATGATTTTAGTGGTCGAATATGTCGTTTTGAGGTTTTCGTATGAAATCAATGCTTTCTTTGCTCGGTATATAGCTCAAATAACGCTTGCACATCAACTGAAATGGAATGTGCATTCGATAAGTTTAGTATCGGAAGAACTTGATTTAGTTACGAAAACATCTAAACGACATGGTTTTTTTGCTTAAAAGTTGAATAACTTCGGTTTGACATCATCAGAAAACTCGAGGCTGGTTCCAATCGTCAGCCCAAAACCAGCCAAAAATTTTGAACTATATACCGAAGAAGGCATTGATTTCACACGAAAACCTAAAAAAGACATATTCGACCACTAAAATCATTTTGGGCTGGAGTTCTATGGCAGCCCAAAACTAATGGCTATGTGCAATATCCAGCCCAAAACTAGCCCAATTGAAATAGCTTTAATTCGCTACAGTTCAAAATGGTGGTGATACCAGCGGCGACATGTATCTGGGGTCCGGCATTTGTTAATCAAAAATGAAAACATTCCAAAAGAATTTTTTGCATTTCAAAGCTTTAAGCGTCGCCCCTCCCCAATTGATATCAGTTGTTTTGGAAGAAGGGACCAGGACTTGTTCCACATTTCTTTTTAAAAACGGTTTTTGTTTTTGATCAGCTCTGTTCAAAAATTTCCCACATTGTCACTAGAAGAGTAGGGTTGCAAAACTGTATAATATCAGCTCTCCAAAAAACACATGTAAAACAAACAAAGTCGTAAAAAAATCCTTATTTTCGACGTGGGTGAAGTTTGTCCTAAGTCCTAAGTTTCTGAGATAGATTTTCCTTAATAATATAGTAGTAATAAATCCATGAAAATGTTTTCCAAGTGGATTTTTCTTCGTACGGAATGTTTGGAAAGGCAAGAAGTATATTTTCCAACAATTTTTTTCACATTTGTTCTTTAAAAAGAAGAAAAACTTTGGACTTTGGGCTAACTTCAGCCACATTGTATTTGGCGTGAAAAGTGAATACAAAAAGTTAGAAGAAAAACTTTGGACTTTGGGCTAACTTCAGCCACATTGTATTTGGCGTGAAAAGTGAATAGTAGTTTTTTATACAAGTTATATATGTGGGATCCAAAGAATATTTAGATCACGAAAACAACTTCGAAATTCATTTAAACAAACAAAATTTAATTAAGTTCAAAATTATAAAAGCTTTCAGATCAACGTTTCATACCAGACTGACCATTTTGATCTACTTTGCGTGAACCGCTTACTGAATCTTGCTCGCCTGTGCCGATGTGTCAGTACCCGAACCCACATATATGATGGTAGTTTAACGCACTAGATGTGAGATTGCCGACACGAGCCGAAGGCGAGTTTGGCAGCACATCGTGCGCGTTAAACTATCAGCATACGTGACGTGTATCAAGCAATGTTTTTTGCAATGCACCGACGAAAAACGAGCTTTTTCCTACGTGTTTCCAATTGCAAAAATTTGTCGAATTTTCAATTATTTTTTTGCACTGGTGCGTAAAAACAACTTTTACGCACTAGTACTGTAAAATTTTATCACACTAGTGCGTAAAATCGGTTTTTACGCAAGAGTGCGGAAAAATTTTATAGCACTAGTGCGTTAATAGTATATTATTAACCAAGGGAGATAATGGCGTGATTATAGTCGAGGTGAAGTGAATGTCCTAGGGGCTATGCCCCGAGGAATATTCACGTACCGAGACTATAATCAAGCTATTTATACCTTGGTTTACACGATAGTTTATATCATTTGGGCAGATAATTCGCCATTTGACTCGTGTTTTTTTTATTTCCTTTGAGATTTGACGTCATGATATTATAGTCGGACTATAATGAAAATTATAGTCGAGTCGACCATAATATGCCTATTATATACCTCACAGTTTGTATGAAAGCAATCATGCTTTCGCATTGTCAACATGATCTCCAATATGCTCAGAGATCGACTGTTCAAAATTCTCTTGAAAGATCAATGCACCAGGTACAAAAAGCTCAACAACGGTCTGGCTGAAGGGTCGGTTCTGTCGTGTTTACTTTTCAATTTATATATTCTCTTAACTCGTTGTTGTGTTGCTTGAATCTAAACCAATTTTAAAAACGCTTTGTCTATGACTTAGATACGTTTATTACTCTCCCTTGCATTCGATCATTTTACTGATCATAATCATGGCTACAAGTAATAAATTATTAAGTATAGACCTAAGCATTGTTTTTGAAAAAATTAAACTAACTTACGATAATATCACAAAGATTAATAATTAAAAATATTTTATAAATCTCTTCCTTGGCCGCAGATTATATCTCGGTTCGGGGTTGTGATTATTATTTATGTTGTTGACACTTTCAGTGTCGTTTGCTGTCAAAACACCTGTTGCTATTGGGAGGGAGTATGAAGTTGGTTTGGGTGGGTTTATATTCGGAGGTTTTGCGTTGTTATTAATAATGTTGTAAAAAACAGGTGAAATATGTGCGGCATCCGATTTAAAATTTACAGTTTCGTTTCCATGGAGAATAATTTGGTTTGCTTCATGTATTTTTAGGACGCCTTTTTTCCTAACTTTTTTCAAAATTTCCTTCCCATCAAAATCAAACTCGTGGTGGTCCGGTCCAGTGTCCCAAACATGTTTCACCAACGCAGTTTTCTTGGGATTTTTGGCCATGTTTTTTACGTCTGAGGTGTGTGTTTTAATCCTATCACACAAGCACCAAGTTGTTTCTCCAATGTAGAATTTTCCACAAACCTTACACCTCACCCTGTAAACTACGAGCGATTGTTGGTCCGCCGTCAGCCTTTGTTTCATGTCCGTGAAAATTTCCCCTACCTTTGTGACAGGTTTCGGAGAAATTTTCAGGTGTGGAACTATTCGATTGATAGATTTGGTCAACTTTTCCGATAGTCCTGCTACAAACGTCATTCCAACAAATTGCTTCCGCTCGGGAAGGGTTGTTGAGTTTGCGTTGGGTACCATCTGGGCTACTTGATTTTCCGTGGGATCATTGTTAACGAAAAGTGTGGTCTCATCAGGTGATCTACTTGAGTTCACAATTGTTGTTTCGTCAATGAACGGGTAGCTTACCATATTTCCGGACTCATTTCGTTGCGAGGAACTATGGATTTTTGCGATCAAACCTTCAATTGTAGATTCTGGGAAATTGTTCTTCTTCAGCACCTTTTTTAATCGTTTCCTTGTTCTCATTCTGAAAAGACTTGTGGCTGATGGTGAAAACTCGCTTGACAAAAGCTGTTGCGGTGTTTAGGATCATGTTCATTGGATGTTTAGAATGAAAATTCAATAGCCTGTTCGATGCTATTGGCTTGTGGAACCATTTTGTTTTAATTTTCCCCTCGCAGTTGTACACCGTTGTGTCCAAGAATTCGAATTCCATCGCCCGGAAGTTTTTATACGCAGATGATATGGCCTACGCAACACAACACAAGCTCTTCAGTGTAATCAACGCAACGCTAAGTAAGGACATGGCTGAATTCGTTCGTTTCTGTAAAAGATGGCGTCTCGTTCCGAGCATTTCGAAAACCGTTGTGAGTTGTTTCCACCTAAACAACAAACTTGCAAGGATGCAATTGCGCGTAGCATTCGACGGTGCGATACTGCTGCACGATTTCGAACCTACCTACTTAGGAGTGAAACTAGATCGGTCGCTGACTTACGGAAAGCACATAGGCAAAGTTTGCCCGAAACTTGCAAGCAGAAACAATCTGCTGCGTAAGCTCGTTGGTACGACATGGGGTGCATGCGCTGCTTGTTTACGTACAACGGCCTGGCGTTAGTGTTCTCTTGCGCCGAATACTGCAGCTCAACGTGGTTGAATAGTGCACACGCATACAAGGTGGATGTGGAATCAGAGCCGTAGCCAGACTGATATTGCAGGGGTGGCGCGCGCCCCCAAAGTTCACCAGTGTTATAAAAGTAAATAAGCTGTATCTATCGTATATGACAATGGAAAACTTTTATAAGGTGTTGTGAAGATTTCTGTCCGAAGTTTAACATTCGCACAAAGCAGTTGAACGTAGAAGCGTCTTGATATAAATTTTGTTAAGATTGTTGTTTTCTGATCTTTCAATAATATTTTAAGTCGCGAGCGGAGCGAGCGAAATTTTTTGACTTTCATGGTTAGGCCATTTCAAAATTTTGGCATCAGATTAAGCCCAAAATACCTGTAATACCCGACTAGCGTAACATGAGACTTACAGACTTTCACAGTTTGGCTTGAATGTATGTAAATTTAGCTAAATTGTTGTGTGTTTCAACGGACTAATTCTAGTGACTTTTTCGTACAAACATACGTTTTCAAAAAAGTGAGTCGACAATTCTCTTCCAAAATACGTTACCTGAAAGCACCAATTATATTCTTTCAAGGCTTACGGATTAACGAGATTGATTTTTGTTTTTATTTGTTGAAGCGTTTCATTTAAGAAATATTTAGCCGCGCAGCGAAAATTGTTTTTATTTAATTATTCTAATATTTAATTCTATTTAATTATTGTCTAGCTCTTGTATTTCAATCTGAATATATGTGAAAAGTTAGCTGACTAAGAAAATCTCTTGAGAAGGTTGCAATATTTCTAAAGGGGGCGCAAACTTTTCTAGAGGGGGCGAAGCCCCCTCTGCGCCCCCCCCCCCCCTGGCTACGGCCCTGTGTGGAATTGAACAGAGCTATGAGATTGATTACAGGCATGGTTGACTCCACGCGACTGGAATGGCTGCCAGCCCTAAGCAACATTTCTACGCCCGAAATTAGAAGGCAGTGGCAACTCCTGACATTGTACCGAAAGATTCTGGTGAATGTCGACATACCATTGAATAGAGACTTGGCTTTACCTAAAATTGAAAGATTGAAACCGAGGAAGCCTCCCATCGCCTCAGCTGAGACTCTAATACCGATCGTTTCAACTTCGAAAAACACACATCGAAATCTAAAGAATTCACTTTACCGCGCAAGTTATGGTGTAATTTAAATACACGGCCGTTGCAATGACATGCTCTACAAATGGAAAATTATCAACGACCCCGGATGTGCTTGTGGTTGCCAGCGTCAACCAACGAGTCATATGCTGTTGGATTGCCCACTAACTAAGTACGAAGGCGAAGTGAAAGACATCGCCCTATTATCCGAAGAAACGCTGAAGTGGCTGGGTAAACTGATCTTGTGATGACTCGGTATAGCCCATAATAATCCTTAATTGCTTTCAAGTCGCGTTCTTTTAAATCTTAGTTTGTAAAATTTTTGTAAATTTTCGTGTGTAAATTTGTAATTCACGTGTGACGTCACTAAAATTGTTCAATAGAGAAAATACCATACGCTAAATAAATAAATAAATGTATGAAACTCGACTATAATATGGTCATTATACCCCTGCTTTGATGTATATAAATGGCTAATTATATGCCCGAATAATATAAAAAAAGTTTTGTCGCACTAGTACGAAAAGTGACCTCATACGACATCGGAATGACGCACGAAAAAGCGAGTTTTTTGTCGGTGAATTTGTGAATTTCTGCATGTATTTTCAACAAAGTCAGTAAACCATATAATTGTGTCGGTTTTTACTTTTCCGTCACTGTAAGTGAGAAAATATAAATTTTTTACCCTGGTCTTCAAAACTCCGTTTGTCGACATTCACTGATTGGAAAAAATCTTTGCATCATCTTTCCCACGGCAGCACATGTAGCTACAGATTGTGAAAGTTCATCACCCAAATGTTTAACGGTTCAAATGAAGGTACTAAATCCAACATTCAATTATAAACTTATGACTAATTTGTGAGCTTAAACAATTTTTTGTTCCTTTGTGAAAGGTGATATTAGAATGTTGTTATTCAATGGATTTAATTTCAGACTTTTGGCAATTTAGAGGTAACCGATTATTTATTTAAACGTCGATAAAATCGGTAGGTTTACACAATTATGACGATAAATGTGTCTTATGATGGGTGTAAAAAATAAACCTTACGCGGAGTGTGTAAAAGTGATAGCCAATTTGTATTTCTTATGACTAATTGGAACTATAAATTATGTGGATCCTGGTGGAATGATCTTCAAGTGTGTGCAATAAGTTTAACTAATGTAATGTGACTTCAAGAAGATTTCATAAACCAAATAATTTTTTAGTGGCATGTCACTTGCGTCTATAAAAACTTAAATTAAGAAATGGAGACTCTGTATGTTTTCTGCTTTAAATTTTCTTTCCCAAATCTCTTTCAACCTTCATCCACGTCAAATTGTATTTTTCAATTCTTTTTCATCACGTGACTGAACATTTGATGCCGATTGGTTAGTATCAATTTCTTAGTATAATATGATTAAAAGTTTGGAAGAAAAGTTTGGAAACATTCCCATAGAATATTCTGAGGCACGACTTCTGATTTGCTTGAGATTCTCTGACGACTTCTTATAAACTTTCGACATACTAAATGTGAAATCAACGAAAGGAAAACATTGTTCAAAAATGATATTCAGAAATTAATCTCGTTATTGTTAAAGTTCACAGAAAACATAAAAAAACTCTTGAAAACTCGTGAAAAAGTAATTGTGTTACAGCGACTTACATTTCATTAAATGCTCCTTACTTGTCAGATTGTCGAAATGTTTGAATGAAATAATTTTTATTTTGTCCATTAACGCAAGTAGAAGAAGAAAACTAATTTTTAAGACAACTTGACATTATGGTGTTTGGTTTTTAATGATTAGAGAAAAAAATGAGACTTATGCTGAAAGAATAGACTCACATGGTATGTACCTAGTAGATGTTTCGTTAAATTAAATATGAAAACTTAGATGAACCTGGTAATACGAGGAAGTGTTAGAATTAAATGGGACGTTACGTTTCTTAAATGCGTGATTGGTTGCGGGTTTAGTTCACAAATTCATTACTTATCAGGGGGGTACGATTTTTGAATGATCGATTGATTGATTTTATTAGAGGGCTCATATCAAACAAAATAGCAATAAATAAATGACTCCTTGTAGCATCTGCTCATTCAGCTGCACCTTCTACAGTTCGGGTGACTGCTGAGTCCTTGTTCAGAAGATATCTTAGCGTGTTGTGTCCCGTCAGCATTCCTACCGTCCACCTTAGGCTTTTTCTGTTAAAGCTCAGGGGATCTTTGGTAGTCTGCGAGTTGCATCCTTCCAGGAACTCTTTGTCTCTCAAAAAAAAAAAAAATCAAAACTTCTGGTACTTTTCACGATTCCGTCTATTTATGAGTCCCCTTACCCGTGAATCCCTAGGGCTGGTTCAGGACCCTCGGCGGCTGGCTCGTTTCCTGGAACGCTTGAGTGCCCCGGAGCCCAAACCAGAGATATTGTATGATTCACTGAAAGGGCCTCTAGTGTCACTCGGCTCTCCAGCATCGATTTAGCCGCGACCTTATGAGGCCTTACAACCTGATTTTCTCGTAGGGTCTCACAGCTTCTCCCGACCTGTTCAATTTTAGTTCAATTCGCAAATCTCATCTGCAATATAGTGCATAATTATTCGGTACCTTGTCTTAACACTCGTCAATACAAGGAAATTACAAGCCATGATGTAGTTTACTATTTGTGCTTAGAAGAAGTACAATGTTCACAAGAACTGATAGAAGTGTCTGTATGTTGCACAAGTGAGAAAATCTATAAATTATCAATTTATAATGCGGCGAAATTTGCCTCCCTCATTAGCAGCTAGAGATGAGCGAGCCGCCGAATCGGTTGGGTCGGTTCGGGTGGGGTCGGGTTTTTCAAGTTATTTTTTTGTGGGGTCGGGTCGGGTTTTCATTTTTTGCAGCTCGGGTCGGGTTGAATTAACAAATTTAAAAAAGTTCGGGTTCGGGTCGGTGTTTCGGGTTCGGTTTGGGTTTGAATTTTTTTATTTCGTATAGGGATCGGTTCGGGTCGGGTTTGATTTTTTACTTTGATCCGGATTCCGTTCGCGTCGGGTTTGAAATTTTCATTTTAGACCGGGTTCGATTCGGGTCCGGTTTGAGTTTTTATCTTGGTTAGGGTTCCATTTGGGAAAAAGGTCAACCTGCACACCTCTATCTTGCCTTTTGCCCACGACAACTAAGAGTAATAGTAATAGTAAACATAAACAACAGGAATCCACATAATTGCAACAATCGTTTAAGTTTAACAAATAAATCCTATTACTTTGAGTCTATAGAAATATTCTTTATTAGACCCGTACGAAGAACGAAGTTATCTTATGCGTTTACTAAGAGTAAAACTCAACCGATTTCCAAAAACTTTTTCTTCCCTGAAAGGTAATCGAAATATCTTTTATGGGATTGAATCTGGGCACTGTCGGCCCAATGTCCGCCGAGCTAGGGCCGTTTAAGTGGTTTTTGGTCTTTTGTACATAACTCGAGTAAATATTTTCCGAATTTCAAAATTTTTTCTTTTTTTGAAATAATGCCCAGACAAATAATGCTGACATTTTATGGAAGAAACTTTTTTAAATTTGAGTCCTTGGACTTAGCTATGGCACTAAAACCGAATCTATGCTAGGGCTATACGTGTTTTTTGTACATAACTCGAGTAAATCTTTTCCGATTTTCATAATTTTTTTTTGGTTTGAAAGATCTAGGCCTGACCGACAATTTACATGAGAAACTTTTTTGGATTTGAGTCCTTGGAGGTGGCTAGGGCTAAGAACGAGTCTATGCTAGGGCCATCTTTTCCGATTGTCATAATTGTTTTTTTAATCGACAGATCTATGAAAGCCTAACAATTTGTAGAAGAAACTTTTTTGAGATTGGGAACTCGGATATAGCTAGGGCACTAAAAACGAGTTTCTGCTAGCGCTCTACATGTTTTTTGTACATAACTCGAGTAAATCTCTTCCGATTTTCAATTTTTTTTGATCGAAAGGTCTAGGACTGTCTCCCGCTTTATGAAAAAAAAATTTTTTATTAGAAACCCTTGGACTCAGTCAGGACCCTAAACTGAGTTTCCACTAGTGCCCAACGTGTTCCCTTACATAAGTTGGATAAACCCTTACTGATTTTGTTGATTCTTTTCCTATTTGAGAGGTAATCGAGTACCGAATTATATTCAAAAACAAATTTGGACCTGATGCCTGTGCTTAGGGCTGAAGTAGACCTTAGGTCTGTCCTAAGGTCGGCCCTAACCAAAAAAATTTTTTGCTATGTCTGTGGAAGTATGTGTCCGAGGCATTTCCGTATGGCCCTAGGTCGGTCCTAAGGTCTGCCTGCCCTAGACAAAAAATTGGTTTTTCCAAATGTTGTAGAGAAAATGGAGGTAACTATTTTTGTCTTTGTTAGCATATGTCCGAGGCCTCTCCTGAGGACTAGACAAAAAAAATGGTTTTTTGCTATGATGTAGAAAAAATTGAGATGAACAGTTTTGTCTGTTTGGGGGTCAATTTTGTACTTTCGGAAGGCCTTTCTTAAGGGTTCATTATATTGGATTCGCATCGCGTAAGGTCTGTGTGAAAGCTCATCTTGACAGAACAAACATTTTTTTTGTCAAGTTGAGCTTTCACACAAACCTTACACGATGCGATTCGCATCGCGTCCAATACAATGAGCCCTTTACACCGTTTCTTCGGACGGGTTTTTCAATATTGCCCTCTCGGCAATTTCCAATGCAATTTAATGTGGACATAATTTCATACACTTAAGAGTTAAGGCAATATTTACTTAGACACGTTGGAGTCTTTTCGTAACATCAACTCTGTTTGCCACATCTATTCCGATACGTGCGGGTCATACGGGTTCCTTGCATATGTTTTCTTTTGCATTATGCCAAAAAAATAGGATATTTTACGAAAAAGGCAACAAAAGCAGTACTCTGGTGTAAATGAAGTGCACGAAGAACTTGACTGAAGATTCTCATTATTTAAGAATTCGTAACTTAGTTTTTGTAAGTGTAAAAGTTATGATCGACGCGACTCTCTAACCCTTCAGCATGTTTTTTTAATGAACCAAGTAATTTGTCTACTTCTATATCTGCCTACCAGTAGACTATTATGTCATGTGAAGTGATTCAACTGGTATGCGTAATTGATTGAAACCACTAACCATTTGCTGCGTATTTTATTAAAAAAAAACCAAATGTGAAAAGGCTGCGTTCATAAAATATGTTCTGAAGTCATGTTGTTCACCATATGCTTTACCCATAGTTCCTCAATAAAAAAATGAAAACTCACAACCCATCGAAAACACTTCTTTGTCTTTCATATGCTACAATCAACTCTTTCCATATTTAAAAATATTATTTTTTATTTCAGGAGCCACTGTGGTATCATGGAGAGTTAATAATCAGGAGCAGTTATTCGTGAGGTAAGTTGAACATAAAATTAGTTATCCATTTTATTGCTGTAATTTACATACTTCAATATAATTGCCTAAAATTTTTGAAAAGTTGGAAAAATGTTTCAAATATTTTCTTTGCCACAAATTGAATATTTCACCTTGAATGTTTGTGAATTCTGTTAGAGAAGTGCGGGCTTTTTACTTCCGGGCGGGCAACGAACTTTCAGAATGTTTTTTTTTTTAGAAAATTTAAGCATTTTTCAAGTAAATCGTAAATTTTACATAAAGTTTAGAAAAAATTGTTGGACGGCAATTGGAATTTTCCTGGTATCAGGGCGTGCTGACATTTTTCATTGAAAAAAAGTTCCGTGTGCTTTTCTCTGAATTCTGCGGAAGTTTTGGAGAGAAAAAATTTTTATTGACAATCTTGTACACAATTTGAATGCGTTCTAACGTTTAGTACTAGACATTTAGTACATTACTGAACCTAACATAGATCCACCGATATAAAAAATCGGTACTCTTCTATATCTGCCTAAAAAAATCATAAGATAATGCAAAGTATTGTTTTAACTCTTTCCGTACAAAATACGTGAAAAGCGTGAAAAGGAAACAGGTTGTGATTCTCTTCCTGTGATATAAGTACTAGAGATGAGCGTTCACCTCTTTTTTGCTGCCCGTGCCCGCCCTACCCTAGCCCAAAATTCAAAAAATTCCCGCCCCAAATGACCGTTAAAATTGTGCCCCGTGCACGTCAATTTCATGCCCGATTCTGCCCGTTCCTCAGCTCTTTCGCATATTTTGGTTTATAAGGATATTTTGCATTGCATTTTTCCGCATTTGACAGTTTGTACATTCGCATGTGACCTCTAGTCACAAGTCCCAGCAAAAATACCACCTATATGGTACGAACATTTTCAACTTAATTTTTAAGGTCTGGCCAAAATACCAAATTTTTCACATGTTCAGACGATTAAGAAATATTTTTTTTTCTTTTAAAAGTTTGAATGCGTGAAGAACTTGCTATTTTTGCAATACCTTCAAAAATTGAGTTAATGTTTTAAGCCATAGATCTGAACAAACGCGGTGCATACTGACTGTATCATAAATATTCAAATGAAGATATTTTTCTCTGATAATTGTAATTGTGATTTAATGGCGATGAATATGTATACCGAATAAGGGGACGAAATATTTGCCGAAAAATTTCAAAATTGCGTATTTCTTATCTAACTCGTGAAGAACGACCGAATATGAAAGATACTTTTCACTGTAAAATTGGATATTTAAATTTTAAATCGGGCATATCTCTAATAAGTACCATAGTTTGGTTCCGTATTTCGTTCAGAGTCGACCATAATAGAGAGCAAAGCGACTTATAGCCAAATTTATAGCATATGCATATAGCTATAAGTAATAAGTTTATGTTTATGTTAAAAGTTATAAGTTTACGTTAAAAGTTACAAGTTTACGTTATAAGTTATAAGTTTACGTTACGAGCTATAAGTTATAATTTATAAGTTTACAAGCTACAAGCTTACGTTACAAGTTATAAGTTTATAGCCCAGATCAGTATTGTAACTGACCCATATCAGTATTGATCAGTTTTAAAACTGATTCGAATCAGCACTGATCAGTTTCGAAATTGACCTGGATCAGTACTGATCAGTTTCAAAACTGATCCATATCAGTACTGATCAGTTTCAAAACTGATCCATATCAGTACTGATCAGTTTCAAAACTGATCCATATCAGTACTGATCAGTTTTAAAACTGATCCTGATCAGTACTGATCAGTCTAATAACGGTTATTAATCATAACTGATCAGTTTTAAAACTGATTCCAATAAGTAATGATCAGTTTTAAAGCAGATACGGGTCAGTACTCATTAGTTTCAAAACTACTAATCCAAATCAGTTTTGAAACTGATAAGTTTTGATGCGGATCAATTTTGGAACTAATCAGTACTTGTCTGGATCAGTTACAATGCTGATCTGGGCTATAAACTTATAATGTTAACTTATAACGTAAACTTGTAACTATATGCTTCCAGTTTGTATGAAGCTCACCCTACTTTCAGGTATATATGTCTAATTATGCCCAAATGATTCAAAAATCTTTATACTCAGAAGAAAATCTTTGGATAAGAAAACCATCAAATTCGTAGAAAATCGTTCAAATTCTCAGAACATTAAAAAAAGAAAATTCTTCTAATTAAACGAAGAAAAATTTGAAAAATCCTTCATCACGATTATCTACCCATTGATAATAGCACGTATGAGCTTACAGAATGTGGCACATGCGAGGCACCCACATGATGTAAGTGATGTACTCATGTACTGCTCCCACCTTGCAGATTTCACGGTTTTTGTAAAGTACTAAACGATTGTTCTGATATGCTTCTGCAGTGTACTTACTAGTTCGAATTTAGAAAAGTTCATTGGCTTAAACACTCTCGTTAAGTGCCATGAGTTTCACTTTTTTTTTACAGAGGACAAAATGCTTTCTAAATTATTTCTCATCTAAAAATCCATTCATCAATGTGGACAACACAATTATTTGAAAATAATTTTTTTATTGAATAAACTCGTTAAGAATATTCTCACTTTCAACATCAGTCATCATTTAATATTTAAATGAATCCAATTAAAAAGTGGTAGAACCTTTGTTGGCCACAATTAATTACACTTTCCGAAACTGCCAAAACTCCCATAAGAATATTAATTTTAAAATGTGTTTGGCTTATCTCAACTCTAAAATTCTTTCAGTAATATAGACTGGCATGTGTAATGGAAACATAGTCTACGCCACGAATACAACACCACATGAGTGGTTGGTTATTTTCCCATAAAATACTGTAACAGTAGCGCCGTGTTTTTCTGAACGTCTTGTCGAAAAAACACAATTTCCGACGAGAATTTCTTGCACACATTTCTCATTTACTCAACTTACATTACAAACACGCCGAATCGCGATAATTTAGTTTTTGTGACCATCCATATCCATCTACCATATCTGTACAAAGAAGCAGAAAAGAGCATATTTCTTTTTACCATTTTTAAAACACAGGAGACGGTTCAGTGTATTACACAAAACAGGGGGCAGATTAGTCGATTGTATATTTTATAAATATTTGTATAATAGAACGGAACACAAGCAGCAAATTGAGAAAAAGCAGTAAAACAAGACGAAAAAAGTTGGTTAAAAACTTTTTGTTTTATTTTTAGTTTTTAAGCGTTTTTCTGACTGAAAGTATGAATATTGTTCTATCGCTTTATACCAAGAGTATCTTCTACGTGAAGCTTTTTTTTTAGTACAAAATGCGCTTGTTCGATATTTATTTTACATTAAAATTGTTCACAATTATTCCCCCACTCATTGTATATAATGTAGTTGAATGAATTGATGAAGATGACGATAAGGTTTTCAATAAAAAGCTTACCAGAAAAAGACATTCTTTGTTATCTTCCACGGTAGTGACAGAGTCCCATGTCTTTTTTTATATTCATTTGTTTTTAATTTATTTGGTGTATTTTACTGCGAAGATATTCATCTCGCATAGACATTTTAGAGTGTTATTTATTACCATTTAGCGACAACTTTGTATGATAATTATGCGATGTCAATGCAAATTTTTTTTGGTTTTCTGATTTGAAATGATACGCTGAATAGAAATACAACCTGTCGTCTCATATGTAATTTTTTTTTTTGTAAATTGAATGCAGATTTTTGTGGATGTTATTTCATAGTCACGAGAAATAGAACTAACAGGCATGAACATAATCTTCCTTCTTTCAGCGTGTCGTAAAATTTCATTCAACTGCAAGCAAAGTGTTCTCTTGCAAGAATGTTTAGCATCTAAGGACAAAATGTTATGTTGTGTTATGTGTTATGTTTGTGTGTTATGTTTCTTGTTGTATAGCAGTACTTACTTTTGCTCTCCCCCTCCTTCGAAACTTGTAGAGATAATAGTAAGAGATGTAATTGCACTATTGCGGATCAGATGGCCCAGTCTCGAGAATTCGAGTTTTTGAATGTTGGCCATTCAGTCAGAATTGTAGAGAGGATCATCTAAATAACGTTTATTCCTTTGATAAAGTGACAAGTCAGGTCAGGATTAGATTTTTTCTTTTGATTAAGTAGAGATACTATGTAAAAGGAATACATGGATGCTTCATCGACTTCTCACTGTGTCAGGACATTTCTCCGCCGCAAATAACGCCCGGGCATTAATAACATCCGGGGCGTTATTACCACCCGCCCGGGCGTTATTAACACCCACACTCCGGGCGCTAATAACGTTCGGGGTGTTAAAAACGCCCGCACTCCGGTCGCTAACAACGCCCGGGGCGTTAAGCGCCCGTAGTTCAGGTGTTATTAACGCCCCGGGCGTTATTATCGCCCGGAGTGCGGGTATTATTAAAACACCGGGCGTTATTATCGCCCGGGATGCGGGCGTTAATAGCCCCCCGGTCTTTATCCCGAAGCTTGGGCAGCTGGTATACATATATAGCAAAAGATTTTCGACCTATCGGTCTGACCTCATTCCTTCTCAATACCTTAGAAAAGCTAGTAGACAGACAACTAAGAGACGGGCCGCTGCAACAATTCAAGATCCATCAAAATCAGGATGCTTATCAGCCCGACAAATCCGCTGTAAGTGCACTGCGTCGGCTTATATCCAGAGCAGAATCCGCCCTAGAACAAGATTCGTTTGCAATGGCGGCTTCATAGATCTCTCCAATGCATTCTACAATGTGGAATACTCATTCATAACCAACTCGTGCTACGAGCATAATCCAGACTGAACTACAACTAGTACTTTTCGCCCCGTTGTCAGACTCTTTTGGGGGCATAGAGGAGATACACAGTTTTAGCTAAATATTAGCATATCTAGTGTAATCTATAGATACATTGTATGTGGCAGTGAGCGTGTGCTAATCAGTACTTTTTCGCTTGCCAGGTCAGATAAGGGAGGGTCAGTGTACATTGTACATACGGGTACGTACCCAATTAACCAAATGCTTCCGTGGAAAGTCGTTCGGACATTGAACAAAAAAAGGTTTTGAAAGCCTTAATTGTTCTTCGTCCGAACGAATTTCCGCGGAAGAATTTGGTTAATTGGGGTGTGTGTAGTGTGTACAGTGTACACATTGTGTACGTATCTATAAAAAAATAGACGACGTTTTTGATACAAATGGGTTCCGCCCTATGCAACCCGCTTCCCTCCCCCCGTCAAGATGCCGCCCGTAGCGATACATGTTACTGTGATTGCTAAACGATGGCACGCCAAGTCAAAACGGTTCAAATCTAGCTTTTTTCCGACACTCTAACGCAACGTTACGCTGAGAGTCGCCTTGTGTTGAGTTGTTTGAGGATTTTGTAAAAGCGGAAATTTCTTCGAGAGAACGTATTTTTTTGCTAATTATAAATCTCGATGTTTTAGTGCATTGTGGATTCGAAGTGAAGTCGGCATACGTTCTGTATGAAATTGTATTTGCAATGAAGTTATTAAGTAGCGGTTGCTAATTTATGTGAAGAATTGGTGTGTGCGAGCGTTTGTGCACGATCACGGATGATTCTCCTCAGATTCGTTGATAATCCACCGATGATTTATAGACTTTTGCGTTCGCTTTGGCGCATGCCGCCTCTGTGATCTGCGCAACTTCCTATTTACAGTCTTGGTAATATCGATGATGAAGTTATTCGTGCCAATGCGACGTAGATGCCTCACGACGCAATCTCTCCCAAGTATCGCTTTGATAAGACTTTTAAAGTTTAGTTCCCAAGACGAGAAGATTGGGACAATGACAAAGTTACCAGCAACAATAACAGTCTAATATGGCACTCGGACGGATCCAAATATAATGACTGTACAGGAGTAGGAATCTACTGCGAACAAACCCACACAGCAAAATCCATCCCTCTTGGCTCCTAAGCAACTATCTTTCAATCAGAAACCTTTGGAATAGGTCAATGTGGCAAGATCATGCTTGACCAAAACAGCCACAACAAATAATTAGCAGATGTAAGGCTCAGATAGTCAAAACACCTTAAAAGCTCTAAATGTCTACAAATTCCGCTCAGCCACCGTACTTGAGTGTAGAGAGCGAATGAAATAGCTGATGATCTAGCCAAAGCTGGAGCTACTGAACAAGCTACGGGCCCAGAACCGCGTCTCAAAGCTCCACCAGCGTTTTTCAAAAACATCATTAACGGATGGTTATAAACGACCGATAAAACAATTCAACTTTACCGATAAAAAATAATAAATTACCGATAATTATTTACCAATAAATGTTTAAACGTATATTGAAAGTATGATTAAAGCGCGAATATTTGGGATAGTGTCCAAAAGAACTGACAACATTTTGTAAAAGGAATAATTCCCAAGAGAAGTGACTGCAATGAAGGTATCGGTAAAAATTTATCGATCATTTATTATTTTTGATCGGTAAAGTTGAATTGTTTTATCGGTCGAATATAATATCCCATCATTAACAAGTGAAAAAATGACATATTCATTCAACACTAGAATCCAATTGACCATGCCAGGTAATCCAAATCCTGCATCAAAATTAACTCTAAAAACTCTGAATACTAACTCTCGTCAAGCCTTCACCTTGACCTTTTCGTAAATGAGATGGTTCCTGTGAACAACCCGGTAGAGCATGAGCGTAGAACACTTACATTGGACGGTTACCACTTGGATCTCCTTTTGCAAATAGAGAAATTGGTCTGCGTCGGTCTTTCTTATGCGAAACAGCGCCGGCGCGCTACTCAAGTTATGATTTGTTCTTATAAACTAACAACAACCATCCTCGCATGTTTTATGAATTTGTTAATTTGTAAATTACCTGAGGCGACTGTAATAATTTACCGTGAGTGTTATCTGTTTATTGTTATTTCTTCCTGTACATGTGTACATACATACTCAAATGTTCTCAGAAATTAGATGATTTACCAATTTATTATTGGGTCTTATCCAGGGTGGTGGATTGTTGAGATTATGTAGTCTCCGAGATAGCCTTGTTGTCAGTTTTGGACTGTTGGTAGGGGGGAATGTCTTTCTTACTTGCTAGCTGTTTCCATTCGATTGTATTATTTCCCGCACCGCTTCCTGAGACAGGGTATGATAACTGTTGTGTATTACCTCCCGGTTTACCATTCCTATGCAAGATCAAAGCTCAATCGTGGGCCTCGTGTCACCATACACGTCATGAATCACATGTTTGTGATGTGTTAAGATTTCAATTTTGCAAATTCATTCGGTTTCAAGATGAAAATTCTTTAATTTTGTTCAATTTTGTCATTTTTAGACCCGTACGAAGAACGAAGTTCTTCGAAAAGGGGTCTATTGCGTTTACCACGACGTTTGTTGCCAGTCGAATTTCGACCCGGGAGGAGGGGGGAGCATCGATCATGGTCCTTAGATGACGAATCAGCAATAAAAAAAATGTCCGTCCGTCCGTCTGTCAACACGATAACTCGAGTAAAACTCAACCGATTTTCAAAAACTTTTTTTCCCTGAAAGTTAATCGAAAAATCTTTTATGGGATTGAATCTGGGCACTGTCGACCTAAGGGCCGACGAGCTAGAGCCGTTTAAGTGGTTTTTGGTCTTTTGTGCATTAGGGTGGTCCAAAAATGTATGGGATAATTAACTTGTCGAAAAGTTCGGGGCCCCACCCCTAAAAAGTTTCTAAATGTGTCCCTGATAAAAAGTGTATATGGAGCCATCTGAATCCAAAGCCGTCCTGAGGGTTCCCCGAAGCAAAATAGTCAAAAAAGCGTGGAAACCGTGTAAAACGTGGGTTTTGGAAAAGTGCATGAAACTTGTCAAAGATGAGGAGCGGTGTTAGGGCAACTTTAGGGCAACCATACTCGAACTTCATATGAATTTTCACAGATGTACGCAAAATTTCAATAAAAGTATTTTTCTAACAATTTTTTGTGTCTACCGCACAATAATAGGCAAAAATCAAGAAATAATTAAAACTCGTTCAAAATTTTAATAATCTCCGTAGGAGTTCGAGTAGAGTGACATACCTACGTGTTAGGCATCACCAGCAAGCATTTACCTGTCATTCAAAGTGACTTTTGGCGTTTTTCTACTCTTATAGTCTCAGTCCTTCCTAAAATAGCCAAATAATGACGAAACACATGGACGGCCACTTAGGCAGGCTCATGGAAGTTCATGAAATTTCACGGAGGTTCTCGAAAAATAAATTTTTGTTCAGACTTAATGAATTTTATGCTTCCAAGACAAACTGTTTAGGCGTTATTTTGAAGTCCTATCTAGACTCAAAATTTCATAGAAGACCGTTTTCCAAAAACGGTGAAACTCACCGAGGCCTAGAGCAAAGAAGTTGTGAACTAAGAAAGCCACTTGACGGACTCTCTTGACATCGAAACACTTCGGATGCGCCCACCACATGAAAAAGTATTTTCTCGGGACTATTTTGAACGGAAAAAACCAAAGTTTCATGCACTTTTCCTAAAACCCACGTTTTACACGGTTTCCACGCTTTTTTGACTATTTTGCTTCGGGGAACCGTCAGGACGGCTTTGGATTCAGATGGCTCCATATACACTTTCTATCAGGGACACGTTTAGAAACTTTTTAGGGGTGGGGCACCAGACTTTTTAATAACTTAGTTTTTTGGACCACCCTATTGTGCATAACTTGCGTAAATCTTTTCCGATTTTCTTAAATTTTTTTTTGTTTGAAAGAATTGGGCATGGCCGACAATTTATGGAAGAAACTTTTTTGGATTTGAGTCCTTGGAATTAGCTAGGGCACTAAAAACGAGTCTCTGCTAGGGCTCTACGTGTTTTTTGTGCATAACTCGAGTAAATCTTTTCCGATTTTCAAAATTGTTTTTTTGTTTACAAGATCTAGGCATGGTCGACAATCTATAAAAGAAACCTTTGCCTTTACTTAGGGCTCAAGTTGGCCTCGTGTCGGTCCTATGGTCGGCCGTAACCAAAAAAATTGTTTTTTGCTATGTTGCAGAGCAAATTGAGGGAAACATTTTTGTCTATGGAAGTTTGTGTCCGAGGCCTCTACCTAGGGCCCTAGGTCAGCCCACAAAATGATTTTTTGCTATGTTGTAGAGAAAATTGAGGCGAACATTTTTGTCTATTTGTAGATTAATTTTGTGCTTTACACCGTTTCTTCGGACGGGTTTTTCAATATTGCCCTATCGGCAATTTCCAATACAACTTAATGTGAACGCAATTTCATACACTTAAGAGTTAAGGCAATATTTACTTAAATACGTTCGAGTCTCTTCGTAACATCAACTTTGTTTGCCGTATCTATTCTGGCACGTACGGGTCCCTTCATATGTTTTATTTAAGCCGAACCAATATTAGAAGAATGACCTCCATCCTAACGGGGCACTGTTATCTTAATAAACACCTCAACACAATAGGCCTAACAAATAGTGATATAGTGATCTTTGCGGAAAATGTAGTGATGTAGAAACAGCCGAGCACTTCCTGCGCAAATGCCACGCCTATATCACGGCGAGAGCCAAAGCCAAAGGTGCATACATACTCCCGCACAACATTGTCTGGAACAACCACACCCAGCAAAATATTGGAATACCTCAATCGCACAATTAGGTTGTATGTAATCCAGTTCGGGTGAGCACAACAGGCCCAACAGAGACTTAGGTGCAGGAGGTAACACTCCGCCCACTCAAAACAAACAAAGGTTTAAAGCGTCCAGTTTCTTTGAAAGAAATACGACTAAGGTTTCCAGCTGTACTTGAGAGGAGATCAGATGATGATGATGATTGAGAGGCGGGAAATTCTAAGGACGCCAACGGATCGCTATCGAAAGAGCGGAAATTCATTAAAAATTTATTGAATACCGAAAAAGTCAATCCCCGGAAGAAAACATTGTTTTCATGTTCGAATAAATCGCTGTATTCGAGACTATTTTCCCTCAAAATTTGGCACCTTTAATCGTTTTCCCATACATGTCAAAGTAGAGATAAATACTGAACGAAAAGCGTTTTTTTTACCAAAACTGCGTGAATATAAACTTCACCAGCGAGGTGATTTTCCCACTACCAAAGCAATTCCTTTAATGTCTTTATATTGGTGAACACACATGGTTTTCCTTAGCATTTCTTTCATACTGTTAACATAGTCGTAACATACATAAGTTACAGCATAAAGAAAAACCAAATCAAAGAAAAAAACGAGGAAGCCACGTGTGTTTTTGTTTGGTAACGGAACGATATGCAAAAGAAACTCTCACAACTAAAATCCACCGAA
Source organism: Pseudolycoriella hygida (assembly GCA_029228625.1). NCBI lineage: Eukaryota > Metazoa > Arthropoda > Insecta > Diptera > Sciaridae > Pseudolycoriella > Pseudolycoriella hygida. Next base: position 22,601,166 of record CM055403.1, on the reverse strand, counting down.
AATCTATATATTTCCATCCATCCAGTGTTGGTTTCTTCGTTATTATGTGTTGTCTGATGTAAATACCGAAAAAAATCTCATTTGTTAAGTTTCTTCTTTGTGTTCAAAAATGACTGATGTCTTAATGGGATAGCATGGGATATTTCCACACTAGTAATTAATTGATAAATCATTATCGTTGGTCCCATAATATGAAGTTGTTGTTGTTAATGTTTTAAAAACTCAATATCAATTTGGTGTGTTTAGCATCGCCCATAAATAATCTTTTTAATACACGACTACGACATTGGTGTTTTTTTCGTGATGTTTTTTTTTTTTCAAATAATTAAATTTCAGATTAAAAGCACTCTATTCCATTGACCTTTTTCTCTATGGAGCTATCTGTGTTTTAACATATTCGACTGTGGTAAATACGCGTAATATAACATTGAACATGAACATTTCTGGCGGCGATATTGTTCAAAACCCGAAAAAAGTTTATCTTCAATAAAAAAAGAACTCTCCAAACCGAATGAGAAATAGTTGAAAATAAAATATACAACAAAAATACATATTCAAGCAAAATACTCGACATGGCATTGTATATGATACACAAGTGTACAAGTTTTTCATAATCCCATTCGCACTATCTAGCTAAGCTTATAAGTATAAAATGCCGCACAACCAGCAGCAAACGTAGAGCTCTAGCATCAGCTATATATATTTGATGAAAAACTAAAAAACTAAAAACTCATTTTGCTGCTTTTGGTTGTGCTATGTACTTTGTTGTTGTTGAGCTGATTCTCCTCGTTCAAAGTTGCCGCCGGCTACACACAAAAACTAGGCCCACCCGGCAGCCATTTTGAATTCAGGGATGTAGTCACTGCAAAGGATAGTTTTTATGCACGTGGTTTTCGGAATGTTTATACACAACGAAAATGCTCATGCGATGCGGATCGATAATAATGTGCTCTGATGATACGGTTTTTTTTTCTTCTGTTGAATGAATGGAAAGAGAATGGACAGAAAGAGCAGCAGAGTGTTGGTTGTACGAAATGAATAATTGTATTTTATATCATATTATAGTAAAAATCGTTTTTATATGCACGTAAAATGGAAAGATATTTTGATTAATTATATAATAGATGGTATTATTGAGAAGAGTAATGTACGGGTAGATTGAATGTGTGTAACGGAGATGGAATTTCAGTTTTTCCTCTAGAGTTTTTTTTTAACGTAAACTGATTGCCAAGTCATTTGTATTTTCTCGAACATCGTTTGGGTCTAATGAATTTAAACTTTTCAGCCAGAAATTATCTTATAGCATCCGTTCGATGTTGTGTTATTGGTGTCGGAAAGACATATTGTATCCGTTATAGATGTGACTTTCTGCAATATCTTTTTTAATTCGCTAATTTTTCTAGAAGAAAATACTATATTATCATACAAGAGTAGCGTTCAAATTTCGAGCGCTTTAGACCAAGAAAGATTAAACCTCACAAACTTTTACTCACATTTAATAGAAGAACGAAGCTCTTCAAAAATGGGTCTATTGCATTTGCCACGACGTTTGTAACCAGTCGGTTTCAGGGAGGATTAGGGACAAGAATCGATCATGGTCCTAGGACGCCGACCCTGCAAAAAAAAATTTCTCCGTCCGTCTGTCCGTCAACTAAATCGAGTAAAACCCAACCGATTTTCAAAAACTTTTTTCCCTGAAAGATGATCGGAAAATTCCCTTCAATTTATGGAGGAAACTTTTTTGAGTTTGGGTCCCTGGACTAAGCTAGGGCATTAAGTACGAGTTTCTGCCCAACGTCTTTTTTGTACTCGAGTAAATCTCTTCAAATTTTCAAAGTTTTTTTAAATTGAAAACTCTAGGAATGTCTCACATTCTATGGAAGAAAATTTTTTGATTAGAAGCCCTTGGATTTAGCCAGGACTGAGTCTTTGCTAGGGCCCAACGTGTTTTTTTTTACATGAATCGGGTAAGTCTTAACCGATTTTGTTGATTCTTTTTCTATTTGAGATGTAATCGAGTACCAAATTTTATTCAAAAATGTGGGCCTTGTGTCTGTGGTTAGGGCTCAAGTGACCCTCAGGTCGGTCCTAAGGCCTGCCTTAACAAAAAAAATGTTTTTTGCTATGTTGCAGAGCACATTGAGTGAAACATTTTTGTCCATGGAAGTATGTGTCTGAGCCCTTTCCTCAGGGGGTGAATTTTGTGCTTTCGGAAGGGTTTCTTTACACCGTTGCTTCGGACGGGTTTTTCAATATTGCCCTCTCGGCAATTTCCATTACAATTTAATGTGGACGTAATTTCATACACTTAAGAGTTGAAGCAATATTGAATACGTTCAAGTCTTTTCGCAACATCAATATCATATTTATTCTGATGCGTACGTGTCCTTTGCACATGTTTATCAATTCGTAACTCCATTTTGTTGCTTGCTTGTTGTCATTATGGAAAATTTTGCGCTAGAAAATAACTGAGTAAGCCGCTTTTTCAGACTCAGACTCAGACTTAGACTGCGCGTTCCAAGCGTGGGATATCCCTCGAACCAGTCAAGTATTTTTAAAGTATTAGCGCTCGTGTTTCCCAGGATTGACCCTGTGTGGCGCAAGTACTGAATACTGAGCTCTTCAAGACCGTTATGTCCCGAAACCAGTTTGCTCATAGTTTCATAGTTCGTTCCGATACTTCACTGTCAGCGCTGGACCGCTACTTGGATATGCTGTACACTTATATATATAATGTAGCCATATTATCCATTGCTGGATGAGGCCTCCCAATTAGGGGTATTTAGCCATGAAACACCACGCGGGCCAGTGCGGGTTGGTGAGTGTGGACCACATGCTTAACGTGAATTCCGAACCACGCCTATAGGCTAGCAACACCATAGGATTTCTTTCAGTGCTAATTATTTATATCTCCGCCTAAAGTTATACTTTTAGACTCAGATATTTTGTACACAGAATTCATCGTGAATGGGTTGCGTCATTCATGTCATTCTTCTGTGTACGGTTCGTTGAGGGCACTAAATTCCTCAACTACCCGTGTTGGGAAGCTTGGGTACACTTAGGAACGTTGCTTTCATGCTAGACATTGAAGAAAAATCCTATACAGAATTTGCCTTCACGGGGATTGAACCCGGGTTTTCTTGGTGGAAGGCCAGTACGCTACCACTGAGCCAACCCGTTCCTTTGTATACTGTAACAATAACTAGCAACAACCGATGTCGCTCGAGCATAAGTCGGACTAACTACTAAATATTGTTTTTAGTATTAATTTCAATCACCGTCGCTTGACCAAGTGATCGGACTAGCTACTTATTTTGAACGCTATTTACCTATTTCATTCAGTATTACGTTACCCTAGTACTTACGCACCATCCTATCGTGTATAAAGCGAGGGACCAGGTCATCCGTATCTCACAATATTGTTCTTTACCCGAGATTTTTATTTTGACGATGCAATGTCGAGTAGTCATACACAGTACGTTTGAGAAGTTTATTGTTTGCGAATTTCGGACCCGAAGATGTCTGTGAGCGATGGATTGTTGACGAATAATAGCTGCGATTGTTGTTGGATTAGTTGCAACGATTGATTGAAATGAATGTCCTGATTGATATGTCCGTTTTCGCGATTGTACATGTTCCTCTAACCGGTCTGTTGAACCGTGCATCATTTTCATGTGTCTAACCAACTTCTGATAATCTTTCGAGGCATACAGACAGTAATATTTGCAGTCGTTGATTATGATTTGTTTCGCCATGAACGTAATTGTTGCAGGAATGATTTCGCTTGATTTTGCGCTGAAGTGTTGTCCAAATTGGATTCGTCTACATCTCCAGTACTCTCGTTGGTGTTGTTGTAGCCTCCATCAAGTGTGTTGCATTCGGAGTCAATTTTCGTGTGAGTCGAATTCCACTTTTTAAGCATTTCAAACGTTTCACACTCGTTTAGCTTTACCAACACTGTTTTCATCAAGTTTTACTGCCTTAAAATTCAAAATTTAAAAAAAAAATTTTCGGAGCGACCGAAAATTGCGTCCGGCCATTTTCGCACCGCCTACTCTCCCGCCTTAACTCAGTAAGCCGCTTTTTCAATTTTTACAATTTGTTCGGTCGGTGAAGATCCAACCACTTATTCTCGAATGCGTTCCAGATTTGTGAAATTTCAGTTTTTTACATCTGTTTACTTGAGCCTTTAAAAAATAGATACTATTTCTATCGAAGCGCAACTTTCTCTGTATATTTTACTCGAGGTCGTTTAATCGGTTTTACATTTCAAATCAACCGTTATCAACGTGGCCTAATTTGAAACCGCTAGTTCTCGTCAAACCCTTCACCCAAAACTTTAGGAATGGCTGGGGGTGAAGGAATGGACAAATTTTGAGTGTCAATTTTTGACAATTCTTGGTGTGTAATTTCACAGCGAATTCTTTAATATTGCGACAATGCTGGATGGGGAAGCGAGTACATTAATGCACTCGCTTCCGACTCAAAACATGGCTGCTTTTTTGATAAGTATGAATAGTCTTATAGAAGGCAGAATGGTACCGAAAATCAGTTAAAGTCATTTTAACTACAGACGGTTGCACGTCATATAAATTTCAATTTGGCCTCAGGCTGCTGCTGCCGTCTACATTCACAGGAGAATAACTTGAGTAGGTAGCCTGGTGCCGAGTTGAAATTTATGTATGGCTAATTCTATCAGTACCGTCGCTTGTGTAACGAATTTCATCTCTTTCAATGTGATTTATATTAACATGAGACAAAACACATTCGTCCTCCAGGTACAGGTAACATGGTAGCGACAATGTATGTGTTACCGATAGAATTGGCCATATGACGTATAATATTCGTTGCTGCCGTTACGATGACATTAACATTGCTTAGAACCAGGCTGCGTTCTTTATTGTTACTTAAACTTCAAAAATATGCAGCTGTAATATCTGGCAGAACTACAGTGAAACACGTCAATACGATAGCAGTGTATCAGTAAACTGATTATATTTAAATTGGAACCGAGTGTATAGTAATGTACACCTCCCCACTCCAACATTTTCATAAAAACGTTTGTGGCACCAGGATGTCAAGCTTGAAATCCAGATATCTGTTTGTTGCAATTTTTCTCCACATGAAAATATTCTGCACGACGATGACATAATGAGTTCATGCACTAGACCAAGTCTACTGCATAATCGTTGTGTAGAACATTTTCATGGAGTAAAATTGCAACAAACAGAGGCATCTTCGTATCAACATACAAATAAAAACATATGCAAGGGACCTGTACGCATCAGAATAGATATGGCAAACAGAATAGATGTTCCAAAAAGACTCGAACGATTCTAAGAAAATATTGTCTTAACTCTTAAGTTTATGAAATTACGTCCACAATAAATTGTATTGGAAATTGCCGAGATGGCAATATTGAAAAACCCGTCCGAAGAGACGGTGTAAGAAAGGCCTTCCGAAAATACAAAATTGACCCCCAAACAGACAAAAATGTTCATCTCAATTTTTTCTACAACATAGCAAAAATCCATTTTTTTGTCTAGGGCCGAACTTAGGACCGAGCTAGGGTCCTCAGTAGAGGCCTCGAACAAAAGTAAACAAAAATATTTTCCTCCATTTTCTCTACAACATAGTGAAAAACCATTTTGTTGTCTAGGGCAGACCTTATGACCGACCTAGGGCCATAAGGAAATGCCCTGGACACATAATTCCACAGACAAAAATGTTTCCCTCAATTTGCTCGTCAACATAGCAATAAATTTTTTTTGGTTAGAGCCGACCTTAGGACAGACCTGAGGCCCACTTCAGCTCTAAGCACAGGCACCGGGTCTAAATTTTTTTTTGAATATAATTCGGTACTCGATTACCTCTCAAATAGAAAAAGAATCAACAAAATCAGTTAGGATTTATCCAACTTATGTAAGGAAACACGTTGGGCCCTAGCAGAAACTCAGTTTTAGGGTCCTGACTGAGTCCAAGGTTTTCTTATCAAAAAAATTTCTTCCATAAAATGGGAGGCAATCCTAGACCTTTCGATCATGAAAAAATTTGAAAATCGGAAGAGATTTACTCGCGTTATGTACAAAAAACACGTATGGCACTAGCATAGAGTCGGTTTTAGTGCCCTAGCTAAGTCCAAGGACTCAAAAAGTTTCTTCCATAAATTGTCGGCCATGCCCACATCTTTCAAACAAAAAAAAAAATTTATGAAAATCGAGTTATGTACAAAAGACCGAAAGCCACTTAAACGGCCCTAGCTCGGCGGCCCTTGGGCCGACAGTACCCAGATTCAATCCCATAAAAGATATTTCGATTACCTTACGGGTCAAAAAACCTCATCATTAAAGAAATATTCACGAAAAAACACCGAATATCGTTCAGGGTCTCGTAGCGTTAGTTGGACCCAAACAAAGGACCTACAGCCCTAGCTACTCTACAGATTTTCACTAATTTAATTTCCGTGATTTTCTGATGTCCATATCTTTTATTTAAAACTTTCGCAGAGATATAAGTCGAAAAGTTCCACCAACCTTCAAAAAACCACGTTTTTGACCACTTTTTCGACCATAACTTCGAAACTTAACCGATTTTGCCTAAATCAAATAAGATTTACCTGATTTATGTAGAAAAAGAAACGTTTGGCCCTTGTAGAGACGCAGTTTTAGGATCGTGGCTGAGTCCAACAACTCGAAATTAAAGAATGTTCTTCCATAAATTGTCGGGCGTCCCTAGATCTTTCAAACAAAAAATTTGTGAAAATCGGAAAAGATTTACGCGAGTCATGTGCAAAGAACCGAAAACCACTGAGGCGGCCATAGCTCAGCGACCGAAAAAGCCCATCTGCGATACCAAAGCCATTTTTGGTACTACCTTTCATGGGGAAAAAGATTTTGAAAATTGGTTAAGTTTTACTTGACGGACGGACGGACAAATTGCTTTTTGCTGATTGTCATCTAAGGACCATGATCGATGCTCCCACCCCTCGAATCGACTAGTTGCAAACGTAGTGGTAAACGCATGGGACTCGTACTTTGTTCGGGTTCAAATATTTCGTGTAAACGACGCGAATTTAGAACTCAGGCTACGAAAAGCTTATAGTTTGGTTCAAGTTTTTTTTCTGAGAATTAAGACGTTGAATTAAAATTATTTTCTTTAATTTTACAGCAAACTAGCAGTGTTCGATGGAAAGAAGGCAATAAGAGGAGGAATTCCTTTCGTTTTTCGTATGTAAAAAAAAGTATTTTTTGTAATAAGAAAATCACAGAAAATTTTTCCAGCTCAATTCGGGCCATGGTCTTTTGGTCCACAACATGGATTCGCGCGAATAACTAGATGGGCTTTGGAGCGGCCACCGGAACGACTCCATAACGGTGACGTCGAGGCTTTATTTAGTTTAATGGATAATGATTTTACGCGATCAATGTGGAATTATCCGTAAGTTTTCAATTCACTGAAGAGATCAATTATTCGAAGTGTAAATTAATTTTCCAAAAAAAAAGGTTTCGAATAACATATCGTCTGATCTTACGAGAAAAGGAACTACATTTTCACATTGGCGTTTATAATCCCAGTAAAGATTTAACTTTTTCATTTAATTTACTACTTCACACGTATTTGAAAGTTCCTGATGTACGAAGATGTCAAATAACTGGATTGCATGGTTGCACATTTATTGATAAGGTTGGCACATAAAATTAGAAGAAATAAAGAGAGACTTTTAATTTTACTATTGTAGACAAGAGATGGACTTATATACCAAGAAGGACGAGATGTAGTTACAATTAACGAATTTTGCGGTAAGTTTTTGTCCGTATAGAATGTGTGTCAGTAGCTCATTCCATCGGTAACCCATACATTATCGCTACCGTGTCACCTGGGGAACGAATGTGTTTTATCATGGGCGCGCGGTAGCAATGCGCCCGTGACGCAAGTCCTCATGCGATCAAGAAATTAAGAAAAAATTTTTTCGTAGGCAGCGGAACCATGTACAGCTAAGTTTTGACTTTTTTCCTTGCGTCGTACCCCCTGAGACCTAGTTTTTCGGATTCTACGTAAAATTTTGATTGAAATCGATTGAGAATGGCTCGATAACTTTTCTTGAAATTTTGCAGGGACCTTCGGGTGGGCATATATCATATGAGATTTTAAAAAAAGGGGGGGGGGTACCGGCCTCGTTTGGGCGCCAGTGTTCTTAGAAGGCGCCCGCCATATAAAAGAATGTTTTGTATGAGTGTGTGAGTGTATTCATAGTATGGGTCAAATATGAGCCAAATTTTTGGATTGTGTCATGATGAAGATAGATGTTTGGTGTCAAAGGAAAAGTTGATGGGTTGGGTGTGTAGTGTGTCAGGGTGACCAAAAAAATGGCCGACGGGCTTAGGGGAAATTTTTTTCACCGGAAATTTTTTTTTTGCCGGAAATTTTTTACGTCGAAAATTTTTTCTCACCCAAAATTTGTTTCGCCGGAAATTTTTTCGCCTGAAATTTTTTTCGCCTAAAATTTTTTTTTCGCAGGAAATTTTTTTCGCCTAAAATTTTTTTCGCCGAAAATTTTTTTCGGCGAAAATTTTTTTCGCTGGAAATTCTTTTCGCCGGAAATTTTTTTTAATAACTTATGGTCGAAACTTCTTTGCTGCAAAGTAGGACTTGTTTGCACGTCCGTATTTTATTTTAATAAGATTTTTTATAGAAAGTGATTAAATGTGAAAAGAAAAATTTCGGTACAGGCGGGGAGTTGAACCACTGCACAAGCACATCATCGCATTCTAGGCGAGTGATCTATCCCTTGAGCTATCCGTACCTCTTTTAATTCACATTCAATTTGTTTTTATTAACCGTTGCCGTGTATTTATTTCTATGATCTCTGAACCGTGTTTATTTGTATGCTATAGTTGACGCACTTATCAATCATGTCATAGATACATTGACACGCTGTGTTGGCATTCATGGAATGCTAGCACAACCGAGATTTTCGAATTCTTCATTCGTTTGCAAAATTTTTTTCGTCGGAAATTTTTGTTTACGTTGCATTTGTGACGAATTTTTTCAATCAAAAGAGTTTTTGCGTTTCAAAGCGTCGCGTCACCCCAATTGGTATCATTTGTTTTGAAAGAAAGGACGAAGACATGCGTCACATTTCCTTTTTAAAAGGGGTTTTTGTTGTGATATAAATTACATTGAAAGAATGAAAGAGATGAAATTCGTTACCAAGTTGAACTAAAGATAATCTGTTCCAAGTGTCAGAATTCTCAAGTTAGTTTGTTTCAAATGTCAGGTGTAGAATAAGCTGCCATCTATTTTCATTAAAGAAATATTTCGGTTATGGGAATGTTCCTAAATGACGTATGCGTTAGGGTTGCGTTTTCTAAGAAAAGAGACACTTCATACAAAAAAATCTTAATTTGTATCGAGGGGTTATGCACTGGCCAAAAATTTGTACCAAAAGTTCCTATTCCATAAAAAAATTCCAAAACTTCCACAAAAATTCCAAGAAATTCCATCGAAATTCCAAAAACTCCATCGAAATTCCAAAAATTCCACAAAATTTCCGAAATTCAGAAGTTCCGAAAATTCCAAAAATTCCACAGAAATTCCAAAAATTCTACAGAAATTCCATCGAAGTTTCAAAAATTCCATCGAAATTCCGGAGTTCAGAAATTCCGGAAATTCCAAAAACTCAAAAAATTCCATCGAATTTCCCAAAATTCCATTTTAATTTCAAAAATTCCATTTTAATTCCATTTTCATTCCAAAAATTCAATTTTAATTCCAAAAATTCCATTTTAATTCCAAAAATTCAAAATTTCCCCTCGGTTTGTATGGAACATTGCAGAAAATGGAAAAGGGGAACCCGGAAATTGTTTTGTTTTGATATCTCGTTGAGTTTACAAAAAGAGTCACATACATGCAAATCCGGAATTACATGAAACTTTGACAGCTTTAGAGGGGCACGAAATAAATACTTCTTACGATACGTGTGTGTATATCTTAGACGTTATTCCGTTAATTGAAATATTATTTTAGATCGAATATATCAGCATACTCCGCAAGAGCACATTATTACGAACGTGGTATCGGGCCGGAAAATGCGACTGCAAAAATATAATTTTCCTGATACCGGTAAGAGTTGCTACTCCTTAGAAAAAAGAGTTAGAAATGAGATTCAAATAAATCTTGCAGTTATTTGGAATCCATGGGCTGATCAAGCCAGAGAAATAGCTGATTTTGGTGATGACGAGTACCCAAACATGGTGTGCGTAGAATCTGGCCATGTGTCTAGTCCAGTAATTTTGTTGCCAGGCACTGCTTTCGAAGCAAGCCAAATACTTCAAGTGAGTAGTAAAAAATAAAAAAAAATGACCCTCCACCCTCTCCTACCTTCCCATCATGTACTGTTCCTTGTACGATGTCTTATTGAACCCAATTATACACATCCAGAGAAATTATCGTTCATAATTTTTAAAGCCTCTCAACCACACTCTAGGTAATGTGAGTAGAAACACCCGGGGCCGTAGCTCGTACTAAGGATAAGGAATTGTCGTTATTAGCAATGTCATCATCGTCATCGTACCTAGCATCGACACGTATGGTAGCTCCTACATCTACAGCGCCATCAACGTCCACATCCAATTTGTGGCCAATGACAAACGTTCCATCATCATTCTCATTTTGGAACAATTATCCAAAAATTACATCACCGCCATCTTGTGGTGGTTTATGCGGTCCCCAAACTGGCTGTAATTTGTGTTCGCTGAACGTCTAAAACTAAATTATGGATTTTTTTTTTGGTTTTTACTCATTTTTTGTCCTCATGTGGTAATTAAACTCTAAAAGTCATTTGTTTGCATTCGTACATGATTTACGACATTTATTGTGTTTATGGAAAATTATTTTCTATTTACAATCGTATCGATAATTTAAGTCGATACTTTAAGCTTTGTTAGTCTACTACTTTTTCTAACTTCCAAGTTTTTATTTTTTTAGTGAGCAAAGCCAAGTGTTAGTGAGATGAAAACAAAAGTTTATTCTAGTAGTACTTCTTGTATGGGACGTTTCGCGAGGTTCGTTCAAATGATAATGATGATAATGAAATCGATTGTTCCGATCAGTGTAATTAGAGTCATCTGTCGAGTTCATTGAGTAGTTATAAGGTTACTATTGTCTGGAACAATGACTGACGCGTTACACTCCAGCTGTATCCTGGAAATTACGGATCGTACAAATTTTTGATGGTCTGCAAAGTTGTTGGAAATCATGAAGCTTAGAGATCTTTCGTGCTTTTTTCTGTCTCTTTCTTTTTTCCGAGGTATTTCAAAATCAAAGTTACACATAAGCGGGAATACAAAATATAATTCTGTTCATGGCCCTTCAAGCCGGATTCTTCATCAAATCGATAAATTTAATAAATATTCGGACTAACCGTTGGTCCTGATTAGAGGTGTGCGGGCATCACTTTTCGCCTGCCCGTGCCCGCCCGTTTTCGATAAAAAACTGTCCGTGCGCGCCCATTCTCGAAATAAAGATTCCCGCGCCCGCCCGTGCCCGGTACAGTCCGGGCGGGCTTGTGAACGGGCCAAAAAATCGGACGTGCCTACACACCTCTACTTCATTTCTAGTTAGTAGAGGTGTGTGGGCAGCCCGTTTTCGAAAAAAAGATGCCCGTGCCCGGTACGGGGCGGGGGCGTGTGAACGGGCCGCAAAATCGGACGTGCCAGCACACCTCTAGTCCTCTAGTAGTTACTCTATCACTGTCGCCATAACATTCACTTAATTTAATTTTTATTGTTGCTTAATTGTGTCATTGTTGTTTAAATTTATTTGTTAATTTGACTTTACTTCACCGGTAGTTATCAATGGTGAACCTTGAGACCTCGAGACCTTGAACAAAATTGCAATAATTCCGCCGTTATAATAAAAGATCTTATTCCATTCTAATTTTTATTTGCTGCGACGGGATATGAATTTGAATACAAAAAGATCGAGAACTTTTATATATATTCCCGTTTATTGGACCAAAATTATTTCAAGAGATGGAAGCACTTTCTATGCTGAAATTGCATTTTAATAGTTAATATTTTGACCACTATCTCTGCAATGGCTTCATTTTCTAAGTCAAAAAGGCATTTCAATATTTTTCCACTAGGCACTGACTCTTTCGCAGTGAGGTGTCGGATATAAACGATATTGACCCTATAATTCCTCAAATAACCCGACAGATGACTCTAATTACACTGAGAAGAACAATCGATTGATATATTTATTTGAACTTACCACAAAGAGTCGCTGAATCCCGGACATAAAGCCATAAAGATAACCAAGTAGGGTAAACGCACCAGTTATCGGCACCGGTCAGCACCAGTAATTGGCCATATTTCAATGCGAAATGTGGCCGGTAACTAGTGAAATATGGTTTTGTTTCTTTTTCCGGCGCCAATTAACGTGAAAAAATTTCATCTTTGCAATTTTTTCGGTGCTGATTCAGTTTTTGGATTCTCATGAAAATCAAAGACGTTCAATTATTTACATAAAAAATCATGAACTAAAATAATGTAATGTTAAAATTAGGAGCTTTTAAGTTTGTGGTTTTCGACTAGAAGTTGTCGCAATGCTAACGAGTTCCCATTTTTAAACATTTGTAAACATTTTTAAGAGAATATTTGAGGTCATGTATATCAATTTGAATAGAAAACACGATGATAATAAATAATGAAACAATTAAAAGGAAACGGAGCAATAAATGTTGTAAATAAGACTATTGTAAAAGAAAATATGAAAATAGAAAATAAGTTCACTTCATTAAATAATTACTGTTACTTAAGCATGGGTATAAATACGAAAGAGTCTAAATTTGTTGTTCTTAAGTTTTTTCTTTTTATTCAATAGCAACATTTTTAAACTATGGATTTGTAAATACAACTTTTTATTAAATAAATGAAATGATTTTTCAATTAAATTAAATAACAAAAATTCAATTTAAGGCTTTAATTTTTGTATAACTTTGAAGCAAATTAGTTTTGAAAGTCTGTGATTTAAAAAAAAGAACAAAAAATGAAGAATTTCACTGAACGTAAATACAAAATCAAAAAGACGTAGTCATAAATTTACTACTTGAACCTAATAATAACTTGGCAAATCACAAGTAAAACTTTCAAAAAGCTACGCTTGGCGGCGCGCAGTTTTTCGAAAAAAAAAATCATTTTGTTGTTTAAACAATAAATATTAAGTTTACTTGATCAGGTCCTTCTGGTCGATTCCGGAAGGCAGCCAAAAAAATTCCTTTCACAATGTTATATGATGAAACGAGTTCACTTGGCTCCGACTCGGCACCAGACTACGTACTTGCATAGTATTAGAAGCCTTATGCCGGTGCCGAAAATCTGTTGAAGTCATTGTAACGGCAGTAAAGAATATTGAACGTCATATAAATTTCAATTTGGCACGATGCTGCTGCCCTCTATGTTGACAGTAAAATATGTTGAGTAGACAGTAGCCAAATTCTTGTCAGACCAACTTGTCTTTTTTATCCTGGGGAGTAGTTTTTCTGGCAGATAATTTGACGTAGTTCAACGTTTGTTAAGAAAAAATTGGGTCTTGATGCCCGACATGCGGCTTTTTTCTTCTATTCTAAAGCGTTTGCTAGAGTGAGACAGATATATTTTGTCTATGTCTAACTAACGCTTTAGAATAGAATGCATCAAGAGCCAATTTTTTCGAAAAACGTTCTTAACATGCGTTGATCTACGTCAAATTATCTACCAGAAACATATGCTAGGGACCCGTACGTATCAGAATAGATGTGGCAAGCAGAGTTGATGTTACGAAAAGACTCGAACGTATTTAAGTAAATATTGCCTTAGAAGAAACGGTGTAAATAAAAGCCTTCCGAAAGTACAAAATTGACCCCCAAATGGACAAAAATGTTCATCTCAATTTTTTATACAATATAGCAAAAAACCATTAGGACCGACCTAGGGCTCTCAGGAGAGGCCTCGGACAAATACTTACATAGACAAAAATATTTCCCTCCATTTCCTCTACAACAGAGTGAAAAACCATTTTTTTCTCTAGGGCAAACCTTAGGACCGAACTAGTACCATCAGGAAATGCCTCGGACACATACTTTCATAGACAAAAATGTTTCCCTCAATCTGCTCTGCAACATAGCAAAAAAAATTTTTTTTTGGTTAGGGCCGACCTTAGGACAGACCACTCGCCCACTTCAGCCCTAAGCACGGGCATCGGATCCAAATTTGTTTTTAAATATTGTTCGGTACTCGACTACCTCTCAAATAGAAAAACAATAAACGAAATCAGTTAGGATTTATCCATTTTATGTAAGCAAACATATTGGCCCTTAGTATAAACTCAGTTTTGACAAAACAATGGGAGACAGTCCTATACCTTTAGTTGAAAAAAAAAATTGAAAATCGGAAGAGATTTACTCAAGTTATGAACAAAAAACATGAAGAGCGCTAGCAGAAACTCATTTTTAGTGTTCTAACTATATCCTAGGGCCTAATCTCAAAAAAGTTTCTTCTACAAATTGTTGGGTTTTCATAGACCTGTCGACTAAAGGAACATTTATGAAAATCGGAAAAGATTTACTCGAGTTATATACAAAAAACACGTATGGCGCTAGCACAGACTCGTTTTTAGTGCCCCAAGGACTCAAATCCAAAAAAGTTTCTTTTATTGTCTGCCATGCCCAGATCTTTCAAACTTGAACGGTTCTAGCTCGGCGGTCCTTGGGCCGACAGTGCCCAGATTCAATCCCATAAATGATTTTTCGATTACCTTCAGGGGGAAAAAATTCTTGAAAATCGATTGAGTTTTGCTCAAGTTATCGCGGTGACGAGAATTTGGCTAGTAGGCAGCCTGGTGCCACGTTGAAATTAATGTGACCTATTGTAACTGCGGTTTTTTGGTGCAGATTTTTGGCACCAGGCTGCGTTCTTTATGTTTACTTAAACTTCTCAAGTAGGGAGCCTGGTACCGAGTTGGAACCGAGTGCATAGTAATGTACTCGTTTTCCACTCCAGCATTGTCATAGAAACTTTTTTGGCACCAGGCTGCCCAGCTTGAAATGCAGACATCTGTTTGTTGCAATTTTTCTCCATGAAAATGTTCAAGACGACGATAAGAGGAACAACATTTTCATGTTGTAAAATTGCAACAAACAAGGGCTTTTTTGCGATAAATAATTGCGCCAGCCAATGAGAGGAAAGAATCTTTCGTTAAATATTTTTTATCGAATCGTCCAATTTATTCATCGAAGAACTATTATCCCTCATTGGCTGACGCAATTATTTATCGTGAAAATAGCTGTCGCAGAAGTAGAATTTTTCAGCCAATCACATTACTCAGATTTTGATAATAGAGAAATTCCCAAAAGGGGAAATGGTTCAGCACAGGCCCGTTTTTTTCATACAAAACTGCGTCACCGCCGCAACTTTTTACGAGGAAATCGAGCCGGTGCTAAAACATTTCCCCTTATGAAATTCTCTTATTATGGGAAACAGTTTCATTGATCAAGTAAAATCAACCCAAATTATTTAGAGACACTTTTTCCTATTTACTCTCTTTCACATGTTTTTGACTTTCTATTATTTCAAACAATACAAAACACATACAAATCAAAAAATGAGTAAATCTGAAAAATTGTCTCTAAGTAATTTGGGCTCACTGTAGCTACTTCAGAAGTGCCCATGAAACAGAAGGAAAAATGTGCTAGAAACTACGCCATGTGAAGATTGAATTTTTGGAGTTTAGGCGGCGTATTTATGTTTTTTACCTGAACAGTGGCGGCTTGTACAAAAGTTATTCCATTTTATATGAGCTTAGGCGTTCAAACTCAAAATTTCCTTTCAAAAACGTTCCTTTGAAAGTATTGAGCAGCCGGCGCAAATCCATCCAATATCATGAAATTTCCTATGCTTTGACATAAGCAGACGCCGCCATAAAAGCGTGCGTTCAAAACACTAACCATGATGTTATCTTCAGCCAAGTTATTATCGATTCTCACAAAGGCAACTTGATACCACATTTTCCTCATTCCGTCCCGGTTAACGGATCACAAATTTCAAAAAATCCAACAAATTCAATTTTAAAAATACTGAACTTTTCGCTCAAATTATTTAGAGATAAATTTAAAAAAAAAATTAAAGTAAACATAATGTTAAATACGTATTTGAATAGAGTCGTTTGTAGAGAAAAAAATGACAAAAAAATACAATTACAAAAGTTCGAAACAAAAGATATGCACAAAAAATAATCAAAACCAAAACATTCCTTGTATACGAAACATTTGAAAATAATTATACGAAACTATAAATAGAGCATCAAGTAAATTTTGTTTTTTAATTTTTTATTTAAATAAAAAATGTAATAAAATCAATTAATTGACTGTATTTTCCAACTTCGATGGTTAATCGCAAAATAATTTTATAAGCGATACAGGTATCCTTCGATTGTGCAACTTTTTATTTTACCAGTTGGTCTACAAATACATTGAAAATGAGCAACGTCATGATCATAAAAAATCATTCTTAACAAGAAAACTCTGTTAACGTCATCTACCTTCGCTTCTCGCCATGAAATCAATTTTCATTTTCGGTGGCGCTTTTCAAAAGGAACAAACACATTTAGTTCGTGTCAATGTAAAACTTTCCATCTTTACTTTAACTGCAAAATATTATTCCTTCAGCAATTTCATGGATTTTTGCTCTGCAATTTTTACTATCAAAACGTGACAAGAATCGAAAATAGATGACATTAATGACGTTTTTTTGTTAAACCCGTACGAAAAACGAGGTGCTTCGAAAAGGGGTGTTATGCGTCTTAACCAGCCGAATTTCGAGTAGGAAGGGAGCATCGGTCCTTAGATGACGAATCAGCAATAAAAAAAATGTCTCTCCGTCCGTCATTCACCGCGATAACTTGAGTAAAACTCAACCGATTTTCAAAAACTTTTTTTTCCTGAAAGGTAATTGACAAATCGTTTTTGAAGGACCAATGAGCTAGGGGCGTTTGAGTGGTTTTTGGTCTTTTATAGAGCCGTGCGCCGGTCTAAAAAAATCGGCGGCGGCGAAATCGATTCTTCAATTTCCTCGGTGCAAGGCGGTCTTGGCGGCGGCAGCGCAAATGGCAGACAAAAAAACTTCTGCATTTATGGATTTAATTAAAAAGCTCAAATTGACAAAGAGCTTACACTAAAAAGAGAGATTAAGCAAGGCAGATTTGTAGACTTAAGTCTCAAACACACGTCCAATCGTCTAGAAGGTCCCACGATAATTTACCAGACTGCAAAACCGAGGCCATCTTTATTTGGCCTAGTGTGCTGCGCTTTTATACGCCAGGAAAAGCTCTCTCTAGCCACGTGTTTCCTACAATGAAAGACAAGACGTCGGAGATTTTCAGATATATCTGATCCTGAGGCCCAAGCATGTCATGTCATGCATTTTTACCCAAAACCCTGAGACACGTGTTCTCTGAAATTTTATTCTCTACAACTTTGCCTTTGAAAGCAACCTTCTACCTCTTACAGTTCTAGAGATATGGGTCATCCCTCCCAATTCTAGAAGTGGTCATATCCCAGGATTGTGGCATTTTTACCCAAAACCCTGTTAAAATGTTATGCTCTACAGCTTTGCCTTTGGAAGCAATTTTGTACCTCTTATAGTTCTGGAGATAAGGATCATCCCTCCCAATTGTAGAAGTGGTCGTATTCCAGGATTGGGGCAATTCTACCCAAAACCTTGAGAAACGTGTTCTCTTAAATTTTATTCTCTACAACTTTGCCTTTGGGAGCAACTTTCTACCTCCTATAGTTCTAGATATATGGCTCATCCCTCACAATTCTAGAAGTGGTCATATCCCAGGATTGTGGCATTTTTACCCAAAATCGTGAGACACGTGTTCGCTAAAATTTTGTTCTCTACATCTATGCCTATGGAAGCAACTTTCTAACTCTTATAGTTCTAAAGATATCGATTATATCTCCCAATTCTAGCAGTGGTCATATCCCAGGATTGAGGCATTTTTAAGCGAAAACCCCGAAACACGTATACCCTAAAATTTCATACTCTACAACTTTGCCTTTGACAGTAAATCTCTATATTGCATAGTTAAGGAAATAAACACGAAAAACTGTTTTCGTGGCCAAGAATCTCAATTTCGTCGGTTCCATTGGTCCCGGTGCCCTGACCCCTGACTCGATTCCCACAAAAATGTTTTCCCAATTTTCTGACATCAAGTCCTTTCATTTGACACCAACATGAGCAATTTCCGTGCTATACTTGCTGAGATGTTTGCGAAAAAGCTTCACCGACCCTCGAAGAACCATATCCTCGGACCATATCTCCGGAACCACTTGATCGATTTTGCTCATTTTCGAACTTGAATCATGGTAGGCATGTATCTTTCAGGGAAAAAAAAGTTTAGGGTAAACGGTTGAGCCGTTTGGAAAAAAAAGTTAGACGGACGGCGGACATTTTTTTATTGCTGATTCGTCATCTCTAGACGATAATAGATGCATCCCCCTAACTCCCACCTCGATCTACCCCATGTTACAATAAAATTGTTTGCAGTAAACGTAGAGGACCTTTGTACTTCGTACGGGTCCAAAAAACGACCGAAATCATGGGCGCGCGGTAGCGATGCGCCCGTGACGCAAGTCCCCATACGAACAAAAAATTCGGAAATTTTTTTTTCGTAGACTCCGGAACCATATATACAGCTAAGTTTTGACTTCCCCCCCCCCTTTGCGACGTACCCCCCGGAAAATATTTTTCCTGGATTGTAAGGAAAATTCTAAGGCGAAGTGTCTTTTCACTCATTAAAATCGGTTCGGTGGATCCGAAGATACGACCTTTAGAAAATGATCATTTCCTATACAAAAAGGGCTGTTTCATAGAAGCCAAAGTTAATGCAAACATCCTACGTTAGTTAGTTAGTTAACTTAGTTTGGATACCAACAACAACAACAACAAAAAAAAGCTGATGCTCTAGCTCGAGAGGGTAGTACAGCAGCGTTCTTCGGACCGGAGCCAGCCTTTGGACTGCCATACAGGGTGCAGAGGACCATAATCAGAGTGTGTTATTCTAGAAAGCATGATGAGCTAGGGACAAATCTCCGAAGCTGTAGGCAGTCGAAGATTTTCTTAAATGGAACATCCAACAAGATTACCAAATATCTCCTAAAGTGCTCCAAAACTGCACTGTGGAAGCTGATTGGAACCATCACCGGACACTGCAAGTTACGGAAACACATGCACAACATGAAATTAGAGAATTCAGCGATCTGCAGTGATGTGAGGAAGAAGAGGAAACGCCCGAACACCTATTCACAATGTGCCCATCCCTGGCGTGGCAAAGACAAGAGAGAGAGACCAAGAGCAAATTAGGATAACAAACATAAGAGAACTACACGAATTCTCCAAAAAATTTATTGAGAATATGTATGAGAAGACATTTTGAAGGTAAAAAAAAATGTTTTGGTTGTAAAAGGGGCCCACCCATGCGGCCTAATTATGCTTAAGTTTTTATTATACAATGTATTGTGAACTTAGAACCAATAAACGAATCTAATCTAATCTAGTTAGTTAGTTAGTTCCAGGGCCATTTGAAAAACCGTGAAAAACCACTTTTTTGGCTCGTGCTCGAAAACGGCTCGATAACTTTTCTTGAAATTTTGCAAGGACCTACGGGTGGGCATTCTACGTCATATGAGATTTTAAAAAAGGAGGAGTACCGGCCTCGTTTGGGCGCCAGGGCTCTTAGAAGGCGCCATATAAAGCCCATATGTATGTGTTTGTGTGTGTAGTGTGTATGATAGATTTTGTATGAGGCAATGGTTGTGTGTTCGAGATAGAGGTTTGGTGTCAAAGGGAAAGTTGTTGGGTTGGGTGTGTAGTGTATCAGGGTGACCGCCAAAATGGCGGAAAATAGGCGGGGACTCAAAAAAAAAATTTTTGATATGTTGTAGAGGAAGTTGGGGGGATCATTTACGCCCATGGATGTAGTAGCCGCCGCGGCTCGGTTTGGCGGCGGCGGCGGCTCAAAAAAAACTTTTGATATGTTGTACAGGCAGTTGAGGGAATCATTTTCGCTCATGGAAGTAGTAGCCGCCGCGCTTCGGTTTGGCGCCGGCGGCGGCTAAAAAAAAACTTTGATATGTTGTAGAGGAGGTTGAGGGGATCATTTTCGCCAATGTAAGTACTAACCGCCGCGCTTCGGTTCGGCGGCAGTGGCGGCTCAAAATAATGAAAAACATTACAATCACAACGAAAACACTTTTTAAAAGGGAAACGTGACGCACGTCCTCGTCCCTTCCTCCAAAACAACTGATATCACAACAAAAACCCTTTTTAAAAGGAAAACGTGACGCAAGTGCTCGTCCCTTCTTCCAAAACAACGGATATCAATTTGGGTGACGCTTGCAGCTTCGGAACGCACAAAATTCTTTTGAAATATTTTCACTTCTGAGTAAAAAAATGCGTCACAAATGCCGGACCCCCCAATGTTATAGTTTTTCTGTTCTTTCAGCTTTCACAATGCAAAAATTTGACTTTATGGGATGTATGGCGTATTTTTGTACAGGAAATCTTTTTGCGTATGAAAGCTGAAAGCGTCACGTTTCTCTTTTTAAAAGGGTTTTTGTTGTGATTATGATCACAGATCGAGACATCTCGGTGTCCTTACGAAATTCGGACACTACAAAGGGGTCGTGCACATATGACGTCACACTTGCTATAAAATCCAAAAAGTCCATAACTGCAAACGGGAATGTGCTAAATCTCCCAGTGTATTATTGTTTCATGGACGATATTATTGTATCACTAGACGATATTATTGTCTCATGGACGATATTATTGTAACAGTGGACGATATTATTGTCTCATGGACGATAATATTGTATCAGTGGAAGATATTATTTTCTTATGGACAATATTATTGTATCACTAGACGATATTATCATCTTGGGATTTTGCCCCCCGCCCTGCAAACTGGACAGATATTTTGCTTATAGTACTCCAACTACCCCCCCCCCCCCAAAAACACCTCTTATTTGGGGGGGGGGGGGAGGTTAGCCAGAGTTCTATAAACGAACTTTACTGTCCTGACTGAGTTATGACCCTTTTATGGATACCAATTTTTTATAGCAAGTCTGACGTCATATGTGCATGACCCCAAAACCCAGACAAATCATGCTTTTTTATTGTCTGGATATTGACTCGTTCTGATTTTGTAGTGTCCGGATTTTGTAGCAGAGCCGGACCATCTAGTTACTGGTATGTATGTATGTTTATTAGGTAGTTTAATTTGTTAAAAAATCTCTTGAAATTGTCTCTTCTTTCGCACAAAATATTGTACTGATGCAAAACCCTAAAAAATTTTTTTTTTCAACTTTTTGAGAAAAGCTTCCTCTTGGGAAAAATCGAGAAAGTCGTTTTTCAGCCATTTTGGGGGGTTTCTCCTTCCATAAGACACCCGATCAGGGGCAGGTCTCCGAAACTATTTTTATATTATAGGCCAATTCATTATCTTTCAAATGAAGCCAAAGTCAATGTTTTACGACAGAAATTACTATTTTGGTGACGTTCACAGTTAGGTGACGTTTGGCTATATTTTGATCAAAGGTTACTTAGTTTTTCAAGTTTAACAAACTTTTCACCTCTTTTGTGCCTCAACACATACTCACTCTAAAAGCCGCTAAAAAACTAATGGAATACAACATTCTGTTACTAAAAGATTTCATAAGAGATTTAATTTGTCTGTTTAGTCGGTTAACGGATCTTTTCAAATCACTCAGCTTGTTACGTTACCAAAGACGACGTACGCAGTTTCTGAGCAACATGAGTCGCCTAAGATCTGAGCTTGGGTGACAACCTTAAGCAAAGTCACAGCTGCATCTTCAGCTCTTTTGATTAAGTCCGTAAATTGATTTGTTGCTTCATCAATTAGGGGTTTGGAATTCAGGGATGAAGAGAAACATTGAAGATCAATGTTAGCATCGATGAAAGACCTGTAGGCAGGCCAATTTGCTTAACCCGACCAGATTTCGGATTTTTGTGATTTGATTTAAGAAAAATCAGATTTTAGTTAAAAAATGATGCTGTAAACAAATTGAGCATTTAAAAAAAATGATTTTTTCTTTTTATTGGTTTGCTTTTCATTTCAGATGAAACTAAGTTAATGTAGACTTTTACAAAAAACCGTTTTTTTCGAAAATCATGATTTTTTACTCATTGATGCTCAAAAATCCTGAATACTCAAATTGATTTTGATTTTCAAAAAATGATTTGATTTTGATTTCCGAACGCTGAGCCAGACATCTCAGTCATCTCCAATGTAAACGGTGACTTTTTTTTCCTCTCAACACTACGAGTACGCCTAATTTTGTTGCTGGAAACGACAATAACTTAAGAAGTTTTTATGTGCTGCGAAGTGTTGTAATTGTAGTAATTTGATATCTGGTAATACGAGACATTGATGAATCACACAACACATGCGAGCTTTTACTGTGTGACTTTTATGGCCTAGTGCCACGCATATAAACCTCAAACGTTAGAACCTGTACTTTACACTAAATGCATTGAATTGACTCATTTTTAACAGAAGCAAAATATAAACTCACCAAATAAGCAAGAACACAACAAAATTTTCTTCAATACATCCAAATATGCTCCGCCTATCCATTGTCATTACACTTTTTTAGTTTATTTTGTTTATTCAGGTTTTTTAATAATTTCAAACTGTCACGCAGCAGTTTTTTCGGTGTATTTACCAGTTAAACAAATATTTTTAAGCTCTGTGATTGTATCAACGTTTTCATCAAACGGAAATTGTAAAAAAAGAATCTTTGCATATAAGATATTGAATCAAGTGATCAGTCAATTCAGCATGAATACCAAAAGCAGCTTTTCCCAGTTATCAACTAATCAACGATCCGACATTCACTCAACGCTGAATGAATTCAACAAATTGTTTGAAGATCAACTCAGTTCGATAAACAGTGAAGATAACGATGGCATGAAGGTTTTGTGATTAATTTGTTGTTATTAATTAGAATTGATTGGGCATTTTGAAAGATGTGTATAGCTATGCGAGAGTTATGCGTATGCACGGTATACATAATTTCTCACAAGCACACACACAAATGAGCTTTCGGTGATCATATTTTTTCCATCTCTTTTCATTGCAATTTTCATTATGAAAACCTTACAAATGAATAAGTTTAATGACAGGTGTTCGTTTTCGTGGGAATTAGAAATAATATCAGTTGATAGAGTGATCACTCTTCTGAAAAATATAAACGGACAGTGTGTCAGGTTTCGTTTTTCCGGATAATGTGAATAATCCGCTACAGTAATACGCATGAAAAACGTAAGCTGTGTCAGATAATTCGGAGTTGATTGATTTATTATAAAAACATTTTTTTTTTTCAAAAATACAATTTGTACAAAAATAGGCGCTTAAGCCATCCTTGTTGGGTCCCTTGTACTGCGTCTTCCTTGTTTGGCTTATGGTGATATTGGGTGAATTTTGATGATGAGTAATGATAAATTATCCGATTTTAGGTTGTCTATGAGGTGGTTTTTGAATTTTTACCCATTCATCACTGACGCTGCTGCTTCGTCATTAGTGCGTCCAGCCAGCCGCTGTCTATGATAAATGCCAAAACAATAGTGGAACTTCTCTGAACTCTTCTATGGTAAGATGAAAGTCCCCTTAATGCTTCGTCCTCAGGCTTACCAAAGCCGGGCAATGGCATAGAAAATGTTTTGATGCTTCAGGTACCTTCTGCAGTTCGGATCATACTTAAATCCCATCTTATTGAGATGATATCCTAAAAAGTTGTACTCCGTCAGCACTCCTATCAATCGCCTGATTCCACCCTTATTCAGACTTAGCAGAAATCTGGTGGTCCTTAAATTACGGCCCAACAAGAATTCCTTTGCCTGCCTGCAGTTTTGCAGTTTTTCCCATCTATGCTGGTGCACATTTCTTCCTTGGTACGTCTGAGTGAACCGGAACCCAGATCAGGGCCTATTTTTGAGAATTTTTTTTCAAATTTTCTCAAATTTTCTCGAATTTTCTCAAGATTTCTCGAATTTTCTCAAATTTTCTCGAATTTTCTCAAATTTTCTCGAATTTTATTTTAATGAAAAATACGTTCAAACAAGTTGAAATGAGTGTAGAATTAATAAGAATCGATGTAAAGTGTATTCTGAACCATACTAGAGGTCGTGCAGATGAAAAAAACCACAAGAAACCAAGCATGAACGGATGGCTGAAAATTCAGCCCTTAGTACTTATGTTAATAATTCTAGGATGCCCGAAAACACCTAAAATAGGTCGTTTGAACAATTTTTCGAGTAAAAAACATCAATTATGCTTCAATTTTTAGAAAATTTTTTAGAAAATTTGAGAAAACTTGAGAAAATTTTCTCAAATTTTCTTAAATTTTCTCAAATTTTCTTAAATTTTCTCAAATTTTCTCAAACCCAGATCCAGGAGATAAGGTTATTGGACCCGTACGAAGTACAAAGGTCCTATACGTTTACTACAAACAATTTTATTGTAACATGGGGTATATCGAGGTGGGAGTTGGGGATGCATCTATTATCGTCTAGAGATGACAATTCAGCAATAAAAAAATGTGCGTCTACTGTCCGTTCGTCTCCACTTTTTTTCCAAACGGCTCAACCGATCACCCTAAACTTTTTTTCCTGAAAAATAAATGCCTCCCATGATTCAAGTTCGAAGATGAGCAAAATCGATCAAGTGGTTCCAGAGATATGGTCGAGGAAGTGACCACGAGGACCGGTGAAGCTTTTTCGCAAATATCTCAGCAAGTATAATAGCAAGTAGAGCACGGAAGTTGCTCATGTTGGTGTCAAATGAAAGAATTCGATGTCAGAAAATTGGGAAAAAATTTTTGTGGGAATCGGGTCAGGGGTCTGGTCACTGGGACCAATGGAATGGACGAAATTGAGTTTCTTGGCCATATGCGAAAACAGTTTTTAGTCTATATTTCCTTAACTATGCAGACTTACTGTCAAAGGCAAAGTTGTAGAGAATTAAATTTCAGCAAACACGTGTTACAGGCGTTTGGGGAAATATAGCCCAATACTGGTATATGACACTTCCATAATTGGGCAGGATGACCCGAATCTCCAGAACTATGAGAGGTAGAAAGTTGCTTCCAAAGACAAAGTGGTAGAGAATAAAATTTTAGAGAACACGTGTTTCAGGGTTTTAGTGGAAAATGACTTAGTCCTTGGATATAAGCTTTTCTAGATTTGAATGGTCTGAGACGTACTTCGGTAGGGCCTTTGACATTACCTTGGGTAATTTCTATGGATCTTTGAAATTCTTACAGTTTTAAAAGAACAGAAAACGTTGGATTGTTTGCTTATGTGTATATTTAGATACGTTCGAGTCTCTTTGCCAC
Source organism: Pseudolycoriella hygida (assembly GCA_029228625.1). Taxonomy (NCBI): domain Eukaryota; kingdom Metazoa; phylum Arthropoda; class Insecta; order Diptera; family Sciaridae; genus Pseudolycoriella; species Pseudolycoriella hygida. The sequence goes on along the minus strand of CM055403.1, from coordinate 22,575,710 downwards.
ATCTATTCTGATACGCACGGGTCTTTGGTTATGTTTTCTTGATATACGTATTTCTAACGTCGTATTTGTGACGCGTCCCCTCGTATTTGTGATGTCATTTTTGTGACGTCCATAATTGTTACTTCATCAGCCATCGGAAAATTCAAGCCTTTTAAGTCACCAGGAAAGACGGGGTTTTTCCTGCTATGCTAAAGGAAAGCGGAGAGATCCTGTTGAGACCGTAGTATGAAATATTCTGCAGCTCCTTGGCTCTAGGTTACAAACCAATCAAGTGGGAAAGAGTCAAAGTGACCTTCATCCCGAAACCGGGAAAACCTTCTCACAGCTTGGCCAAGGATTTTAGACCGATCAGTCTGACTTCCTTCATTATGAAAACATTAGAAAGGTTGATAGACTTTTATATCAGGGATGAAATCCTGGCTAAGTTTCCACTTTATGACAACCAGCACGCTTACCGGACCGGCAGGTCAATGGACTCTGCCCTGTATAGTCTGGTAGCGAAAATAGAGAAATCCTTCTCGTTTGGAGAGGTCTCCCTGGGATGTTTTATGGACATCGAAGGAGCCTTCGACAACACGAGGTTCGATATTATCCGTCAAGCCTTGATTGAAGGAGGAGTGGGAGGAGTTGTGGTGAGATGAATAGAAAGCATGCTCAGGGATAGAACGGTTGAGGCTATTATATGTGGTCACAAGAAAAATCTTTGGGTAGGCAAGGGATGCCCACAAGGCGGGATCGTTTCACCCATACTCTGATGCATAGTGGTAGACTCCCTCATTAGAAAACTGAATGAGGAAGGAATCTATGCGCAGGGGTATTCAGACGACCTGATGGTTCTAGCTAGAGGGAAGTTTGAAAGCAACTTGGGAGATCGCATGAGAGTTGCGCTGGGAAAAGTGGAGAACTGGTGTTTGGAGAAGGGCCTAAGGGTCAACCCCACTAAGACAGACCTTGTGCTATTCAGTAAAAGAAGTACAGGATCAGATCTGGTGGGGAAGATGAGGCTCTTCAGTGTGGACCTAGAACCCGCTCCAAGGGTAAAATACCCCGGGGTCACGCTGGATAGCAAACTAAATTGGATCGATCATATCGAAGACAAGGCACAAAAGGCCTTGACGGCGTTTTGGATATATAAAAACTTCTTTTGGGAGGAACTGGGGTCTGTCATCTAATGCCATTCTGTGGCTATACGAGGCTGTAATCCAACCCATGATGAGTCACAGTTCTGTAGTATGGTGACCAAGAATGGACGTGGAGAAAGCAAGGAAGAGACTGAGTGAGATACAAAGGGTCGTGTGCATAAGCATCACTGGAGCTATCAACACCGCGGCCTTGGAGACGCTGTTAGCGATACCGCCTTTGGACTTAGTAATTAAGGTCAGAGCTTTCGCCACTGCGGATAGGATAGAGCAGTCAGGCTTATGGGACCTGTACTTCCGTTTAGGGCATGGCAGAATTAGAGACGTTATTTCGGATCCGATTTTTGACATGCCAAGAGACCGGATGGCGCCAGTAACTGACTTCACTAGGCGTTTTGAAGCGATATTTCCGAGCAGGCAAGAATGGCTAGATGGGTGGCCAACCTGTTTGCCTAGATATGCGAAAGTGTTTTTCACTGATAGATGCAAGGCCGTAGAAAGAGCAGGGGCTGGAATATACGATCCAGACACTGCACATGGCAGTTGGCTCCATTTGGGCAATGTCCAATGAGTGTCCTCCAGGCAGAGGTCTACGCAGCTCTCATGGGAGCTCAAGAATCACTGTCGGCGAGGAGGCAGGGAAGAAAGATCTTTATCTGACAGTAAAGAGTTGATTAGGACGCTCATGTCACCCACCTCGACCTCTAAGCTGATGAAAGCGGGAAAGGATTATCTAAACTACATGGGACTGAGTAATCAGATTACCTTGGTTTGGGTACCTGGACACTCTGGTGTGGAGGGAAACGAAATGTCAGATGAGCTTGCTAGGTAGAGGCTCCGCTACCACAACAATCGGAGTAGAGCCACGTCTGCCAATACCCCAGGCATTATGCAATGATGCAATAAGCAACTGGGTGCGACGGAGACACGCAGAACGCTGGGAAGCGTATGAAGGAGGCGCGCATACGAAGGGATTCTTCACGAAACCTGATGAAACATGGGCCAAGGACCTTATCAAAATTGACCGTGATCGTATCAGAAGGGTAGTTAGTAGTGGCGACCACTGATCACTGTGGGTTGAACCGACACATGAATAAGATGCGGTTGTCGGGGACCCCAAGATGTTCTTACGGATTAGAAGAGGAAACGGGCATACACGTGATATGTGATTGCCTTAAATTCCTCCAAATGAGACGCAGGATTCTTGGGAATTTTACTGAGGCCATCAAATGTGGACCTGTTATTTTGGACAGGTTCTTGGAAGCGACAGGAAGGCTCGCATAATGATTTATATGATGAACGGGAAAAGAAACAAAGGAACCTAGGATCTGCGTTTCAAGACCAACAATAGGTCGTCCCAAACTGATGATTCCATATCTACTTCATTTTTTGTGACGGTGCACCGACGGACGGACGAACAGGAAGGGCGAAAACATAAAGTAGCTCTCGCTACTTAATAAACGGTTGTACTAACACTCGGAAATTGGCTCACCGTGCGTATGCTCCGCTTATATACATACAAGTCTATGCAGTAATATATTATTACGTGCGATGGGTAATTTTCTCGACCTGTATAGTATAAGAGACTCAGAAAATTTTCGTTGCATTTGCGAGACTCGGTGATAATTTTTTGAAATTTTACCATTTTCAACAGAATAAAATTCAGATCTATGAAGAATGGGTAAAGAGGCTATTAGAAGAAATTTCAACTCTTGTCGAGTGTATTCAAGAAATGGAAAATCAAACCGCTCGCAGCCTAGACGCCCTTACACAGAACTTAAATATGTCTCGCCTACCAGACGAAAGAACGAACGCTTTACAAAATGATTTAAGTGCCATCGTTGAGATAATTCGACGAGCCAGAGCTTCCGGTAAATGGAATACTGATGGAATTAAATTGGAGTACCTGACATTCAGCGATATTTTCGGCGACCATCAACAAGAGTAAAATTGTTTGTGCTTTCGAAAAAGCAATTTGATTTTCCACTTTTTAAATTAGAAATGACAAAAATCCATATCTGGAGCTCGATCAGCCGGGTCCTAAAGTATACACTTTTAACATTGAAGTGGATGCTAAGCATTTTAAAGCAACAAATAGCGACATGGAAATGTATGGTCAACTGTACAAAGTTTTTTGATGTTTTGTTAGTTAATAATTTCACAATCTCAGGCATCATGGCGATTCGACTGCTAGAGATATTCACGACATAGACACAGAACATGCTAACAGAATCAGCGATCTGAAAGCGAATAACGTCGAACAGAGGATTTTATTCGACAAAATGAAAAATCGAGAGGTAAGTTCGTCAATTAGTGGAACCCGGTACACTGTTTTTGACTTTTCTGATCTTTAGACTGAGTTATTGGATCAGATTCATGTATTAGAACAAGAAAATCGCCGTTTGATGAAGGTAAGCGAAAACATTCTTTTCAGGCGTATTTTAGAGATCTAAGAAGTAACTAAGTCAACTTCATTCTTCACAGTGTAATCTTGATACTAGAGTACTTGTGGAGGAAGTTGCCACTAGGCATGACGAAATTAAAAAGTATAAGAACGAGATTATGTCATTGGAAGAACAACTGAAAACCCAAGACAAATCAATGTGTTATAGAGATGAGATAATCAAAGAGTTACGCAAGGATTGCAAAAAGGTGAAACCAAAAAATTAAATTTTATCAAATTTCTTATTTTAAGTTTTGCAATTCGTCTAACGTTTCTGTCACCCCGTAGTTCTTACGAACGATTACTTACTTAAAAGATCCCACTGGAAAGAAAAATTCTGGAAAGAACAGTCTGAAATCGAAAAGAAATTCTGATTCCAGTTCATCGGTTTCGTTGAGTACCACAAAATAACATTTCGTGTACCTATCACTTTTCTGAAATTTTGTGCTGAAATATACGACGGTAACATTTATAACTTCGATCAGCTTTCATTTGAAACGTTTCCCTATGACGAAGTCTCTTCGATTCAGATACTCCTCAAAATGAGAATGTATTTACTCTTTTTCGGCAGTGTTACTACTTTTAAGAGACTGTAGCTAGCGCGCTACTCTTTCATTAATTTTGTACTCTATGATCTCTTTTTCTACCAAAAAATACTTATAATGAACTCATATAAACGATAAAACAATTTTCGCTGCGCGGCAATCATTGTAGACACATTTTTACAGACAATTATTACTTCGAAGTGCTGAGAGAACAAGTAATTTGAACGATATTCAAAAATCGTTATCCAATATTGACGGTATGATTCTCCCACGGGCTCACTATCTCAATAGTCAAAACAGATTCGTGAATATTTATGAGAGATAGTATCCAGCGACTCTGTCGAGTTTAAATTCTACTTCGTATCGTATTTTGAATTTAACCTTTTGATAGACCTATAATTCCGTTACACCCTTGTCTTCTTAGTTAATTAAAATTTAATGTCTTTAAAACTTCAATTGAATGTGCGTTCCATAATGATGGATTCCAAATCGCTCATATTTTCGTAGAGATAGACGTTATTTTACCCAAGGATTTGTTTGTAGTTTTATATAGAAACTAGTCGAACCCCCGCCCCTGAGGGCTACGCAGGCTTTATCATTTTCGCTTGTTAGCCATTCAGAGAGCCAAAGCAAATAATTTTTTGTTTTAAATAATGATGCGTAGTGTTGAAGGTCGTTATATCACTTCGTTGATATTACCGCTATCATCATCATCATCATCATCAAACTTTATAGACCATTATTACCCTCCGGTGTGAGGTCTTTATGTCACAACCCCAGAATGGTGAACTATCGTCCTCCATGCCCTTCTATCGCCTGCCAAGGAGATGGTTTGTTCGCCCAGAGAAAGTTCCCTAACTTCTAAATCTGATTTAATTGA
>CM055403.1:22559447-22569790 GCA_029228625.1 Pseudolycoriella hygida | reverse complement strand
ACCGAAGCTCCAGTCAGCAGGTACCGTAGAAGACCTCATGGCCAAATTGAAAATCCTACAAAGCCATTGGATCCCACCTGATCCGCTATATTTAATAAATTCTGCCCTAATTTCATCCACCCCTGCGGATTTTCCTGCCTTAATCTGCCGACCTTCCGGGACACCTCATCCAGTGTAATTTCCTCCTCCACCTCCAAGCTAGGACCCGCCTCCCTCCCATTTTCTTCTACCAGATTGACAGATGTAAATAAATCCTGAAAGTAATCCCGCCAAGTCTTCAAGACTTCTCCCTTATCTGTAATTAACTCGCCGCCTTTATCTAAAATAAATATTACCGTTAATAATACTAAAATCCAAATGGGCGAGAAAGGCACTATAAATCAAAACACTTTCTTAGTCGCAAAATAACTCCACTTCCCCCGTATTCCATCTCCCCCGTATTCCACTTCCCCCGTATTCCACGTTCACCGTATTCCACGTTCACCGTATGCAACGTTCCGCGTATTCAACTTTCCCCGTATGCAACGTTCACCGTATTCAACGTTCACCGCAATCAACGTGCACCGTATTTCAAGTTCCCCGTATTCCACTTCCTCCTAATTCCACCTCTCCCGTATTCCACGTTCAGCGAATGCAACATTCCCCGTATTCAACGTTCCCCGTATTCCATGTTCCCCGTATTCCACGTTCCCCGTATTTCACGTTCCCCGTATTCCACGTTCCCCGTATTCCACGTTCCCCGTATTCAACTTTCCCCTTATTCCACGTTCCCCGTATTACACTTCCCTCGTATTACACTTCCACCGTATTCAACGTTCACCGTATTCAACGTTTCCCGTATTCCACTGAAAAATGGCCTATATCTCCAATCTCCACTATCGATTGGCACACAAATATTCTGTCTACTTTGTCCAACAGAAAAAGTTCTCTAACAACAAAGTGAGGAAACCCCAAAATTTAAACCGTTTTCGATGCCTAGCTCCTCCGCATGAAGTCGGATCAAAAAGTTTTCTTCTACAAAGTTGTAGGCCATCACTTTGCTTAACCAACCAAATCTCTAACACAGCATCTTGGGGAGCGTCCATAAATGACGTCTGCATTTAGGGGGTGGGAGGGGGTCATGAAAAACAGACGAAAACAGACAGGGGGAGGGGGGTGTTTGACGAAAACAGACTTCATATTCGGTAATGTCGCTCAATTTGAAATTACCACCGTTTTCATGATGAAAACCGTTTCTCTAGCACACCATAGTTGTCCCATCCCGTTTTCGAACAAAAATTTTATTCGTCTTTTCATTTCGAGAACTACAAAAATTGTAATTTCTCGATATTCAAAGAATTCAAACATAAAAACAGCAACCAACGATATTGGCGATGAAATCACACTATTGGCTTTCGCATTATGACCTTTTTCTTTTCGCATCAATTTTGTGTTGACTTTCGCACTATGCACGAACGCATAACTTGACTTTTTTTATTTTCGGTTCTCGAACGGAGTTTGAAAATTACAGTTTTCGCGTTCCAGCAATAGAAAAAAAGAAATTTATACAAGTAACGCAAGATAGCAAATGAGTGAACTTTTTGGATATTTTTTAGGATTTCGCCCTTTGCATGTAAAGTTTTATATGCATCTGTTCTGGACGACGGTTTTTAGGCATTTTCGTTTGTAGACCTCACTTCTTTCGGTCTACAACTCGCAATATTGCCTAAAGTAAATCTTGGAAAACAGATTCACAAATTAATTTTTTTTTTATAAAAATCAAAGAATCTTCAAAAATATTGCAAATAGAAGATGACAAAATGACGTCTGTTTTTGAGAGGACGGGGTATGGAAAACAGACGAAAACAGATAGGGGGGTAGGGGGGTGTCTAAAAAAGCCGAAAAAATGCAGACGTCATTTATGGACGCTCCCTTGACTGACTTATGGGCGGTTTCAATTTTGACCCGTTTTTTACCCATAACTCCCTTATTTCAGAACAATATCCCACCCCGGAACATGTTTTCTCGACGTTTTGCACCATACCCAACAACATATCAAAAATTATTTTTTCAGTAATTTTCGGGCAGCGGAGCAAATTTTTGTCCATTTTTGCCATCTTTGACCGACCCTGGACACCAAACCACTCAACTGATTTCCTTCAACCCAATCCCGCTACCTTTACACTGCCGAAACCTTTCATTTGACACCTCACTGGCCTCATTCCGACAACTACCGGCCGAGATTCAAGTTAATAAGTGCTGTAGCTCTGGACAAAATCGTCAAATAACGATCTATAGCTCGGAAGTGGGAAACTTTTCCACCCAAGATTGTTCAGCAAATTTGTTGCCCCAAGCCTCCACTATCGATTGGCACTCAAAAATTATCTCTACTTTGTCCAACACTAAAGTCGCATCAAAAAGTTTTCTTCTACAAGGTTGTAGGCCATCAAAAACTCGAAGACTTTGCTTCGCCGACCAAATCTCTAAGACGACATCTTGACTGACTTTTGGCCGATTTTCAATTTTCACCCTTTCTTGACCCATAACTCCCTTATTTCAGAACAAAGTGTCACCGCGGAATATGTTTTCTCGACGTTTTGCACCATACCCGACAACATATCAAAAATTAATTTTTCAGTAATTTTCGTGCAGCGGAGAAAATTTTTGTCCATTTTCGCCTCCTTGATCACCGAAACGCTCAACCGATTTTCTTCACCCCAATTTCGCTACCTTCACACTGCCGAAACCTTTCATTTGACACCTCACTGGCCTCATTCCGGCAACCACCGGCCGAGATATTGGTTAATAAGTGCTCCAGCTCTGGACAAAATCGCCAAAGAACGACCTATAGCTTGGGAGTATGAAACTTTTTCATCCAACATTGTTCAGCAATTTTGTTGCCCCAAGCCTTCACTATCGATTGGCTTTCAAAAATTATCTCTACTTTGTCCAACAACAAAAGTTCCCTAACAACAAAGTGAGGAAACCCCAAAATTTTAACAGTTATTTCGTTTGAAATATTGTTTAAACTCAATTTTGAGAAAATAATTGAGTAAATTTTTGTTTTCGGGCTGGGTCTGGTTTTGTTAGTTGAAATCTTCAAACACGGCAACACGGCCCACCTGAAAAAAACGAAAAAGAAAACACGACCCGACAAAAAAATAAAGTTGATTCAGGTTCGGGTCGGGTTTTTAATCAAGCTCCGACCTTCCCGCTCACCTCTAGGCTTACAGTTGCTTTTTGTGTTGATATTTTTTCGGTGTGAATTTTATGACGACTTAGTGGTCTTTCACAAATGACGTCAAGTTCGTGGTCGAAAATTCCGTAGAACAGCGTGACTTCATTCGTGAAGAGTTTTAGGTGAAGTAAAAACATTCATTTTGCCAATTTGGCATTTGTGTTTTCTTTACAGTTATCATCGTCCACACCACCGATGTCCAGTAAAATTTTTCAATCGACGGGAACCCCTGAATTGTCTAAAAACGTGAACCATTCCGACAGCAAATATCCGAACGACGACACGGTCTCAGAAAAAGTAAATTCCATTTCAATTTCAGAAAACTTAGAGTAAGAAGAACTTTACACTGTTTTCAGAGCTACAACAGAAAAACCAATATTACAAATCGGCTCCTTGAAATATTCAATTTTGTTCAATCATCACTGCAGCCGAGTGATTATGTCTGTGCCAATGACTCGGGCATATTGTCAGATTATTTGCCTCCCACCTTATCTAATAATGCAATTAGTGATGAGGACTTAAATGCCGCACTGATGTCATTTGCTTCGCGAATGAATACCTTAGAAAAGGAAAATGGAAAGCTAAAAACGGAAAATGAGAAATTGAAAGAAGATTTGACGGAAAAGATTGACGAGGGTAGGAGATTCTTGTATAATCTGTGGAAGTTAACGAATTCAACGAATTTTTTTGCAGTTAAAAACTTAATTGCAAAACATTCTGTCGAAACTCCCGCTGTATCCGACCAGGTGGTACAAGAAAATTCACAGATGGACAGTCCCCTCTCTGACGACGGATCTTTGTTTACCAATAGCCACATTGATAAACTTACGAGTCAAATGGTGGCTTTACAAAAGGAAATCGATGCGAAAAACCAATTACTTCGGGAGAAAGACGCAGTGATAACTTCTTTGATCGAATGTGGCATATTAAAAGATCGTGAACTCAGCGATTTAAGGAATAGGATAAGTTCCATGGAATGCTACAGCTACACAAGCTATAACGATAACGATGTCAGGGTAAGTCAGTTTTCATTTCTATTATAAAATTAGTTTACTTGTTGAGTCACAGAACAGGCAACGGAATTCTACATAGCTGTCTCATCTGCAAATTTTGTCCTAGGGAAGTAAAATATATGTTTTGCTCTTAAAAGTAATTCGTAAATTGAGTCCTCTCTAGACAAGTAGTTCCCTAGACCATTGATGCGTGTGTGTGGTGCAATCAGTACTTTTCAGATAGAAAAATTAACTTTTCTCCTCTATTTTGAACCCAAAATATAAAATGTTGCATGCAGTTAGGACATTGACTGTAACATCAAGAGCGACACAAATGAAAAAGAAAACATTTTCGATGTTGTTGTTTTGTTGTGAAAAGAAAATAAAGCAACGCGTTTAAAATTAGTTTTTGGAAAACTCCAATCATTTGAAATGTCAATGGCATTTCAAATAAATAATAAAAAAAGACGTTACTGTCGGTCTTTTATCTTTCGTTTTAACGTCCGAAAATATCTTTTTTCAATAAGAACACGAGACACGACACACATTTATTTAATGAATTCCTGCTAAGTGATCAATGGTTTGAGCAATTTTGTGGCCAAAAAATTCACTAGTGACTTCGCTCACCTATGGAACCGGGTGATGTCTGCAGTGTGCGGATTTTTGGAAATCGAAATGGTGTGCCAAAAATAAAATTCGTGTGCGAAAAGTGAGTGTTGAAAACTGCGTGCCAGTACACCATGAAAGTGTCGGAGAGCATGCCTTAAGATTTGTGTGAAACATACACTGAATTTTTCTCAAACAAATTCAACATTTTTGTTACATATGTCGTTATTATCGTACCATTTCGTTCCTAAGCACATGGGCCAACACGTAACGCCTCGTGGTTGTAAGAAACATAGTATGATTTTTCTAAGTAAGATATTATGTCTTCGGTAATAATTTTGGCTCTAACAAAAAAAAAAAAAAAACCAAAAACCCGTACGTATCAGAATAGATGTGGCAAAGACACTCGAACATATCTAAATATACAAATAAGGAAACAATCCAACGTTTTGTGTTCTTTTATAACTGTAAGAATTTCAAAGATCCATAGAAATTACCCAAGGTATTGTCAAAGGCCCTACCGAAGTACTTTTTAGACCATTCAAATCTAGAAAAGCTTATATCCTAGGATTGGGCCATAAACCCTGAAACACGTATTCTCTAAAATTTTATTCTCTACAACTTTGCCTTTGGAAGCAACTTTCTACCTCTCATAGTTCTGGCGATTCGGGTCATCCTGCCCAATTATGGAAGTGGCCATATACCACGATTGGGCCATATTTCCCCAAAACCCTGAAACACGTGTTCGCTTAAATTCAATTCTCTGGGCAATTCCATTGGTAGGTTATGTGCAAACGTTGTTTTCTTGCTAAACAAAGCACATACGAGGCTTGTGTTATATGAAAGAAGTTTCTACAAATGTTCAATCTTCAACTTCTCCATCATGCCCGCAGCGGTAGCGGAGGGCGTGACGCAGTCGCCAAACCCAAAAAAAAACGTCCACAAACCCAAAAAACTCCATACAAAAACCTTTGGGACAAGGAGCCATATATAGGTGAACTTTTGAGTTTTTTTCCCTCGCCCCCTCCCCTTTTAAATTATTTTTTAAAACACTACGTCGCAGCAGCTTTCAGGCGAGCCCTCACTCATCAAAATCGGTTGAAAATTGGCTGAGATATCGAGGTTTGATAATGACATTTTTGTATACAATTGGATTTTTCTATTATTTTCATTATTATGAAAACTTTTTTCCTGATCTGTCGGTTTCTATCTATGTTCTACTATGTTCTATGTTCTATCTATTAATAATTTTCGATCTCGAGAACTAGACAGCCGACCTTCCTGAAATTTTCAGGGAACGTCAGTCTCGGCCCCAAATGAAAAATTTCATATGCCGATTTTCTGGAAAAGTGATCAATTTTGAGGGTTTTTTAGACAATGCTCGGAGTTTTCGAATTTTAGCTTTGGAGTGACAATAGCTCGAGAGTTGGTTTCTTCGGGAAAGTTATAGAGTTTTGTCAGGAGAATTTTTTGGGATCTTAAGAAAATGGCTGCCAGCAGTCAAACCGGCGCCATCTTGAATTTTCCCAAGCAATAAATTAGGTTTTTTTTGGTTTTCGAATTTTAGCTTCGGAATGACAATACTAGAGAGTTGGTTTCTTCTGGAAAGTTGTAGAGTTTCATCAGGAGAATTTTTTGAAATCATAAGAATTTGGCTGCCAGCTGTTATAGCGGCGCCATCTTGGGTTTTCTTTTATGTTTTTTCGGTTTTCGAATTTTAGCTCCGGAATGACTCTACTTAGAGAGATGGTTTCTTCTAGAGAGCTGTAGAGTTTCGTCAGGAGAATTTTTTTAGCATTTCAAGAAAATGGCTGCCAATTGTCAAAGTGACACCATCTTGGATTTTTTGCTAAATTCTGAATAAGAATACCTTGACAGTTGGTTTCTTCAGGAAAGTTATATGAATCACTGAGAAGAATTGGTGATACGAAGTGGCCCGAAGGTAGCCGAAGGTGACACGAAGTGGCCCGAAGGTAGCCGAAGGTGACACGAAGTGTTCCGAAGACAGCCGAAGGTCACACAAAGTGTTTTGAAGGCAGCCGAAGTTGACACGAAGTGTTCCGAAGGGAGCCGAAGGTGACACGAAGTGTTCGGAAGGTGACACGAAGTGTTCCCAAGGTAGCCGAATGTGACACAAAGTATTCCGAAAGTAGCCGAAGGTGATACGAAGTGTTCCGATGGTAGCGGAAGGTGTTGGAGAACAATTTTTTTCGGAAAGAAAATTTTTTTGAAGGAAAAATTTTTTTGGAGAAAAGTTTTTTTGGAGAAAATTTTTTGGGAAAATTTTTTCGGAGGAAAAATTTTTGAAAAAATTTTTTTTGAAGAAAACTTTTTTTTGAGAAAAATTTGATCTGAAAAAAATTTTTTTCTGAGAAAAATTTTTTTTGAGAATTTTTTTTTCTAAGAAAATTTCTGAGAAAATCTTTTTTCGGAGAAAATTTTTTTCAAAAAATAGAAATTTTTTCTACAACTGAAAACTTCCAAAACGACTGATATCACAACAAAAACATCTTATAAGGTAGAAATTGACGCAGTCCCTGAGTCTGCTTTCAAAATTAATGATATCGCTTGAGGTGACGTGACGCTATCGCTAATAATACGCAGGAGTTTGTTTGATTGGAGCCTTGTGTTCAAAGTTATAATTTCCTGAAAAATTACAGCGCCTTTTTTAAAACAAAATTATATTGTGTTCAAAAATTGCGTCACAAATGCCGATTTTGATTGATTGATGGATTGATGGATTGATTGAATTCGGGTCGGGTTTTTAGTCGAGTTTCGGGCGACCCGCTCACCTCTAGTACTTATGTAATAAGCTACTTTCGCAGTGTCCAATGTAATGTGCTATTATAAGACCTGCCTAAAGTGCCTAAAAAAGTACTTTACTCGGTTACTCAAACTCAATTGTCTAATATGTTTTGCGAAAAAGATGTGAAAGATGTGAGGTTGGCAACACATCGTATGCACTAAATTCCATTTTAGACAACATTTAGCAAGAAGATTCCATGTACTGCAGTGAGATTTTAACTTTATATAAATTCTCAATTGTCGCACTTCAGTACATAAATAACTATTCTATCATTGTGGGTGAGTGAATTTAGCACTGTGCCTAATTTATCGTACTAATAAAGTGCTCGTTCCCGTTCGAATATTTTCTTTTAAAACAAAAAAAAGCATAAAATATCGACATCGCACTTCAAATTCCTCTTACATATTCTTACAAAATGTTCAATATATGGATCCGAAAACCATAAATGTTTCGTTGGTTTCGTTAATTAATTGCACCATTAGAAAAAACCTACGTCTTCGCCTTACAACATCTTTGAAAATATATGAACGTTGCACTATGTTTCCTCTATTTTCGGAACTCTGGTGACTTACCGTTATGCCACATTTTGAATGGCTGCACATAATTAATTAACTTCAAGATTTATTGATTCTTTCCCCATTCTAACTATTTTTTGTTAACACACTCAATTTCACGTGTGAGAATTTAACGAATTAAAACTAATGCGTTGTTAGTACTTTGGTGTCTTAGTGGTTGACATTTTTATTTCGTTTAATGTAACGTGAATACATGATGGCCCATCAGTCTGAAGTAATGTGTAACATTAATTCATTTGTTCGAATGGGATTAATTGGAGCTTTAAAACTTATGTTCAATGTTTTTTTGAGGTGTCATGTCACAAATTATGGAAAAAAAAACTAGAGTTCGGGAAAGAGTCAAAAGGGAAAACTTTAGATCTACGTAGCGAGTGTCCAACGAACATAGAATATCTCCTGATGGTAACCCCGAGGTCTTTAGCTACATTCCACCTTTTACAATTCCCTGAGTTCTTTTTTCTATTTTCTCTTCAGATAAAGAATCGCACTAAAGAGTTTGGGGGCCTTTCCCTAATCTAAAGGAAAAATTGTCGTGTCGGCAGCTTACAAAAAGATTTAAAAAATTTTATACACCTCAGTGGCGGAGATAAGTCATGAATTACTGTGTTGTATCAAAATTTGTTTTGTTGATTTCTTGCTTCGGTGCATAAAAACTCTTACATTTCTGCAGGATAATTTATTTATCCTCTCGGGGGATTATATCCCTTGCCTCCTCGAAGATAAATAAATTTTCCCGCAGATGCGTAATAATTAATATGCGGGAAGAAACGTTTCTCCGGGTAATATAAATTATCCGTACTGTTATCAGTACGCTGAGTTCCAATTTCGGTCATAACTAACGCTAAAAAAACTTCGTCCTCACACCTCATCAAGAAGAAGAACACGACGTATTTCAGCGAATTGCAAAAACGCTCAATCAAATGCAACGGACATTAGCTCATGTAAAACATGAACGAAAATGTGGCTAACGTAAAAAAAACGTTACGAACGATAACAAACGACATTGCAACCCGACCATTCCTACCTATTAAATCTAAATTTGCATCGTTTCATTCACAAGAGCGCGTGTAATAATTGACAATTCGAAGAACCTCACTCCAATATCAAAAATAAACAAAAAAATGTTCTAATTTTAGCACAAAATGCATCTGATTTCACATCATAATTTAAGCCATGCTTTTAGTTATATTTCCGTCGTTTTATATTATTTTGCTTGTAAAGTACCTTGTTGTAACACTAAAACTGTAACACACACGTGCGAAGATTTCTATGAAAATTTTTTTTCTTTTCTCAAAATTCTACAACATTTTCAGTATGTGTCGGGAATTTAAACCGTGTGGTAATCAGGAAGTCTGCGTTTCTTTCTTTCTTTGAATATTTGTTTTGGTTTTCTGGATATTTTACACTGTTTTGTGAAATTTAATTTTGAAAATGGGATTCCCGCAGGCTGAAAAATATTTGACAACGGACGATTCGCTGACTGTGAAAAATGGTGATATCGGTCAACTCGCTCACTTGTTGGTGGATTTGCAACAGGAAATCGAGACCAAAGACAAGTTGTTAAAAGATAAGGATGAACTGATTGTGAATTTGAAGGACAATGAAAGAGCAAAAATTTGTGAGATAAACGAATTGAAAAGGAAAATTGAGTCAAACAGTAGCAGGAGCGAAGAAACCGTAAGTACATTTTTTAAACATTTAGTTGTTAAACGAATTGTTTTGTCAAGACCCCTAGTGGTTTGATAATTAAATAAAGTTTATGATTTCGTATATTTCTTAAAATAAAATCCTTAAAAGATTTCCAAGGTTTTTCTGAGGATTTGTAGAAAATTTTCTCTATCGTTGTTCGATTTTTATCTTTTTTATCACGCCCACAGCGGTAGCGGAGGGCGTGACGCAGTCCCCACACCCCAAAAAAAACGTCCACAAACCAAAAAAACTCCATCCAAAAACCTTTGGGACAAGGAGCCATATACAGGCGAACTTTTGAGTTTTTCCCTTCGCCCCCCTCCCTCTCCGAATTATTTAAAAAAAAAACTACGTCGCAGCAGCTACGACGAGCCCTCACTCATTAAAATCGGCTGGAAATTGGCTGAGATATCGAGGTTTGAAAATGACATTTTTGTATGGAGAATAAATTTTTCTAT
>CM055403.1:22528906-22558947 GCA_029228625.1 Pseudolycoriella hygida | reverse complement strand
GCGTCGTTAATTTTAAGTGCATCTCTTAGTGTTATTTTGTTTTGACTAGTTTTTTTAAACCAGCCGCACCCAGTTGGAACTCAATCACTTAACATCTAACACAACGAATTATCATGGATGACATAATTCCGATTTCTCAGTTTCTAATATTCAGGGTTGTAGTCGCTAACGATTTTTTTAGCGGCGCTAACGCTAAAACGAAAAAATATTAGCGTCGCTAACTTTATTCTCTAATGGACTGAAAATTAGCGCGCTAAAAGCGGTCGCTAATGCTCGCTAGATATTATTTGAATACAAAATTGCAATTATAAACAATTTTAGGCGCGCGTTGGAAATGCGCTCGTGATGCATATCTCCCAAACGATTCAAAAATACAGATATTTTTTTCCGGAGACTTTTTCTTTTGACGTCTTTCTTCCACTGAACGTGGATATGTTACTTTTTAGTGAAATCTGAAAGAACACAAAAACTATGACGCTTTTTTTGATCAATTGTGAAAAAATTAAAAAAAATGTTTTTACGTATCGAGCCCTTAGGCGTCGTCACCTGAGAAACAAGGACCTTGGTCACATTTCCCATTTAAGGTTTTTTGTTGTGATAGATTTATAATACACTAATTCAGCTGAAGGCAAATATCTACTGGACCCGAAATGAAATTTTCCTTGCCCATACCATATTACAAATTTACCTCGAATTTGTAGCAAATTTTTTAAATTTTGTTAACATTCCAAAATTACTATATGTAAAGCGAAAGAAACTTACTTTTAAGATTCATTTACAAAATTATAATAGCGAAAATATTAGCGAGTAAAGGAAAAATCTATTCGCTAATTGGATTTAGAGAGCGCTAGTCGCTAATGGAGATATGTTTTGCATTTAAGCGTCGCTACCCCAACCCTGCTCATGTTTCTTCAAAATTAAGTAAGTCACGTTGGAAGTTAATAAAATTACTTCATCTCTATTACATGATAGGTGAACAATCTTAGGGACGCCCTGGACATCCACATAAAAACAATAAATCAACAACAATTAGGAAACAACCATCTCGAAAGTAAAATCAGAGATCTAGAGCTTTATGTAAGTGTTATCCTCTCTCACATCACCTGACCTTAATTTATCCGCAATCCTGTAGATCAGCAACATCGACCGTAATTACATCTTACTGCAGGAGAAATACCGTAAATTAGAGCTCGAGGTAAATGTGATTCGATTAAGGTTTTGTAATATTTTTCGCTTAAAATGCCATTGAATTTTAAAGTGTAACGACCAACTTACAACAATCTCTAATTTACGTTCTGTCGTTGAGGAGTACAGTAAGCGATCAGGAGTGAGTTCATCTTCTAACAGCAATACGCAAAATGAACCTAGAGAGAGACATAATTCGACATCGATTTGGAAATGGTGGCGTAATGTGCATGATGTCTGAATAACAATTTTTATTTTAGGTCGTCCAGACAATTTTGAGGATCTGATTCATATTCAAGCCAATTAAAGTTTATTTTTTTATTGTCGTTAATTATAGTTGCCTGTAATGAGACTAACATGTTTTGTCTTGTAAATAAATTGTTTTTGTTGTCCTTTTACTTAACTTAAAATATTTAATGTGTTCACCAAGTGCCTTTACAGAAACTTTATATTCCTTTTTGCTCTAAGCATTATTAGTTAAGAAAATTATAAATAAATTTTATTTTGTGCAAAAATGTTAAAAATATATTTACTGTTAACAAAAATTAATCTAATTTAATTAGAATTGACGATTCAATCGAACACTTCGTCCTCATCTCCTAACACCCAGTGTGCTGGTTTCGAATTTATGTCTTTCAATAATTTTTTTGTCTTTACAGAACTGCCACGTGTCAAATAAGGATCAACTTAGTATTGAAACATATATCTTAAGTGAACAGATCTGCGATTTATTCAATGAGGTAAGATTTTCCGACCAAACGTATCAGGCATTTACTCGAAACAATATGGGACGCTATTCGCACATCAATCACTGTGTGCGAATTGCCATACCATATCGAACACGCAGATTTTTCAAGTAATTATTCGCCGAAAATTTAGTTCCTCGCGGCCGGAGATAGTAGTCTCGAGAATTTCTCAAGGGAAACAAGATACTCCCTTAAAATTATCAAACGACTGTTCCCGATGCGAAATACAACATACGTCATGATTTCTTACACATTAAATTTTCTTGTTAGCTGAGGGCGTTAAGAGCGTAATTTCACTAGGGATCGCTATTCGTAACTTTATGACAAAAACTTAAGCAAATTTTGGTGGATGGGGTAGGGGATGGTTTCAAGCAAGGGGCTGTTCACAACTGACGTATGGACTTTTGACCCCCGCTCCCCTCCGTACGAAACCGTACAATTCCAAATACGTACGAATTACGTGCGAATTTGAAGACCCCTCCCCTCACAAAAAATTGAAGTTAGTCCATTGTGTCATACGTCCGTCGTTCAACGCCACTTCAGGAAGATTCATTAAATTATCTCATCAATCTCAAGACATTAACACAACAAGGGCTCATTGTAATGGAGGCGATGCAATTCGTATCGCGTACGGTTTGTGTGAAATCTCAACTTGTAAAAAAAAGAATAATTTATTCAGCATTTGTACATTTTTATCAAGTTGAGCTTTCACATAAACCTTCCGCGTGAAAAAGTGAACATTTTTTTTTGTACGTACGACTTGACTTAAACTAAGCTCATGATTGAATCGTCTGCGCCATCTGTTTTGCCTTTGATCGAATACTGGTCCAAATATTGTCCGCAGTACTTTTCTTTCGAACGTGTGCAGCGATCTTTCGTCCATCTGTGTCAAGCACTACGACTCCGAACCATACTTAACTACCGGTCTGATCACAGATTTGTATATGTCGCATTTTGAATTTCGGCTTACTGCCTTGGACTTTAAGATTTTCAGAAGGCCGTAATAACTCCGGTTGCCCAGAATTACTCGTCTCTTAATTTCGTCCGCGATGTCGCTACTGTCGTGACCATTTTGAATGTGTGTGTGTGTGTGTGTCGATCGTTACGGTTTCCTCCTGGTGTCGATTCGAAGGCGGGATGATCATATATTCCGTTTTTGCGTCATTAACTTTCAACCCAAGGTCGGTACCTTTCCTCTCCACGGTCATAAACTTGTCTTTAACAACATCCATTTTTCGTCCAAGTATGTCCAGGTCGTCTGCGAAACCTAGCAACTGACTGGACTTGGCGAAAATAGTGCCGCTGGAGTCTATGTCCATGGTGCGCACAGCTGCTTCAAGGGTCAGGTTAAAAAGCAGCGTCGCGAGAGGATCTCTCTGACATAGGCCTTCCTCTATGCCGAAAATCTCTGAAAGTTGGTTACGGATCCTTACTCGGCTATTAGCTCCGTTCAGTGTTAACTTGGTTAGCGAGATCAGTTTGTTGGGGATTCCAAATTCCTCCATTACTCTCCATAGCTTACTTCTTCTAACACTGTCATAGACTGCCTTAAAACCAACGAACAAATGGTGTGTTTCAATGTTGCACTCTTTGCACTTCTCCCAAATCTGTCTGATATTAAACACAGCTGGTCCGATGTTGAACGACATACACGAAAACCTCCTTGGTATTCACCTACAGAGTTTTCCATGTATGGATGAAGGCGCAATTTGCAAATATCTTGTAAGCAATATTCAGCAGAGCAATTCCTCGAAAATTGTCACACTCCATTTTATCACCTTTTTTGTATATGGGACAAAGTATGTTGGTCTTCCACTCTTCCGGTAACTCCTCGACATTCCATATACGCGTGATGAGCTCGTGCATCTCCACATATAGCGCGTTGCCGCCGTTCTTGAAAAGTTCGCCGGGTAGATTGTCTGTCCCCGGGGCTTTGAAATTTCTGAGTCTCGAAATTTCAGCTTCAACTTCTTGCATCGTTGGTTCTTCTATATATGGTTGCGCCGTATGAAATGGCAATTCGTTGTTTTCTTCGTTTCGGTTGAGCGGTGTGTTCGGATTAAGCAGTTCTTTGAAGTACTCAGCCCATCTCGCAATGCACCTTTCCTCATCTGCTAAGACCAATCCATTCTTGTCCTTACACAGCAAAGGTTGTTGACTGTAACCATTTTTGGATTCGTTTACTTTCCGATAGAAGTTCCGAGTTTCCTTCCTATTGCCAAACTTTTCAATTTCGATTAAAACGATCCTATTCTGCAGCCGTTTTTTGTTTCGGAACTGTTTTCGAGCGAAATTTCTCTTCGAACGGTACTCTGCCTGGCCTGCTCGAATGTGTCGACTCAGAGTTTTTAGTCGAGTTGCGTTTTTGTTCTCCAGAGCTCGCTGGCATTCATCGTCGAACCAGTTATTTCTTTTATTTCCCGTTCTCGTTCCCAAAGTCTCTGCCGCGGCGCTCTCTATATTCCGCCTGATTTGATTGCACGCATCGTCTATACTGTGTTGCTCGCTGACCATTTCTTCGATAATTTTTCTCTCCAAACTATCCACGTATTTGTGTTTGATGTCTTCATTCTGCAGTTTTTCAACGTCCCACTTTTTCAATGCCTGTTGTCGGTTATGTTGGACCGATATGCGAGACCTAACAACCACTTTAACCAAGTAGTACTCAGAATCAACATTTGGTCCTCTACAGCTCCTGACATCCAATACATTTGAGCAGTGCCGCCCATCTATCAAAACGTGGTCAATATGGTTTTTGGTTTGTCCATCAGGTGATACCCATGTCGCTTTGTGGATGTTTTTATGTTCGAAATACGTACTGCTCACAACCATGTTTCTTGATGCTGCGAAATGAACTACACACGTGCCGTTGTCGTTAGAGTTTTCGTGAAGGCTTTATTTACCAATTGTGGGACGATAGAAGACTTCGCGATCTATCTTGGCATTCAGGTCTCCAAGCAGAATCTTAATGTCACGTTTCGGTGCTCCATCATATATCTCCTCCACCAATTTAAATAGCTCCTTCGCTTCGTTGTCTTTTTCCTCCGTGCGTGCGCAGGTGTTAATAAGAGTAAACTGTAAATTGGGGTGAATCGGTACGTGGCGTGGGGTTGTTGAAAATTTTTCCTTTTATCCGTAGAGAGCACAATCGCTCGTGAACAGGATTGAAACCAATCACCGCGTTTCTAGTTCTGCCAAAAACATGAAACCTGTTCCATACTCTCTTGGACTGCCATTACTCTTCCCACTGTAGTAGAACTTATAGTCGCTACTGATCATGGTGTCCTTTCCAGGCCATGTCGTTTCTTGCACTGCTGTAATGTCAATTTTTGCCGCTCTTAGCGCACTTGTGATAGATCTCAATACTCCTGATCGCAACAAAGATCTTACATCCCATGTTCCTAATTTTAAATCGTTGTCCTTTTTCCGTTGCTTAAGTCGTTGCCGTTTATCCTCTCCGATCCGAGGCTGTGTTGTTGAATTCCGGTGTTTGGAGGTTAACTAAACGCCCAACCTACTTCCGTTTCCCCGATGACCCGTAGGAAAGTCATCAGGTAGCACTCTTAAGTTTAACACAAAACTCCGAAGAGAATTGAGGTCCCGGGGACGACGACGTGGACGTAAAAAGACCACTTGATAGTTAGTTGCACGCCTGGCACATGACCTGGACTACCACTCTCTGCTCATATGCAATCAGACGCTACCCTATCTAACTACTCAATCCCCGTGTTTCGATACCATTGATTTCAATTTTCGCGCTCACATGTTACGTGAGAGGATACGTCTTTTGCATGGTTCTCTGATATTTTGTGCCGCACAAAATTCAGTCAACCCACGGACGGGTTGGCACAGTGGTTAGCTTACTGGCCTTCCCCCAAAACGATCGGGGTTCAAATCCCGTGTCGGAAGAATTCTACATTGAATTTTTCTATGAAGTGTAGCGCATTAGTAACGTCCTAAAGTTCACTAAAGTTCACTCAAGCTTCAAAAGTTGGGTAGTTGTGGTGTGTTTGGCGCCCATAACGACGTACACACTGAATGAATCGTATGACGTAACTAGAGATGAGCGGATCGACCATTTTTCGAAACCCGACCCGGACCGAACCCGACCCGATAAAATTTTTCGAAACCCGAAACCCGAATTGTTTCTAAACACGACCCGGACCGAACCCGACCCGATAAAATTTTTCGAAACCCGAACTGTTTCAAAACCCGACCTGGACCGAACCAGACACTCAAGTTTTTCGTAACTCACAACCCAAATTACTTCGAAACAAAAATTATTTCAAGGCCCGACGTCTGCATTCTTCACGGACCTTATACTAAAACAAAATTCGTGTAATGTAAGATGATTAAATTTAGACGATTTTTGTAAAATATAAAAAGTCAATGAAGGATCGAAACCCGATTAAAATGATACAACAACCCGACCCGGACCGAACCCGACCCGATTAAAATTTTCGAAACCCGAAACCCGAACTGTTTTCAAACCCGGCCCGGACCGAATCCGACCCGATTAAAATTTTCGAAACCCGAAACCCATGAACCCGAAAAAAAAATTCGGGTTCGAGTTCGGGTCGGGTTTTTCGAAATTTCGCGCAACCCGCTCATCTCTAGACGTAACCCATATACGATGAATCTGTGTACGAAATATCTAAGCCTACAATTTGGCGAGATAATAATCATACGCCTCACAATTCTTGGAGTAATTGAATAAGACGCTACATTCGCATTACTCTGAGACGTGGTTCGGAAGTCACGTTAAGCCGTTGGTCCAGACAACGCTTGTTATTGGCTATAAAAAGATGTTAGTGGAGTCTCTAAAAAAAACAAATCCAAAATTCGACTACAATTCATAAATGCGAAGGAAACATCTTTTACTTGGTCGTCCGATATTTTGTGCCGCACAGCCGCACAAAATCCAACCTCATCGTATTTTCGACTCCAAATGATAATATGAAATACGATGTGGCTGGATTTTGTGCGGCACAAAATATCGGACGACCAGGCAAATTACGTTTCCTTTGGAATTTATTTGTACGTAAATCTAACGTATCACTTACGTCATTCTCTTTCTCATCTTTCACGTTACACGTAGGGAGCATATTTTGTGCTCTCTGCTATCTTTTTCGAGGTAATTTTTACGGTGCTTGGAGGTTAACCAAACGCCCAACCTACTTCCGTTACTCGTAGGGAAATCATCAGGTAGCACTCTTAAGTTTAGCACAAAACTCCGAATAGTATGAGGTCCCGCTGACTACGACGAGGACGTAAAAAGAGCACTTGATAGTTAGACAGATGCACGCCTGGCACATGACCCGGACTACCTCACTCCGCTCATATGCAATCAGGCGCTACTCTATCTAACTACCCAATCCCCGGAAGCGGAAGGTGGCGGAACAGAATGTTCGGTCGGAACTTAATTTTATTTACCTATGCAACATGTGCACGCCGCACTATTTTCAGCTTGAATAATACAAAAGTAAAACAAAGCTCTGACTTGACGAACTCGGAAACGTTTTTTCTGAGGATGTCAGGTTAGGGAATTTAAGGAAAGGAAGACAGTTAGAAAGAACTGAGCACCGCCACAAAATTAATCTTCAGACCAATGATTTTGTAAGATAATGAGAGAATGAGAGCGGGTAGACTGAGGATTCAAAAATCAATCTCTCCCCAATAATCATCTGTGGAATTGACAGTTAAGCAGATGGAAAATTCCTTTACTGTACTGTTGCTGAATATTGCATTTTTATCACCATCTTCTTTCTATATAGAACATACAATACGAAAAAAAGATAGACCTCTTACATGATGACAACTTATATTTGCGAGGGGAAATGTATCTTTGGTCTCAAGACTACAATTACTTGGAAGACAAATTTTTAGTTTATTTAACGGTAAGAAATGGCATGAACAAACTCTTTGATAGATTTATTTGGCTGAGATTGCATGTAAATCGAAATTTATTAGAAATCATAAGCTTTGAAAATTTCTTTTAACCGACTAATAAGGTAAATACTCCTGAATACTTTAATCAACTTTAAAATCACACTCAATTTCCTATCTCGAACCTATGAAAATTTATCATAATTTCTATTTCTGGTGTGACACGAAAGTCATGAAATCGAAGTTGCAATCATACAGCCGAAGGTATTTTGTCGACATTTTTTGCAATGCCAAACCGATCGATTACTTTCCTTTCATACCTGGCAGACATGCAATTTTATGTGTGAACATCATTGCGATTATTTTGGAATCAAATGGAAATGAATTGAAAATTATTTGTTTTTTTGTAAAAAGTTTTCTTTGCGAAAATTTTTTGCAAAGAAAAAATTATTTGTAAAATGTGAATTCTTGATGGAATGAATTATTATCATATTTTTGTTCACGAAGATTGGCGTGCTGCAGTCATGTAAATTATTAAAATATCCGGAGGAAATAGAAATACTCATAGTTGACCATGTCAATTGTACCATCCATGGCCAAAATAGGCTGACACGAAATTTAGGAAAACTGACAACTCAGAAGTCAATATACACGCGTTTGGCGCGACATCGGCTTATGTCAATGTATATGAAATTTCACGATAAAGTGCATAAGCTGACAAGCCTTTTTCGTTGCTTGTCATATTATTAATTTCGTCATGAAATGATGTATTCCTTGACATGGGTCAACGTCGCGCCGCAGTAAAAGTCGAGGTAAAAGTGTTGGTTTTTTTTCATTGGAGATGTGTCAAGTCTTGTTTCTTACCTCAAATTAGTTATTCTCTGGTGTAACTTGATAGAGTAAAATAAATTCTCAAACGGGCAAATAGACTTCATCATTTACAGTAAAAGGACAATAAAAATGCAATTGATGTGTAGTCTTCCTTAACGAGTACTGTCGCTCTCATGACAAACACACATAGAAATCATGGGCACGCTGTAGCGATGCGCCCGTCACCAAGGCCCCATACGATCAAAAAATTAGGAAACATTTTTTTCGTAGATTTCGGAACCATATATACAGCTTTGACTTTTTTCCCTTGCGTCGTACTCCGCATTTTTACTCATTAAAATCGGTCCGGTAGATCCAAAGGTATGACCTTTAGAAAATCGTCATTTTCCATACAAGATGTGCTATTTATCATAAAAGCCAAAGTTAATGGAAACATCCTACGTTAGTTAGTGGGTTAGTTAGTTAGTTCCAGAGCCATTTGCATTAAAACCGAATTTTTTAGCTCGTGCTCGAAAACGGCTCGATAACTTTTCTTGAAATTTTGCAGGGACCTTCGGGTGGGCATTCTACGCCATATGCGACTTAAAAAAAGGGGGGCGGGTACAGGCTTCGTTTGGGCGCCAGTGCTCTTAGAAGGCGCCATATAAAAGAATGTTTTGTATGTGTGTGTGAGTGTATTCAAAGTATGGGTCAATTATGAGCAAAATTTTTTGACTGTGTTAGGATGGAGGTAAATGTTCGGAGTCAAAGGAAAAGTTGATGGGTTGAGTGTGTAGCAGGCGCGCCGACTTTAGTTTGGGTCGTGGGGGGCAAAAGCCGTCCTTTGTTCCACCCCTTGTGTAATAAAAAATTATAAAATTAAAGTTGCACTAACACTTATATTTTATTAGGAATCAGCGGCGCCGACTTCCATTTGTACTATCCTGTCCAAATTTAAATAACAACAAACAATAACCCTAATGTTCTTGAGGCAAACTATCGAAATTCTTATTAAAATTAAAAACAACTTTTGTATAAAAGTAAAAGAAATTGCGAGCGAAGCGAGCAAAATTTTTTTTTGTAGATGTAAATCTCAAATGCTAAAATGTCAAAGAAACTAGCCTCTTACTTCTAATTGTCCACCTGAATTTCGGTTCATAGCATCTCATTTCTATCAACAAGGGGGCAAAAGCAGGGGGATTAACCAAATAACAAAGAGTTCTTATCTCGTGGATATTTATTGCTGGAAATACAGCTTGTCTTGTTTTTAGGTCACTAAGAAACCATCGAATGCAGATTTTTTGTTAGTTTATTTAGCACTTAAGCCAGACTGATTAGGCATAATACAAAGAGATATAAAAGAGAACAAGGCGCCGCCGCCACAGGCGAAAATTTTTATAATTAAACAATTATAAAGGTAAATTCCTAACATCTCTTCTTTCTATCTATGGGATATTTTCTGAATTCTACACAAGCGATTTGCTCCGGTGTAGTCGGCGCCTCTGTTAACACTCAAACACCTCGTTTTTCATGGCAAATGTGTCTTGGTTAATTCTGGAAGTCTTACCGAGTCCTGCAAAAGTAACAACTTTTGTCGTTAAATGTTTGAATTGGCCCCCTCGCCCCCCCATACTCGGCGCGCCTGGTGTGTAGTGTGTCAGGGTAACCAACAAAATGGCCGACGGTGATATGGGACGGATTTAGGGGAAAAATTAATTGTTTTTTGCCAAAATTTTTTTTCGCTGAGATTGTTTTTCGCCGGAAATTTTTTTCACCGCAAATTTTTTTCGCCGGAAATTTATTTTCAACAGAAATTTTTGTCGACAGAAATTTTTTCTCCAAAAATTTTTTTTTCTTCTAAAACTACTTATATCGCAACAAAAACCGTTTTTAAAAGGGAAACGTGACGCAAGTCTTCGTCTCTTCTTCCAAAACAACTGATATCAATTTAGGTGACGCTTACAGCTTCGGAACGCAAAAAACTTGAAAATAATAAATCACATATTTTGAAATATTTTCATTGTTGATTAAAGAAATGCGTTACAAATGCCGGACCCTCCCAACGTAATAATTTTTCTGCGCTTTCAGATTTCGTACGCCAAAAATTTGGCTACCCGTACTACACCCATCACGCAAAACTTAATTTTTTTTCGTATCAAATCTGAAAGAACAGAAAAACTATAATATTGGGGGGTCCGGCATTTGTGACGCATTTCTTTAATCAAAAATGAAAATATTTCAAAAGAATTTTTTGCGTTCTGAAGCTGTAAGCGTCACCCAAATTGATATCCGTTGTTTTGGAAGAAGAGACGAAGACTTGCGTCACGTTTTTCTTTTAAAAAGGGTTTTTGTTGTGATGTAAATTGTGTTCAAGATACGAATATAACTTCTGTTCAAGATACGTCTCTTTGTCATGAGACACATCTTGTGTGTTGAAAGTCACTATTTCATCCATAAGTTACTTTTCGTAGCAAAATTACAACTTTCCCTCACCTCCAAGAGAGAAAAAAAACTACGGAAACTTCAATGGTTGTTGATTTACTGTTACTTTAACTAACACAAAAGTGAATGAATGTTAGTGAATTATAAGAAAAATAAAAGTAGGTGCCGTTTCAGAACGGAGAAGCTCAAAACGTATGTTATAAAAACAATGACACCACCCAGACATAATAATTTATTGTCGTCAATATATTTTACACTACACGAAAGCAGAACTTTTCATATGATGCTATGAATATCGAACAGTGACGAAAATAACGCGCAAATTGAAATGACAACTGTTTTTCAACGACGCATTGTTTTAGCCACTTAACATGAAATGTGCAAGGTCACCGATTGGTAGCTAACCTACACAAGATCGCAGATTATTTTTAGAAATTTAGCGCCAGCGTTTAAAAGTGATTAAAAATCAATCGGCCCTAAATTGACCATTTAGACCTTGACCCGATTTTGTTGTGAATCAAAATATGATTTGAAGCGTTAGGTGTCATTCTGTTCAATTGTTAAATAAATTCGAATTGGGTTCACCTTGTTCAGTTGATGGCATATACATGACACAAACACGCCTCGCGACTACATGTATTTGATGATTTACAGGTTTAAACCGACAATGACAGCTTAATTGTCTTGGCGGTTTTGATAGTCTTATTGTAAAAATATTCTTACTACGTTTCGTACACGGACATATATGACATTACGTATAGTACAAAATATAGTTACAACCCCAAAACAAATCAATAGAAAAGATTGTTTTATTCAATGCACACGTTTTGATAGAAAACGTGTGAAGTTCTTGTGCTTATGTCTCTTTGACATGTAATGTGTTCACAAATAAAACACTATTGAGTGTCGAAAAAAATCTACTTTCCATGCAGACTCGAAAACAGGTCGAAAACATTTCCAGTAGAATTAGATATCCAATGGCTTTTCCAAAAAAAAATCTACTTCTATGTGCTTCATTCAATGATTCCAAGATACGACTCCACAGCTGATTTTATAACATCGCACGGCTACATGTTGATCAACGTCTATTTACTTCATAGTAATTCGATAAAAAAATATGAAAATTTATACGTCTGGCATTGGAATGAAATTCAATAAAATATTATTTACTTTACGTATTGCAATTCGAACGTGAAAGTCGAATCCTTCAATACATAGAACGACTAAAATATCCTTTTGAATGAAACACTTTATATGCTTTTATGGCAATCTATTCAGTTGACTGTTTGGTATCGAGTTGATAAGTTGTGTTTGTCGCTCATGGCAAGTTGTTAGGTTTTATAGTCCAATGCAATGAAAAATTGGTGCAGTTGACTAAAGAGTGTTCCGTGTTCTAGATGTCTCAACGTTTTCGTCATCTTAGGGAAAAGAAATTTTTGAAAGTGTACGCTGACTTTTTTGGAATAATTAGAAGTTCTGCAGTATTACTGAGGTGGCATAATAGAAGCAAAAGGAGACGGGCATTGTCATGGCATAGAAAAAACGGAGATAGGTGCGTCAACATAAAACAGAAATTTTTACATCGCCAAAGGAGATATTGGGACACTTGGCGGGTTACATACAAAATTCGATTATGTTCTGTAATAGAGGATCTAGAAGAATAATGAGTCTGTTAACTTCTACTTATTGGATGAAGAAAAATTGAATTCAAAACGTAAATTGAAAGATCATAAGTGTTTTAGTAATTGAAACATTGCAAGTGCTTCCAAAATGATTGTTTAGTTATTCAAACATTGTAATGTGGAATATGTGGATTTTGGTGAGATATGGTCAAAGTTAAGATACAATGAAAGTTGTAAGGGGGACTGAAACAAAAAGCTACTTCAACCAACTCGAAAAATTCCTGCCAGACCCGTATAATAATAATAATAATATTTCTCTCACAATTGGTTCTTTGCAATATTGCGATTTAATTTTTTGAGTTATAAAAATGCAGAAACTTTCTGAAACCGGTGACCCCCACACACAGCAAGACGCTTAAGTCCTAAGGTAGTATAGGAAACCCATATACTTTCCTTTATTTTAAGGAATCAATCCATCAACGAAGTGATTTCCCCGAATTCCCAAATCTTCATTTTTTTCTGTATATTTTCCTGAGACAGAGATGGATTAGATGGACGATTTGAAAAATGACAGCAAACTAATAGAAATACGGTCGTGTGCTTTCTACGTTATTTCTGTACTTCACAGCTGTTGATTACATGGCTTTAGTACGTACACAACTAATGTACTGTAAACTCACTTTCGAAATTACTAAGAAGAAAATTTCCCGTTGACGAATTTACTACAGTTTCTGTCAAGACACATGATTTATACTAAAAATTAATTTGTCTTGAGAGAAGCTATTTGTCTGAGTGCACAACGAAGATGTTGCAGATTAACGTATGTACCTAGCAATGCTCTAACCGCACGGCCCCCATGGGCAAGGAATTGGGCATGCCCAATTAACGCGATTCACCTCGGCGACTCTACGTTATAAGTTATAAGTTTACGTTTTTAGCTATAAATTTTTATGAGTTATAAGCTGTAAGTTATGAGTTATAAATTTTTATAAGTTTTAAGTTATAAGCTACAAGTTATAAGTTTTGAAACTGATCAGTACTGATGCATATCAGTTTTAAAATTGATCAGTACTGATTCGCATTAGTTTTGAAACTGATCATTAGTAGTATTTATCAGTCTTAAAACTGATACGGGTCAGTATTGATCAGTTTCAAAACTGATACGGATCAGTATTGATCAGTTTCAAAACTGATACGGATCAGTATTAATCAGTTGCAAAACTGATACGGATCAGTATTGATCAGTTTCAAAACTGATATGGATCAATATCAATCAGTTTCAAAACTGATAAGGATCAGTACTAATTAGTTTCAAAACTGTTCTGGATCAGTACAGATCAGTTTTAAAACTGATACGCATCATTACTGATCAGTTTAAAACTGATACGCATCAATACTGATATGTTTCAAAACTGATCTGAAACATAAATATAGCGATAAGTTGCTTTGCCCAAACTCTTTACTAATCTCTCTACTGTATTTTCGCCAACCTGGTTGCCCAGGAAGGACTAAGGGTGCAGTCACCATGAACTGCTTTGACTCAGTTCACTATCTACCACAGCCGCCGCGTTGCAGCGCAACTGAACCAAACACTCATAACACAGCCATATCGCATGACACACTACACCCGGGAGCTCCCTGCCCTGCGGTACCCATTTTACTCTCAAAAAGGGCTTTCGCATATCGGTTCTTAACCGACCCACTTCCTTAGGAATGTGCACTCATTCCTTGTCTCCCGTGTTGAGCCTAAACAACGTATCGTCAAACAATTTTTGTAAGAATAAATAACGTATAGTTAAGAAGCTTTTAATGCTTTTGAAGCTTCTCTTCAGCTTCCTTGAAAATAATGATTGTTTAAGGCACTCAAATGACATTCAAAACCTTTAATAATAAAAATAACGTAAATTTAAGAAGCATTTAAAGCTTTTGAATATCCTGCGTTTAGAGATCATAATTTTCAAGGAAGCTGAAGAGAAACTTCAAAAGCGTTAAAAGCTTCTTAATTTTACATTATTTTTATTCTTACGAATATTTTTTGACGATACGTTGTTTAGGCTTAACACGGCAGTACCGTTGGGCCGACTCTGGAAACCATGGTGTCGCTACCCACCAATGGACCAACGGGACGATGCAAGCAAAGTCCGTTAGCGACCACCCCTGTGGTATGTCGGAGGGAGTGGGACAATCATATCAGGAACGACGACATCAGGGAAAATTTAGGGGCGACATCAGTGGAAGAGGCGGCAAGGACTCTTCGTCTGCGATGGTATGGGCACGTTCGTATTCGTATTGTTTATTTTTAACGTCTCATTAATACAATTGACGGTATTTCATATACATTAGGATAAATATAGATTAAATCAGTCAATATCACACGCGGATAAATCTAGGTTTAGAGGAAAATAGGTAAAGAGCTTCACAAGTTAATAGTTATAAATAAAATCTAGGAAAACAACTTATACATAAAATTAATTACATTAAACAAAACAAAATGAAAAGAATATCACAATTTTTTCTTTTTTTAGAAAGCTGTTCGTCAAATTAATAGGAAATTAAAAGGAAAATTTTAAGTATCAATAAAAATGAATGCCAAGTCAAAAAGTAAATTTAGGATGTCGTAATTTAGCATTTATAGGAGAGTTCATATCGTTGTCCATCGGTCGAATCATTTTTCAGGAAGTTTCAGCAGTGCCGTACGGAATTGGTTGTGAAGTAGGGTAGGATCTATGTTACGCACTGCTATGTTAAAAAGTCTGCAGGCTACATTGAATGGTGAATTGTCATTTGTTCTCAACTTAATGAAATTGTGTTGTCGTACGATATGTACACCGTCATTCACTGTCATCAATGACCTTAGGTGTGGTGAATAATATTTGCCCGTGATTAGAGAGTGCACGAATTGCTAGCGTCCGTCGCTAGTCCCAACTGAGTGCACCTTTCTTTGCATGGTGCTAGTTCGTATGATCCCGTCAGATGTCGCATGTGGTCTCCAAGTAAGAACAATGCCGTTTGCTTTTGTACATTTTCTATTGATCTTTTATGAACCATGTAATTCAGCGACCAAATCAGAGCTGAAAATTCTAGTATTGAGCGTACTAGAAGTTGATGGTGCTTGTTCCGAAAAACCGCGATTGTGGTTTGACAAATTTGGATGTGGTGGTGGCTTGATTAGTCATGTACTCATGACTCATGTACTCAGAGGATGGGTAATAGCAGTTCCTGGGTGTGCGTCCTAGGGGTAGGCTAAGGAGAAGTTTATAGACTAAGTTAAATCAGATTTAGAAGTTGAGGGACTTTCACTGGTGGGACAAGTCATCCCTTGGGACAGGATAGGAGGGTATGGAGAAAGGTATAAACGGTCTATTTGATGATGTTTGATGTTGATGAGAAATTCTTTGTTCAACTGCATAAGTAAGATGAAAATTCACAAGGATTTGTCTCTTAAACTCCACTTTTTGATTGAAATGAATGCTTCCCTTATATATTCTATATCTTCTGAGTATATTTTTTAATTTCGAATCTTCGAACACAATGCATCCAATGAATATACAGTAGGGGTGTTCAAAAATGTATGTGAAAATTAAGTTGTCGAAATACTTAGGACTTAGCCCGGAAAACGATGTCAAATGGTCCACCGAGAAAAAGTTTCTATGGGCCGGACGAGATCCGAAGCGATTTAGTGGACGTTCAATGACGAAAAGTGAAAAAATGGCTAAAATCGTGAAAAATGCATGTTTTCCGAAATTTGCATGAAATACATGAAATATTAAGAGTTATGTTATAGCAAGTTAGATCGAACCGGCTCAAAATCATCCAAAGAAAAAGTTTATTTAGGTCTCCTTACGACATCCTTACATGTTAGGCATCACCATACTAACATTTTCCTGTAATCTAATGCAATATTTGTCAACTTTCTATTTAGATCAGTACTGATTAGGGGTCTTATGCGTTTACCACGACGTTTGTAACCACCCCAATCTCGACCGGGGAATAGGTGGGGAGCATCGATCATGGTCCTAAGATGACGAATCAGCAATAAAAAATGTCCGTCCATCCGTCCGTCATCGCGATTTTCAAAATCTTTTTTTTTCCCTGAAAGGTAATCGAAAAATCTTTTATTGGATTGAATCTGGGCACTTTTGGTCCAAGGGCCAGTGAGCTAGGGCAGTTTAAGTGAATTTTGGTCTTTTTTATATAACTCGAGTAAATCTTTTCCGATTTTCATAAATTTTTTTTTGTTTGAAAGAACTGGGCATGGCCAACAATGGAAGAAACTTTTTTTTGATTTTGAGTCGTTGGACTTAGCTAGGGCACTAAAAACGAGTCTCTGGTAGAGGCCTACATTTTTTTTGTACATAACTCGAGTATAAATCTCTTCCGATTTTCAAAAAAAAATTTTTAATCGAAAGGTCTAGGAATGTCTCACGTTTATGGAAGGAAGTTTTTTGATAAGATGCCCTTGGACTCAGCCAGGACCCTGAAACTAGGCCCAACGTGTTGTTGTTTACATAAATCGGGCAAATCCTAACCGATTTTGTTGATTCTTTTTCTATTTGAGAGGTAACAGTGTACCGAATTATATTCATAAACAAACTGTGCTTAGGGCTCAAGTGGGCCTCTGGTCTGTCCTAAGGTTGTCATGCTGCAGAGCAGATTGAGGGAAAAATTTTTGTCTGTAGAAGTATGTGTCAGAGGCATTTCCTTATGGCCCTAGGTCGGTCCTAAAGCCGGCCCTTAACAAAAAAATTGTTTTTTGCTAAGTTGTAGAGAAAATTAAGGTGAACATTTTTGTCTAGTTGGAGATCAATTTTGTGCTTTTACACCGTTTCTTCGGACGGGTTTTTCAATATTTCCCTATCGGCAATTTCCAATACAGCTTAATGTGGACGTAAACGGTGTCGCCATCTCTTCGTTTTCTATTGCTGATTACGGTTCGATATAAGAAGTGTCACTGACTGACAGCAGCGCCATAAATTAATTTCATTGTTAGATGTGGTTCAACAAGTAACTGATTCCATCGTCTATGGTGCAGACCTATAAGTCCCCGAATCACTTGCAAATCGTTTGATTTCAGTTCAGCGAAAATGGCAACAAATAAAATAAATGAATGAGGGAAAATAATTTGCTTCTCTCACCCCGAATGAAAATTCACTCGAAGTGCTAAATACATTTTCAAGCTTTTTTCACAAACTAACATAGTCGCTAACCGTTTCTAGTTTCTATATATGTTTTAACTCAGCATGGAATTTTGTCTTTCGTCACTTCATTTAGAAAAATTTAATAAAAAAAATTATGAATAGGAAACACGAAATGCATACGCAAATATTTCTTCAAATGAAACCAAAATTTGTGAAACCAACGTAAAATGTAACGAAGGAAATTGTAAGACTATTTTCACCGAAAGCGCTTCCTGTTCAGAAGTTTTGCATTGCATTAAAACCATGGTATTCGATTCTGACTGAGACGTTTCTGGACCTAATAACGAGCAATTGTTTCCAGGAAGAAAACATCGCCGAAGAACTAAGAAACTATAAGAACAGCGCACAAGACTTTAAGATCTTTAAAGATTCTATCGAGGAACTAAGTTCGCAATTAAACATTCTGTCTAATGAGTCCAAGTTTAATCTAAAGGTGAGTTCTAAATTAAACAACTTTCGGTCAATTCTAAAAAATGACATTTTGTGCAGTTGATTGAGGATTCCACTTTGCTGTTGGAATCTTTTCAACACTTACAACAGGAAAATGAAAATCTGAAAGTAAAGCATGAACTGTCTCTAAAGCAAATCCAAATTGTCGAATCGGAAGCGAATGAGTTAAAAAGTGAAGTATGTGCAACGGCTCACTTTCACACATTTTATTGAATTTATTTTTATTGTGGAGCCTAATTTTACCTAAATCGACTTTCCAGAATGCAGCCTTAAAAGAAGATCTCAAAAGTCAAAAAGAAAAAATTGAAGAAGTTAAACGAATTGAAAGTGACAAAAATGCAGTAATTGAGGATCTGAGTAGCAAAAATATCGAATTGACAAACAAATTGTGTGAACATCGTCATCAGAGAGACGCCGACGAATTATTAGTCAGCCATCAAGAATATCAAAAAGCCAAAGAAATGTCTTCACAACTAACAAACGAAGTTTCGCAGCAAAAAATTCTCGTAAAGCTTTAAAACAATATTCTATCTGACTTTTGTTGCAACGAAAGGTCTTTCCATAGATCACTGACCTGAATCAAGAAATTTTGAGACAATCGCTAGCATTGGACAAACAAAAGGACGACCGATATACGATGAGCAAGCAATTGGAATCGGCCTTCGAAATTACGGAAAAACTTAAATTTACAATCGATTCCAATCTTAAATCCATCTCACATTTGCAAGAGGAAAATGAAAAGTGAGTGTTTACCTGTGACAGTTTTCTCCGAACCAATTTTAACATTCAATTTTTTGGTCAATTTTCTTTATTTTGTTTTTTTTTGCGGGTAACAAAATAAAGTTTAACTAGTAGTATCCGTCAGGCGCTATTGTGTAGGGTCATTTTACATTTTTCATAGGATGGTTCCTAAGGGATTTCAAAGCTCTAAAAACACGTTTCTTGAGTGTAAAAGTTATTATCAAATATTAATTCCAACACTCCCACTCTTGATTATAACTTACGACTCCCACTCAAATTTGACCATTGAGTTTAAAATTGCACTGAGCCAACCATCGATTGACAATTTCACTTACCCAGCCTCTTTGCATTAGAACAAGCCATCGACATTAACCAAACCATTGACCATACACTTCGCCATCGAACCATCGAATTGACCATCGAACCATCGTCTTGATTATCGAACCATCGACTTGACTTGAACAACCATCGACTTTACTTGACTAACAATCGACTTCACCTGACCATCAAGTTCACTTTCCTTAACCAATGATCGACTTTACTTGACCAACAATCAACTTTATTTGACCAACCATCGACTTCATTTGACTATTTGACCAATGATTTTTAGACTACGTTTTGGCCAAATTACATTGATAATTGTCTATTAACGTTGATTCACCAAACGACAACTACTCTGACTTCTCGGATTTACAACAAACATTTACTATAGTAGTGAGCCACCTCAGGCCTCGTTGTGCGATTGGACTGCTCACCCAGTTTTCGCATTGACTGGCCACCCAGTTCTTTGTGAGATTGGACTGCTCGGCCAGTTTCGTATTGACTGGCCACCCATTCGTTTGTGAGATTAGACTGCTCACCCAGTTCTTTGTGAGATTGGACTGCTCACCCAGTTTTCGCTTTGACTGGCCACCCAGTTCTTTGCTGTTGCCACCAACGAAAATACATTTGTTGTGACCTTTATCATCAGCAACCACCATTGGCATTAAGCAACCATCGGTACCAATACCTCTCTGGATACACAGAACACATACTTCAATTCAATCAAACAGCGAGTAGGTAACGCTTATATGCTCGTATTTCCGTCTGTCCGTATCACGCATATCTCGTCTCCTAGACCTCCCAGAGAGCTCAAACTTGTGTCATTCGACAGCTCTGAGACTCTAGATATGCACAAATGCCAGAGAGGGAGGCGTCGGATAGAGGAGCCAAAGGGGGTCTACCCCCATTAAACATATCGAGGTTTCTAGACCACCTAGAGATGTTGGCAGCGAAAACATAACGACACGGGCACAGAGGAAACATGGAGAGGTTAACTTCCAACTGACACAGTTTCTATCCGGCCACGGATGCTTCAGGAAATACCTGCACAGGTTTGGATTGACATTGTCACCTTTCTGCACGACATGCGAGGGAGAGGAAGAGACTGTGGAGCACGTGTTATTTGTCTGTCCCCGCTTCGAACAAGAGCGAGGTGAGCTGATGACTGTGAGTAGGTCAGATGTAAATACCGGAAACATAATATTTGATATATGCCACGATGAGGAGGTGTGGAGAGTAGCGGATAATGTAGTTGCGAAAATAATGGGGAAGCTGCAAAGTGCATGGAGAGACGATCAAAAAAGACTGCCAGTTGATCTGAGAGAGTAGGTGCGAAAGCACAGCTCCTCTCCGAAGTAATGCTGTGAGGCAGTTCCGGGGAGAAGAAAGCATGAAGACTAAGGAAGGGGTTTTTAGTTGGAAGGTCATTAAAGAATGGAATCCAACACTACCTTGGTCCGGGAGGACCGGGTGTCTATGAAGATTTCCCCATCCTTATAAAAAAAACCACCTAGAGAGCTCAAACTTACGTATTTGATATAGATTTGCACAAATAGCAAAACTTGTATCAGTGCAGTGGTCGTAAGATGAGGGGTGGTCTTGGAGGAGGAATTGTAATCGGAGGGCTATAAGGGGGACAAAAGGGAGGAGTCGTTGGGGGAAAGGATGAGTTGAAGCGGAAAAAAAGGGGTCGTAGGAGAAAGGATGAGTTCAATGGGAAAGATAGGGGTCGTAGGGGAAAGATAAGGGGTTTGGAGGTGTGGTGGAGAGTATGCATTGAGCAAATGTCGACAACCTTAGAAAGTTGTGGAATGTTCTGGAAAGTCCTGTAGGGTTCTGGAAATTTCGGAAAAGTTCTGGAAATTTCTTGAAAATTCTGAAAAGTTCTTGGAATTTCTCAAAAGTTATGCACGGAACTTTTTGGAAATTTCTACAACTTTCTAGACCTTTCCAGAATTTTCTAGAAGTTTCTGGAACATTCTGGAATTTTTTGAAACTTTCCAGAACCTTTCAGAAATTTCCAAAACTTTCCAGAACTTTCGAAAACTTTACGGAACTTTCAAGAACTTTCTAGTACCTTTTACAACTTTCGGGAACACTCGAGAACTTTCTGAAACTCTCTAGAACTTTCTAGCACTTTCTGGAACTTTCTACAACTCTCTGGAACTTTTTAGAACTTTCCAGAAATTTCTAGAATCTTCTAGAATTTTCTTGAACTTTCTACCACTCCCAGATCCATCACCCAAGAGTTGCCAAAAGCAACTGAGGAAAATTGCATCTACGCTTCGTTATATTTAAAGTTTCAAGAATTTTCGAGACACTTAACTTCGAACAATTTTAGCTATATAAGCAAGCGTGTGAAGCAATTTTCTTCAGTTGCTTTAGCAACTCGTGCCGGCAAGTTCTGCGTCAGAGGAACACTCTGGAAAAACCCTACGCATAAGTACAAAGTTTCTTTTCATTTTGACCTAAACGTATGGAAAGCTCTGGAAAGTTCTAGAACAATCTCGAAAGTTTTAGAGATTATTGATTATTAACACATGCTATATGGGTTGTCTTTCAACATTTTTTTAGATCACGTTGGGTTTATTTAATCGTGTGGCTTTTTCCACATCTGATATCTTACATTTTGTTACATACATTTTTCATATTATTTGCAATACATTCTTAAGAACTACTTGTATATTTCAACTGTTATATCTGATATTTACGATGTATTCTAATCGGGAGGTTACCAGGTAAGAGGTTCGACGAGTCGAAGTGATAATGTTCTTATTTTGTGCGATCCACGTCAGTAGCCGTCATCGTTCACACCATGTTCGTTGCCCGCCATATTTTTCGAATGGGTTGTATGTCCAGTACAGCGCCATCTATGAGGGGCTATTTCATCGATTTTCTTCCGTCCACAAGATGGCACCAGGTGCCATGGTCATGGTACACATAATTCACCTTTTTCAATGTGTGAGTGACGTCAAACATTTGTGTAACTAATTTCTCGTTTCGGGCATCGAATACCCAGATTCTGAGGCTTGGGTAGGCCTAGGGACATTCCATATTGATAGTTTATAACAGAAAAATCCTATACATCCCGGGGATCGAACCCGGGTTTTCTGCGTGGAAGGCAAGCGCGTTCATCACTATGCCATCCCATCCCATGGGTAGGCCCATCTCTGGGTCGGTTCGATCAAATAGTCACCCAGGATCCTACGCCTGAATGATGAGAACCTTGGAAATTCACTAATGATGTGATAGCCCGTCTCTTGACTTAGGCCAAGGGTATACTCGGGAATGCTAACGATACCAATTTTTGCAAATTGTCTGCTCAGCCCACAGTGTCCTGTAATCGCTCCCACTACTCTTCTTGTGCGTCAGCGGTCCATGTTCAACAGTTCATTAACCCATTATCAGGTACTGGGAAAAGTCGCTTCGAATGCATCAGTCGCTGTAAGCGCGCCAATGTTTGCTAGCCTCAGATCGTATCCAATGTTTAAAGTACATTTACGATACAATTGTGCTTACCACATGTCATACGGTTGAAATTGAAAACTGATACTAGACCAACGAAATGAGCTTTGAAATTCTCACTTTTACTTTCAGGTTTCCTGACTTGAAGCTGAAATATTATAAGGTTAGATCGGGTCTGGTTTGGGTACCCCGAAATTTTTACACCAGAATGTACAGATTTTCACGAAATATTTCGGGCTACCCGATTCGAACCTGCACTACTTGAAAATTTCAGGTTCAGGTTAAAAATAAAGGTAAAAGTTCAGGTTCGGCTCATATTAAGATTTCAGCAACTCAGATTCGAACCTGTTTCAGGTTGACCCTGACCGAGCATATCAGGTTTCCAGACATGAGCGTCACTGACGCTGTAACTTAACGCATAGACAACAGCGCCATTAACACATGAAAAATATTTTGTGAAGCTCCATATGTACTAACAGGCACACCCTCCCATCGCCCCAGCCCTATAGTCACTTTTCAAAGTAAATTTAAAAATTTTTTAAGACTGAAACAAGAGCTAAACGAACACATTTGCACCATCGAAAAAGTTCAGGCTGATCAAAATACGAAAGAACTCGAAATGATGAACAAAAACGATTCACTACAACAAACAGTCGAAGAACACATAAAAGCTCGTCGTGTATCGGATAAGTCGTTACTTGATCTGACCGTTCAGAACCAGAAATTGAACCAACAAAACGAGGATCTGATCAGCGAGGTAATAATTGAATTTTAAAAACGAAATCGTTGAAGTATGTAGATGTTGTACGTCCACAGATAGTGCATTTAAAAGATGAAATCCATCGACTGAAAGCTCAAGTGAAATCTCTTGAAAGTAACAGCTCATTGATGAATGACATGCATGGCGACGTGGAACATGTTCGAACTCAACTGGAGAAGCTTTTAGTTAACATAACAGTAGTTTCCAGAGAAGAGGCTAAGTTTATCAATAAAGTTTTCCTCTTTCAGGACAAAGAAGGCGAACTAACCAGCTTAAGAAAGCAAAACTCATTGTTAAATCAGCAAAACGCGACACAAGCAAACAATCAACGAACGCTACAAAATAAATTAAACAAAGTGATTGAGAAATATAAAGAAATAAAAGAGGAATATGATTTGCTCAAAAATAATTACGAGTAAGTGGTGTCTTTTGATCGATTCCGAGTTTTCTTTACGTACACTTTTAGAAAATTATGTGAAATAAAGGAAAAGTTAACACATTCCTTAAATGTATCAACAAATGCGATGGACGAACTCAAGGAACGAGAAGAATTATCGAATCAGCTACTATCCAAGCAAGACGAACATATCCGGTAAGCATCATATTTAATGCACGTAAAGGATGCCGCGTCGCGCATTTTGTGAAAAGGAACTGGAGAATAGACCGTGGTCGTTTTACTTAATTTTTTTTTTTGATGGACAGATGACCCTGAAAAAACAATGCACACGGAGTGAAACGGTCAAAAATTCTTTTTTATATTTTTCAACATCAAATGAAATGACCGAACAAATTTTGAAAAATTTAGCTCTCGAAGAAATGTACCAAATTTAACGAATACCAACATAACAAAAATGAAAATTCGTTGGCGTGAAGGGTGAACTGTCAACGGGGATTGATTTGGGATTGGGAACACATTTCTCAATTTGACGATGTAAATAAATTTAAAAAGATTTTTCGGTAAATTTTCAGGCAAATCTAATTTTTTTCAAGTGAACTTTCCCAAAAAAAATAATTGTACAACGACCATGGTCTATTGAGACTCACCAAATGTCAGAATAAATGTACAGACAATCACAGCAAATTCATAATAACATATGGCGGTTTTAGAATGCACACTGCTTACTAAAGAGCCATCTGTCGGAATCTTTTCAACTGATGAAAATTTGTTATGGAAAAAGTCTCAATTTTCTGTAACGTTTTTCTCTTTAAGTCTTTAATGAAAACGAATGCTTATGTCGTCATTACATACTTAACCTATTCCCAAACAAAATTGCGGAAACACTTTTGGAGAAAACATTTACATTTGCTAGAAATGTGAATTCCAATATTTCACTGCAAAAATCAGTCTTTCAGCTTTTCCACTTAATAAACACTTCAAAACGAATAATTTTTTCTACCAATGTGTTTGCTCACTTAATCTTTAACTGAATAATCAATTTAAATGACAGAAAACATTTTCTAAAAGTCAGAAATTGATACAAAAAATTTTGAGTTGATGATTTGCAAATAAAAATGGCCGCCATCTTTGTTGGCTTTTGACGTTTACAAATGTATCAATTCAAAAAGTTTTTTTCCATTTCTGACTCGGAGAAAATGTTTTCTGTCATTTAAATTGATTATTCAGTTAAAGATTAAGTGAGCAAACACATTGGTCGAAAAAATTATGCGTTTTAAGTATTTATTAAGTGGAAAAGCTGAAAGACTGACTTTTGCAGTGAAATATTGGAATTCACATTTCTAGCAAAAGTAAATGTTTTCTAAAAAATTGTTTCCGCAATTTTGTTTGCGAATAGGTCAAGTATGTAATGACGACATAAGCATTCGTTTTAATTTAAGACTTAAAGAGAAAAACGTTACAGAAAATTGAGACTTTTCCCATAACAAATTTTCATAAGTTGAAAAGATTCCGACAGATGGCTCTTTAGTAAGCAGTGTGCACTCTTAAGCAGTGACAACGCCACCTGTTGTCATTTTTCTGGATCATAAACATTTCTTTTTTTAGAACACTGCTGCATGATCGATCCGCCCTTAAAATTAAAATGGACCAAATGCACCGAGATATGATCATATTAAACAGTAGGTTGGAGTCTATAGACACACACCATTGTCGGTATGCGAAACAAATAAGCGGAAAAAGATTGGGACTTTATCTCTTTTATGTCATTTTTCAGACCATCATCGGAGACAGTCGCAAGAAAAACAAAAATGATCAAATATCGTAGTGTTCCGTCATTAACAACGGTAAGACTTAAGCTTAATAAGCGATGATTTTGCTAGAGAATTCAGGTAGACATACGAAATTAGCGATAATCGAAGCTTGATGGAGGTCCGCACAAAAATTCTAACTTTCAATCCATTGTTAACGTCCGTCCTGCGTGGCCTATCCACTATCTCACCACAATTGAACCTCTTAAGTGATGCGAGTAGATCACATTACGAAATTCGGTATACTATGACAGAAGCCGATGCCGTGTGTTAATTTTACGGAATTAGTTACGTCGACAAAAACGAGTCGATAGGAACAATCGCCTTATTTTGCTTAAAGAGCACGTCTCATGTTCTGTGAGAGGATGATTCTTACCGAAATAATAGACTAATCAGAATTCAAAACATATATAGAGGACCCGTACGTATCAGAATAGATGTGACAAAAAGATTCGAACGTATCAAAGTGAATATTGCCTTAACTCTTAAGGCCCATAACTTGTATGCTAAAATATAGTCTACCTTTAGGCGCTCAAATATTATATTTTCGCTGATATCCATGGACAAAGATGCAGTTTCAAAAAAGTAAGTCAGCATTTCCCTTCCTAAATATGTTGCCTTTTAAAAGCAACTTAACTTATTTTTTGGGATTGAAC
This sequence comes from Pseudolycoriella hygida, assembly GCA_029228625.1. Taxonomy (NCBI): domain Eukaryota; kingdom Metazoa; phylum Arthropoda; class Insecta; order Diptera; family Sciaridae; genus Pseudolycoriella; species Pseudolycoriella hygida. The sequence goes on along the minus strand of CM055403.1, from coordinate 22,532,460 downwards.
CTTGTCTCAGAACGACGAGTTTTTGTGCAAATTTTTACGATTTTTTCGCCGTTCGGTAGGATCCCAAAAAATAAGTTTAGTTGCTATTAAAATGCAACATTTTTAGGAAGGGAAATGCTGACTTACTTTTTTGAAACTGCGTCTTTGTCCACTGATATCAGCGAAAATATAATATTTGAGCGCCTAAAGGTAGACTATATTTATGTTATGGTAGTTATGGTAGTTATGGGCCTTAAGTGTATGAAATTACGTCGACATGAAATTGGATTTTAAATTGACGAAAGCGCAATATTGAAAAACCCGACAGAAGAAACGGCAAAAAAAACATCTCCAATCCTTAAAAAAGTCCGAAAAAATGTGAAAAAAAATTGCGCATGTTGTTATAAACGTCGTGGTAAACACATAAAACTCCTTTTTGAAGAACTTCGTTCTTCGTACGGGTCTAAAAACAATTAGCAAGTCTGGACAACTTCTAACCTCACAAAAATTTATTAGTTTGTTTGCAAAGGCAGTCAGTTTTGTGGTTATTGCTAAAAAAATGTTTGAAAATCAGTCTACTCTGCGAATCGTCACTTTATTATACTGCGGCTATTCGCACATTCTAGTCTATTATGGACATGCTACTTGCATATTATGCGAATAGCCACAGTATAATAAAATGATTATTCGTACAATGAGCAAAAAGAAATTTTTGATACAAGGTACGTATGAAAGTATTTTAACGCAATAGATGTGAGATTGCCAATACGAGCCGAAGGCGAGTTCGGCAACACATGTTGTGCGTTAAACTACCAGCATGCGTAACGTGTATCAAACAACGTTTTTTGCAACTCACCGACAAAAACGAGATTTTCTTTTAATATAAAAATTCAATTCAAGTAGTGCGTAAAAAAACCATCGCACTAGTGCGGCAAAATGACTTCATACGACACCGAAATGACGCACGAAAAAGCGAGTTTTTGTCGGTGAATTGCAAAAAAGTATTTTCGAACATTATTCCCCTTACGTAGCACTGGCGCTCCCAATAAAATTAAGACAAAATTAAAATTTCAGCCGGACGACACACTACAGTCGATTCAAAAAATTCGAAAAAAAATATACGAGACTAGGAGTTTTTGGCAAAATGGAATGGAGGAAGCATTTAAATGAATAAAGAGCAACATTGTGAGTGACACCGAGGGTATTGAACAACATTTTATTTATTGCATTTAATTTCGCGTAATCAGCGAGAGTGTTTTCAGAATACGAATTAAAATTTGTAGCCCTGAAGAAATTGTGTTTTATTGAGCTCAGCAACTTCGATGACTACTACAAATTACTAGAGTAAAAAGTAGAATACGTTGGGTGCAGCGAAAGTAAGTACTTCAAGTCAAGGAAACTGTTATTTTTTTTCCGAAATAATTAATTACTTTCCAACATCCCACGTATGCTGTTTTATTTCCCATCTGAAAGTTGAGCATCACACGCAAGTGTACATACATCTTACGTAAATCGTACATTACATTTTGGAATATCTTTTAGAGAGGAAAAATACTATCTTGCAGCACTCCGCGTAAATGAGTCATTACCTGATGACAGTTGCGGTAATTTTCATTTTCGCGGGGCCTAACAATCAAAGGGTGCAATTGAATTGAAACACATCTAGATACCTTAGAAATGGGATATAAATACGACGCAATCGTACTAAATAATTCCAGAAACCTCTAGAAAAATCTGGAAAGTTCTAGAAGGTTGTAGAAATTTCTAAAAAGTTCTGCAAAGTTCAAAAAATCTCTATGAGAAATTTGCAGTGCTTTTCTGAAATTTCCAGAACTTTCCAGAACATTTGACAGCTTTCTGGGGCTTTCTGGGTTACGTTAAAAAATGAAATTTTTATGCAAATGTAAAGACTTGCGTAAGATCCCCTCATTACCGTGGTGCTACGGTATTGATAAAATGGATTATTATTTACCTTCCAATAAAAAATGATTTTTGTTCAATAAAAATAATAAATGTCCAATAGTAAAATACATTCTCCTTTTACAAAATAATAATGTAAAATAAATAATGATATTTTCCAAATGCAAATTTTTTATTTGATAAAAGAGATTTTTTTATTGGACATTTATTATTTTTATTGGAAAAAAATCATTTTGTATTGGAAGGTTTAATACGATCCCTCATAAAATTGATGCCTCAAGGAAGTAAGGGATCTTAGGGGCCATTCAAATAGTGCGCACGCGGAAAATTTGCCTTTTTTGACCCCCCCTCCCCCCTGTGCACGTTTTCGCACGCTTTTCGAAAGACCCCCCCCCCTAAAGTGCGCACGAAATTTATGCTCACAATCCACGCCATATACGTTTTCAGAGCGAAAACTGCAAAAAAAATATAGAAAACGCGTTGGGAGAAAATATAAACGCCGGTACCTAAACAAAAGATTTATTTTAAATCGGCCGCTCTCTGAAAGCCTGGATTAGATTGGAAATAGTGCACTACCACCAGTTGAAAGTCTTCTGCATCTCCAAACGAACATATCCGTAGCTAACGTCTCCCAGATACTTACGTCAACCGATTCGGGATTGGCATAGTACCTGCTGCTTCGCATGTTTCTATGTGTTGTGGTTAAACTTTTAAAATTTCACATAGTCGACGACACGATGGAAAATCTCATTAGTGGCCATTAAAAGTATGGAGATGAGAAAAATGACGAGCGTAAGTATATTATTGACACAATTAAAGATATGGACAATATTCTGGGACCATAACTTTCCAAGAACCTCATTTTTGGCTTAGAATTCAATCCGAATTCGAAGAATGGCTATGTTAATGCTTTTTTCACTTTACTTGCATCATCCCATCTTGTCCCTTTGCTAATTAAAAAGATAATAAACCTAAACAGATCAAATATCACAAGAGTGCGCACGTTTTCGGATAATACCCCCTCCCCCTCGCGGCCTGAAAGATGAAACATGAAAGATGGTTTCTTAATTTTTCGCCCTGGAAAGCGGAAAGCACGATTTTGTAAATTCACCTACCGTCTTTATTTTGCGCATATTAGCAGGAAGCCCGTTGTAATCAGAAATAGCCCACACAAAGAATGATCTATTATATTGCATTGACACATTGTAAAGGAATGCTTGGTTTCGCGTAGAACATCCCCTCTTGAGCTTTCAATGTAGGTAGCTGGGCGTCTTAGTCAATGAGAGCCTATGAATAAGGACAGATTGCCGATATTTAAAGTAGTCGAGTAAATGACAGCCCAGCAATTTATGAGTACGACCTTGAACACTATCGTAGCGTCTCATCCCGCATACAAATATAATGCACGCTAGAGATGAGCGGGTCGACCATTTTTCGAAACACGAAACCCGAATTGTTTCTAAGCCCGACCCGGACCGAACCCGGCCCGATTAAAATTTTCGAAACCCGAAACCCGAACTGTTTCAAAACCCGACCCGGACCGAACCCGACCCGATAAAATTTTTCGAAACCCGAAAGCCGAACTGTTTTAAAACCTGACCCGGACCGAACCAGACACTCAAGTTTTTCGAAACTCACAACCCAAATTACTTCGA
>CM055403.1:22510989-22528406 GCA_029228625.1 Pseudolycoriella hygida | reverse complement strand
CGAAACAAAAATTATTTCAAGGCCCGACGTCTGCATTCTTCACGGACCTTAGACTAAAACAAAATTCGTGTAATGTAAGATGATAAAATTAAGACGAGTTTTGTTAAATATAAGAAGTCAATAAAGGATCGGGACCCGAATAAAATGATACAACAACCCGACCCGGACCGAACTGCTTCCAAACTCGGCCCGGACAGAGCCCGACCCGAATAAAATGTTCGAAACCCGAAACCCATTAACCCGAAAAAAACAATTCGGGTTCGGGTTCGGGTCAGGTTTTTCGAAGTTCCGGGCAACCCGCTCATCTCTAATGCACGCGGAGAAGGCTTGTTCTAGAGATCGAATATCACCGGCTTACAAGCTAGTAAAATAAACTGAATCGCAGTAGGTAAATAATGGAATTATTAGTGATTTGATCAGTACAAGCCTTGTTTTGACCGGAAATATGTGACCATTAGGCCATAGACTACGCAACGTTCCGAAGATTTTGGAGCATAATTCCTTAGCATGCCTCTTAAATAGCATCCTTCGATCCATAGTTAGCCCAAGATTCAATGCGGTCGGTGCATATGGAATGACGACTCCATTCAGGTTTATGGCTGGAACATCAGTGTCCACGTCATTTTCCGAGAAGATGATTGCTTGTGATTTACCAACGTTAAGCGCAAGCGAGTTCGATAACGTTCAGTTGTACACAGAAAGCAAATCACCATTAATCTTTCGCACTACTTCCTCCATCCAACATCCTCCAATGCCATCCTCCATCCTAATATGCTTGGCATGTCATCAATGTATAGGGAGAATAGGAGAGCCTTGGGGTATTCCGAGCTTATTAGGTAGCGGCCTTGAGAGATACTCTCCAATCGAAACACATTGAAACCTGTCAGACAGATAGCTCCGAACTAGTGAAACTGCTGATGATGAAAACTCAAATTTATTGCAGAGCTTACGAAGCAATGTTTCATGTTCAAACATATCAAAAGCTTTTGAGAAGTCCAGCAATATCATAATAGTAATGAATTTCTTCTCAAAGGCTTTCCTTATTTCATCTGAGATATGAAGGAGAGCAGTGCTCGTGCTATGACCCTTCCTGAAGCCAGACTGGTATTCAGTTTGAAGGTTCTTAATATGAAGGTGGGATACTATCTGCTCCTTCGCAAGAATTTCGAATACCTTGGACACACAAGGAAGTATACAAACTAGGCGAAAATCCTCGAGTCTCCGTTGTCTCGACTTCTCATGAACAGGCAACACCTTTGATAATTTCCAGTCATATGGGACTGCTGAGGATGTGAACGCAAAATTTACAATGTGTGTAATGACAGGTAGAATAAATGGCAAGATCATTTTAATGAACACTAGCGGTTCAATGTCAAGATCCACTGCGTTTGATTTGAATTGGATACAAATACTTAAGTTTCGTCAATCCGATTGCGTGTCAAATAGTGTGTGATACGGTTGGAATTTCCTCCGAATGTTGGAGTGATTCAAGAGCTTGGATTCAATTAGTTGAAGGGATCATTGGAGTATGCGTATCGTATCTATTTGTAGAATCAGCTTTATCTCGAGATGAAACTATGTTCTCTGAGAATCAGAATAGATGTGGCAAAAAGATTCGAACGTATCAAAGTAAATGCTGCCTTCGTTCTGTTCTTTTATACCTGCAAGAATTTCAAAGATCTATAGAAATTACCCAAGGTAATGTCAAAGTCCCTCCCGAAGTACGTCTCAGGCCATTCAAATCTAGAAATGGAAGCGGCCATATACCACGATTGGGCCATATTTCCCCAAAACTCTGAAACGCGTGTTCTATTTAAGCGAATTCTCTACAACTTCGCCTTTGAAACCAACTATCATGCTCTCATGGCTCTGGGGATTCATGTCATCCTGCCCAATTATGGAATAATTTTCTACAACTCTGCCTTTGACAGTAAATTTCCATATTGCATAGTTAAGGAAATATAGACGAAAAACTGTTTTCGTATATGGCCAAGAATCTCAATTTCGTCCATTCCATTGGTGCCAGTGCCCAGAACCCTGTACCGATTCCCACAAAATTTTCTTCCCAGTTTTGTGACATCGAATGCTTTCATTTGACACCAAAATGAGGAATTTCCGTGCTATACTTGATGAGATATTTGCGAAAAAGCTTCTACGACCCACGAAATACCATGTTATTGGTCACTTCCTCGACCATATCTCCGGAACCACTTCATCGATTTTGCTCATCTTCGAACTTGAATCATGGGAGGCATGTACCTTTCAGGGAAAAAAAAAGTTTAGGCTGATCGGTTGAGCCGTTTGGAAAAAAAGTGGAGACGGACAGACGATAATAGATGTATCCCGTCCCCTCCCACCTCGATCTACCCCATGTTACAATAAAATTGTTTGTAGTAAACGTATAGGACCTTTGTACTTCGTAGGGGTCCAAAAACTAAGTCATCTTTCAACGATTAGTTTATTCAAAGCAATCGTTATTTACTACAAAATAATGTCTTCAATTTGAAAATGCCTCTTTTTCACAAATTACCGCATCCTCATGTCAAATTATATAGAAAAGAATTTACCACTTCACAACACTTTACCCCACTTTTCGTTCATTTGGCATACACTGACCGCTTAACAATTTGGTTATGTTTCGGTCCGCATTTGACATTCACCGTTGTCTCTCGATTGAACATTCGAATACAAAGCGCACGGCAGCAACGCTAACATTTGAACCCCAAAATTCATTTACAAACTTTCCTTTCGGTGAGTATCATTTACACAATCACGCGATCCAGTTATGCCGTGTTCCTTGATGTTCATTTCATCGTCATCCAAATCCATATTATGCTTCGCCTCATTGAATTGAATACATCATTATTTACCAGGCACCAAACGTCTAATTCAGCCGACCGGGAGTCAAGCAACATGTCAGCCGAAACTACGCCCACCCATCATTGCAATTGGGAGTAAATTATACCTGAAACCAGACAAAGCTGACATTTTCTTCTTATTTAAATCAAACGGTGAACGCGTGCCAGCTCACAAAATGATTTTGGCCAGTGGAAGCGATGTCTTCGATCAGATGTTCTATGGTTCCAATGGTGACATTAAAATTTTCGACGTTCCACCTGAAGCATTCAAAGTATTTTTACGATCCGAAACTCTGGCCCTAGCATAGACTCGGTTTTAGTGCCCTAGCTAAGTCAAAATGTAAACATATGCAGGAGACCCGTACGCATCAGAATAGATGTGGCAAACAGAATAGATGTTGCAAAAAGATCCGAAACGTTGCCTTAACTCTTGAGTGCATGAAATTATGTCGATATTAAAAAGTATTATGGAAATTGCCGAAAGGGCAATATTGTAAAACCCGTCCGAAGAAACAGCGCAAAAATCCCTAAAAAAACCTTAAAAAATCTCAAAATTTAAAAAAAAATTGTACTAGAGCCGATCTTAGAACCGACCTAGAGCACTTACGAAAGCCCTCCGACCCATAGGGGGCCATTCACAAAGTACGCACGCACCAAGGGGGGGAGGGGAATTAAGCAAAAGTACGGAAGAGTGCAAGGGGTAAGGGGGGTTTGCCAAAAGCGTGCGTACTCATGTGCTGAAAATTTAAGATTATTATAGATCAGGTGCTTTGATATAAATTAAGAAGTCTGTTCGCTGCTATTTAGAAAATGATGTTTAGACCCGTACTATGGTGCCATTTATAAATTATGTAACGCAAAAATGAGGACTTCCAGACACCCCCTCCTCCCTGAGACGTAAAAAAGGAAACATTTGATCCAATTTTGTTTAGACTATCACGCTTGCCTCATACACATTTATGAACGACCCCTATGTACGAGGGTTCATGCTTTGACGCACACGTTTGTAACACATCGGCTAAGAATCGCTGATTAAGGGGAACCTTTGGTGGCATGTAGAAAGTTTGGGTGAAGTGTCTTTGTACTTCGGACGGGATTATCAACATTGCTTTTAGCAATTTTTGTAGTCTTTAATAGGACGTGGTATATCAGATCAAATTGCAGTCCAACACAAAGGACATGGCATGGTTTGTATGGAAAAATGTCTCCCCGTAGCATCTACACTAAAACTTGATACATGTATATGTGCACATGCTACGGGGAGACATTTTTCCATACAAACTGCCATACAAACTGTGCCATGTCCTTTATATTTTCTATAAAGTAATAACTTTGATGCGACTATCGACTTGAATATTCAAAATCATTGCACTAAAGCGACAAGAACAAAAAAATAGGGTATACCCGTCGGAAGTGCACACAACACAAACAGCGGTACTATAAAATTTAGCAACATTTCTTCGATACTATGAAATGAGAATTGCGTGCGTACTATTAGGGGGGAGGGGTCTCGAAAAGCGTGCAGGGGGAGGGGAGTCAAAAATCCGACTTTTTGTGCGTGCGTTCGCATCTATTTTCTCTTCGAAACCGCACAAAAAACCTCATAATTAAAGAAATATTCACGAAAAATCACCAAATATCGTATGTGGTCGCGTAGCGTGAGCTTGGCACACACTGAAGACTCTTCGGCCCGAACAACTCAACAGATTTTCCCTAATTTAATTTTCGTGCTTTTCTGATGTTCACATCTTTCATTCGAAACCTTGAAGAGCGATTTCCGTTCTAATTTCACAGAGATATAAGTGAAAAGGCTCCACGAACCTTCGAAAAACCACGTTTTTGACCACTTTTTCGACCGTAACTTCGAAACTTTTCGACCGAATTCCCGTGATCAATTTGGTACATTTGGTGATTATCTTTCAGGAAAAAAAAGTTGTTGAAAACCGGATAAGATTTACCTGATTTATGTAAAAAAACACGTTGGGCCCAAGTAAAGATTCAGTTTTAGGGCCCTGGCTAAGACCGAAAGCTCAAAATTAAAAAAGTTTCTTCCATAAAATGTCCGGCTAGCCCAAGCTTTTCAAACAAACCAAAAATTATGAAAATAGGAATAGATTTGCTCGCGTTATGTACCAAAAGACCAGAAACCACTTAAACGGCCCTAGCTTATTGGCCCTCGGGGCGACAGTGCCCAGATTCAAACCTATGAAAGATTTTTCGATTACCTTTCAGAGAAGAAAAAATTTTTGAAAATCGGTTTTACTCAAGTTATCACGGTGACGGACGGACGGACATTTTTTTTATTGCTGATTCGTCATCTAAGGACCATGATCGATGCTCCCCCCTACTCCCGGGTCGACAACTTTGCGTTTGACAGTAAATCTCCATATTGCATAGTTAAGGAAATATATACGAAAAACTGTTTTCGTATATGGCCAAGAAACTCAATTTCATCCATTCCATTGTTCCCAGTGCCCAGACCCCTGAGCCGATTCCCACAGAAATTTATTTCGCAGTTTTGTGACATCAAGTGCTTTCATTTGACACCAAAATGAGGAATTTTCGTGCTATACTTTAGAGATGAGCGGGTTGCCCGAAACTTCAAAAAACCCGAACCGAACCCGAACCCGAATTGTTTTTTTCGGGTTCATGGGTTTCGGGTTTCGAAAATTTTAATCGGGCCGGGTTTGGACACAGTTCGAGTTTCGGGTTTCGAAAAATTTTAATCGGGTCGGGTTCTGTCATGGCCGGGTTTTTGTATCATTTTATTCGGGTCCCAATCCTTTATTGACTTTTTATATTTTACAAAACTCGTCTAAATTTTATTATCTTTACACGAATTTTGTTTTAGTCTAAGGTCCGTGAAGAATGCAGACGTCGGGTAATTTTTGTTCGAAGTAATTTGGGTTGTGAGTTTCGAAAAACTTGAGTGTCTGGTTCGGTCCGGGTCGGGTTGTGCAACAGTTCGGGTTTCGGGTTTCGAACAATTTTATCGGGTCGGGTTCGGTCCGGGTCGGGTTTTGAAACAGTTCGGGTTTCGGGTTTCGAAAATTTTAATCGGGTCGGGTTCGGTCCGGGTCGGGTTGTGAAACAATTCGGGTTTCGGGTTTCGAAAAATTTTATGGGGTCGGGACAAAATCACCCGCCACAGATACAACTTCTTTTACTATGCTAAGGAAGAACCAATACGGATGTCACGATAGCAGTCATCCAAAATGTTAATCCAAACAGAATTAGCGATTAATTATATTTTTTATGAGTGGCATTCACGAACATAGCACAGCGACTTAACATCAAATAACAGGTAATGTCGTTAAGTGTTAAGAGACTTGTACAAATTAGGAATTCGACTTCTTTCAATTTGCATGCTAACTCAACGGATTAACACCTATTTAGATGGATGCACTGGTGAGTTAATTCATTTACAACTACTTTTGTTAACTGTAATTGCGCTTAGGAAGAAATCTTGGGCATTTTTTTTATATTTCCGATTGAGAACTGTACTGTGCGTGTCGGCTTGAAAAAGAAAATATTCAGTTTGACAACAATTTTAAGCTGTCAAGAGAAACATTATACAAAAATGTTCTCCAGATGATTATTTACCCAAATGTGTGCAACGTTATATCTGCGATATTTGTCTTAAGTTAAGTACATTCACATTTCTCGTTATGTAAATAACTATTGACCTAGCAAAAATATCGAAACAGCAATTGTGTTCATGCGATTCCATGAGAACCAGCCATCAATTAGGTCATCTTCATCATAAATATTTAACTCATTCACTCATCAACAAAATTAAATTTGACGACTGCAAATGTTTATATCATGCCATGCATTATGGTAATGAGAATGCTTTAATTCATCGTGAAATGTCTTTGTACATTTGATTTATTACAGCATTGTTCTGCCATCAAACCTTTGAAGTCATTAGCCAGTCGTAGTACAAAAATTTTAAAATTTTAATCTTCACTTCAACCTTCAACAAGCTCTCAATGCTCCATTAGATGCTTACGATGGTTCACGTTCCTGTGAAATTTTATTTTTTGTTTATGTTGAGATTGAATATGCGTCACATTTTAGTTTCGTTTCTGAATGAAAAATCCGAATGAAGAAATTAGCTACAGTCGATAGACCTCAGTTGTTTCAAAGTCAGCATTCTATGTTCTTCTACTACCAATGGCAACCCAGGTGGAAGGTTCCTGGAGGTACTTAGTTCATACCCAATTTTGCTATCCTTTTCCACCTTTACCCCCTTTATTTTGTCTCTACGTCGCTTAAGTGAGAGCAATAAATCAGTCGCAGAACAATTTTTCATTTCATTTATGCGAGCTTTTGATTTTGATTCACAAATTTTTTCTTCAGAAGTTTCTTTCAGAATTCATCACACCTCTGTTGTTCTGATATGTAAACAGCATTTTCAAAAAGTGCTATCTCCAGTCATTATAATTTTCTCTCCACTCTTTTTCAACCTGGATTGGTCATTTACACGGCAACCAAACTCTCGTAAGTCACCATTGATAAAAACAGAGATACCGATGAACACTTGATCAGCGATGCCGACGACAACGAATATATTGAATGTAATTCAATTTCATTGATACATTGACTTTCCAATACTACAAAAAAAAAACACAGAAGAACACAAAAAAAGCACCTATAAGTAACATTAAGGAACAGTTCCTATAAAAAATATAAAAAATTTTTTTTCAGAGGTCTCTGGGCGCCCTTACCGACACTACAACCCATTAAGGGTCTTGGCCTTCTTCAACATGCTTCTCTAACCGGATCTATCTATCGTCTTCCAGCTGGCAACTCCCACAGTTTTCAGGTTGGCAAAAGCTACATCGCACCATCTGGAACTTGGTCGTACTGCACTTCTTTTAGGAAGGAGCTTCCGCGCTGTACTGTCATCTGGGGACCTCCCCCTACACACCCCACACCAAAAAACTCGGACTTGTGCCGTAAACTGTAATTTTGTCAATAAAGTAAACCCAACAACTTTCCTTTCAGCACCAAATAGGTATCTCTTACCAAAAAAAACCTTATTTTCCCCCAAGTTCGTCTCTGATGCATATCCGTTACTTTATTAAGTAGCGGTAGCTACTTTGCGGGAATGCTCTGTCTGTGCACCTAGTGACAGCTAACAAAGTGACACTCTGAGATTTGTTTTTTCAAGAAAATTATTCTACCGCTACTTTCTTATACCATTTTAATAGTTTGACAACTTTTCCTTTGACACCAAACCTCTATCTCTTACAAAAAAAGTTTTAAGAAAAAAACTTAATTTCCCCACATTTCCATCCCTGATGTATATCTGTTACATTGTTGGGTACCCTGATGGACAATATACCAATATGCCATTTTGTCGGGTGCCCTGATACGCAATAAACAAAACACCAAACAACAGAAACAGAAATTTGTCAAAGAAAATGAATTACCTTATTGCTGAATCACCATTGCCTCAAATTCTCCATAGAAATTTCTGATGTAACAAGAAGTTGCATAAATGTTATACTTCGTGAAAATTAAATAGTTGCGAATGGCTATATACCTCCATACGATTCATAAAAAAGTATCGCCGACAGGTGATGTTGTTCTTATAGAAAAGTGCCAGCATAATAAGCACAAAGTATTTAGGTAAAGGTGGCGGTGTTTAGGTGGGGCCCCAAGGTGTGACATAAGAACCAGCTTGGGAAACCTGAGGTGTGAAATAAGAGGCCAGCTCGGGGGTAGGGTTCCTCAGAAACGGGCTGGTATTAGCGCAGTTGGATAGCTCAAGGCTATTCCAGCGGACAGTCCATTGCATTTCTGGGTTGATTGCGGAAACAGACTGTTATTAGGAGAGTCAGCCTCAGGAGGGGCTGGTGTTAGCGTAATTGGGTAGCTCAAGGCTATTCAGCCAGCGGACAGTCCATTATGAGGCTCGAAACATAGACGGGTTAGCCCAGTCTTTTGTTCCGTATAGTTTTTAACAGAAGCCTCTTCCCAAGCCAGGTTGAAATTTATTCTTCCGAACTAACTACTCAATTAACCAAATTTTTCCGACATAATTGTTCGTATGTTATCGGCCTAATTGAGGCACGAAAGTCGAGTGCGCCGGCACAAATGTGAAAGTCTAGAGTCAGCAGCGCTATGCATTAGAAAGATAGATTTCTGTGTTGCTCCGTTCATCATTCATCTATGCGGGTTGGGGGTGAATGTCCTTAGGATATTTTTTTGAAATGTGTTCCAGATTTTCAACAATAACCGAACGACATCGTTCAGAAGGATTTAGAATAATATTGCAATTGCATCAAAGACGAACAATACAGCGCCCATACAACTTGCACGTTACTCGGTACACTTTCCAATATAGACAATGGATTTTTCATGCTTCTAAGAGAACCGAAAGTACAAGTAGCAAGCATGAAAAACTCAATACATCACGCGAAAACGAGTAGACCTTGTGATGTAATAGTTATTTGTGTGTCTGTTTTTGGCGACTGATTTTAGGCAATTTCGCGTGTTGTAGACCGAGCAGAGCGAGGTCTACATGCGAAAGTGCCTAAAATGAGTCGTCCAAAACAGACACACAAAAAATTTTTCATCCAGAGGTCCAAAATCGAGAGAAAGTTATAAAATTTCCTTCGATTTTGGCCCTGAGGCATGAAAATGACTATTTCATCACTCGAACCACGAAAATCATAATTTTCACTTCCCAAATGGGAGCCGAAAATGAAAAAATGCAGACCTCAGTAAGTCAAGAGATGCGAAAATATTTTCGGTTCTCTAAAGAGGACCGAATGCATTTTCGGTTTCTAAAAGAGAGCCAAAAGTAACTGATGTAAACAGCATGACGATTGCATCAGCAATTTCGATGTATTTAAAATTTGAGTTTGGGAAGTGAAAAATTACGATTTCCGTGGTTCTCGTGATGAAAAATTACGTGAATCACAAGGGATGACGTATAAAAATTCAACCTGTGCGATGCAGCCCTTGCCTTCGGCGGGCGCGGGCAGTAACTCTCGCACAGCGTTGAATTTTTATACTTTCAATCCTTGTGATCCAAATAACGATTTCATTACAGCTGATGATATGTTTGCACAACACCCCCAAAAAAAGAGTTTGCGATGTACACCCGTACATTATTCTACGTTTGAGCCGTACATTCCACGGTTAGTACGTAAAATGTAAGTCAGAAATGTTCTATGTACATTTGAGTAAACCATAAGCCTTCTCACCGATTTTACATTTTATCTGTAGGACAAGGTACGTTTCTTACGCAGCACGTACATTTAGTTCGTTCATGTTGATAGCAATGTAATAACTGTTGTGAGCAAATACAAGTACTGAGTGGCACAGCGGTTAAGTCAAGGATCGAAGACTTAGGGTCACGGGTTCGAGACCAGACGGGGTAAGAAATTTTCATATGCATTTTTAACTCTAATAAAATTCTGTAGCGGACTCAAAGGGCTTAGTTTGTTGCAAACTTATTTATAAAATTATTTTAATTTTCGCCGTGTTTAAAACGTACGTTGTACGAATCAGACGTTCTACCATTCCATCTACAAAGAATGTACATTTTAAACGTAGAATGTACAAAACAACAAAACTATTGGTCTCCTCACCGATTTCACATTTTATCCGTAGTCGATGTACATTAGAAACGTCGAAATTTTCTGGGTGACTGAAACTCAAGGACTTTCCTGTGTGATACTTTCGACTGAAAATTTAGCAAAGTGCTAGGACATAGTTTTTGATTTTAGCAGCTCCCACAATCGAAAAAAAAATTCTAAGAAACGTAATTACCAAATTCAAAAATTAACATTCTGTGACAGAGTAACGTAATGTTCATGGACCATAGCAATAATTTCATCAATGACTCTATCCACATGCAAAAAGGTGTACCTCTATTTTGTAAATAAAGAAAAAAAAAACACTTTGTCTTAATCTCATCATCGTCTTTTATATCATCAGATTTTATGCAAAAAACGTGAGAATTGTGTATCATTCGACATACCCGTACGGAAAATTAGATTTTATTTTTATTTCATTCAAAATATCTTCTAGTGCACATTCCTTGAATTAAATGCGCGTTTTTTCACCTTTTTATAAAAACCAATTTATTGCATAGAGCAACCAAATTAATCTCACATATAAGTAGTTTCTAAAGCGGAAGTTATGCTGACCACTATTTTTGTCAACGATCAACCAATAATTGACATTGTAAATTTTCTTTCAATAAAGCTTACAAAAATACGCAAAAGTTTAATAAATTGCCACATCCATAATAAATTTAATATTTTCTACTGTTTGAGGCCACATGTCTGAAAAGTCTAAATAAAATTGATTAAATTGAGAGAAATTTTCTCATCTCCTATTACTAGAATAAAACAAATTTACTGTGGTGAAGACTGAAACCTTGGTTTACAATTAAAAAGGAATTGCGTTGAGACCGCCGTTTAGAATTTTGATTTGTTGAAAGAATCACGTAAAAAACTTCAACCAATCCCAATGGGCGCTCTCAACGGAGTACTTTTTTTTAAGAAGTGCATACACACAGAAAGTCCGTTTTAAAAATCCGAAATTCGAAAAAAATAGAGGAATTCGCTCACACTTTGCTCTCTTTGCCATGAGCCTGACAACAACTGATTGTGTGGAAGAATATGGCAGTAGTAGTAGGAAACAGGGCCTATTACACGGTTTCCCTAAGTTTTACCAAGTTTCCCGAAGTTTCACCAAGTTTCCCTAAGTTTCACCAAGTTTTCCTAAGTTTCACCAAGTTTCCCGAAGTTTGACCAAGTTTCCCGAAGTTTCACCAAGTTTCCCGAAGTTTCACCAAATTTCCTGAAGTTTCACCAAGTTTTCCGAAGTTTAACCAAGTTTCACCAAGTTTCCCGAAGTTTCACCAAGTTTCCCGAAGTTTCACCAAGTTTCCCGAAGTTTCACCAAGTTGCCCGAAGTTTCACCAAGTTTCCCGAAGTTTCACCAAGTTTCTCGAAGTTTTACCAAGTTTCCCTATATCTTAAAATATCTTTGAAAATGTTACAAAATTTAAGTAATAATATAGAAATGAAACGGAGGGGCAAGGCAGAAGTCCCAACTTCAAGTAGATAATAAAATACAAGCTATTTCCATAATTTCTAGATTCTAGATTCTAAAACTTGCGGATCAATAAATAATTCAATACATAAATAATTCATTTTTTAGAACGCAGTGTTCGATCAGCTGTTTGTATTTCGTTATTTTATTTTTACGAAATTGATTGGATCTTGTGTGCTTAGCCTGAAACAGTAAAAAAAAAAATAAACGAATTAACATCAAAATCAGCTATACCTACAACAACTTAGTATCTAATTCAGGCTGTACTACACTTGGACCCATTACGTTAGACCGTTCGATTCCATCGATGTTGTTGGTTTAATCGATACTGGTAAATTCTTCATTTGCGTTGCTTCTGGTGAAATGTTCAATTAAATTCGTGCTGAGGTGGATGGTTCGTTTTGCGCTGGCGTTGGCGGATGGTTCAATCATGCCGATAGTTGTGTTTGGTTCCTCGTTCGCGTATTCCGAATGTTCACGAAGGATTAAAATTTTCAGAGTGAATATTCGGACGCGCGTCTGCATAGCCAGCTCCACTAGTAGCAACTATTTGGACGCAGCGTCCGAATAGCCAGCTCCACTTATATCAACTATTCGAACGCCATGTCCGAATAGCCAACTCCACTAATATCAACTATTTCAACGCCGCGTCCGAACAGCCAGCTCCACTAATATCAACTATTTCAACGCCGTGTCCGAATAGCCAGCTCCACTAATATCAACTATTTCAACGCCGCGTCCGAATATCCAGCTCCATTAATATCAACTATTTCAACGCCGCGTCCGAATAGCCAGCTCCACTGATATCAACTATTCGAACGCCGCGTCCGAATAGTCAGCTCCACTAATATCAACTATTTCAACGCCGCGTCCGAATAGCCAGCTCCACTAATATCAACTATTCGGACGCCGCGTCCGAATAGCCAGCTCCACTAATATCAACTATTCATACGCCGCGTCCGAATAGCCAGCTCCGCTAATATCAACTATTCGAACGCGGAATTAATCTACCTACGCACGAAATTTTTTTTGTATTAGATATATCTATTTGATTTTATACTTGCCACGTCTTGTACAGGTTAAAAGTTTTATTTGTGGAAATTGTCGCACAAAATCCGGAAAAAAAATCCGAACTGGACAAAATCCGAAGTCAGGACAAAATCCGAATAATGCATCAAGGTAAGTGCGTGCAGGCAGTGAGCATTTCAGGCAAACAGGAAAAGAGAGGTTGAGTTCAGCCTCGACAGCCACGCGAAGGTATCAAGAGGAGAATATCCACCTTTCGGTGTAAAAGGGTCAGAGACGTTGTGCCGTCTGGATTTTATGCAGCCCAGATATCGTGCCATCCTTCTGGATTTTGTGCTGTCAGGATCTTGTGCCTTACGGATTTTGCTACATAAGAAACGAAATCTAGACAAAAAAAAAACGGATTTGGTAAGGGAAAAGCAGTGCCGTAGGCCGTGAACATTTAAGGCAAACAAAGAAAGCGATGACGAGGAGAAAATATCCCCTAACAGCGTTTAGGTCGGAGCCTTATGCATGTAAGGCCGCCTGCTGTACGATTACAACTCGTTTCAGGCGTGGGGTTTGGGGGCAGTTTCCCCACAACTTCTTATGTCGAAGTTCAGGCTCGGAACAGGTCAGGTCAATCTGAAACCTGAACTGATTTTATCTGAAACCTCTTTTGACCTGAACCTGGTTACGAATTTTTACATGATATGAAACCTGAATCTACCTAACCTGAATTTACCTGTCCTTTTTTATAGTAATTCTAATGTTATCTGATAATTTTACCTCAGGTCAGCATTAAGGTCATGTAAATTCAGGTTTCATGTAAATTCAGGTTTCACGTAAATTCAGACCAGTAATTAGCCAAGTTAGGATATATCCGAAAGACTAGCTAAAGACGTGTGTACGGTTAGTCGATATTAGTGCAACCATGACTTTGTCACCGCTTGATGCCACTAGAATGTGTTGTTTGAAAGAGAGTTCAATTAGACGCATGGGAAAGTTTGTATATGAAAAAACATAAAGATAAATTGATGAACGTAGATCCGAGCCCAATCATATCACCACTGTTCAACTTCACAAAATAAATTCTTTAAAAACCTAATAATAATTCACCGGACCTTGAATGTTCGGAAAAATTCGATTTGCGAACAATTAAAACAAAAATAATTCGGTTATGCATCTTCTTACACACGTATGATATACCTTATCAAGAGATAGAATTTTTGTATAATTTCAGTCGTATTTTAGCTGCTGATGGTATGACACCGAAATGCATCCGCAAAATAAAATAGTAGAAGTGTAAAACCAAACAAAGGAGTTTCAATTAATACGAAGCGGGAGAAGTATTTATGGTTTGAATTCAGGTTATTTAGTAAACGCTACTTTACTTTCCAGGTGCATACAACAAGATCAAACACGATGACCGTTTCTCATTATCTCCTGCCATTTTGTCGAATTACCTACATATCAACACAAACAGTGGTTCTAGTTTAATAATGAGTTGGTTTACATGAAGTTTACGATTTTTTCCCAAGTTTCCCGAAGTTTCACCAAGTTTTCCGAAGTTTCACCAAGTTTCCCGAAATTTCACCAAGTTTCCCGAAATTTCACCAAGTTTCCCGAAGTTTCGCTAATAATAGAAGTTATTGATGTCAAGAAATAGGAATTACAGGTAGGATCCATCTTCCACATCCCATTTGGATATGGAAAACTATACGCAACAGAGAGACATCACGAAAAACAATTTGGAAAAATCGAAATATCCAATGATCATCCATCATCATCAAACTTTATACCTTTCGGTGTGAGGTCTTTACGCCCGGTAATCATGTACCCCTTTCTCCACACAATCCTATACTGTGCCAAGGAAATGAGTTCTTCGCCCAGGAAAAGGACCCTAACTTCTAAATCTGATTTAATTGAGTCTTTAAACTTTCTCTTTGGCCTACCCTTAGGGCGCACACCAGGGGCCTGTGGATTCAATATCCTTTTTGGGAGCTTGCTATTACCCATCCCTGAACGTATCCGTACCATCGCAGACGAGTAGCCCTTACCACCTCTACCACTGACCTAATACTTAAATTTTCCCCGATGTCGTCGTTTCTGATATGATTGTTTCCTCCGATTCACCTTTGCTTTGTTAGGAGCTCTCTCTCATATCAGAAACCTCCAGGTCGTGCACAAGGAATCCGCAGTCCACCCAAATCACTACCATATAAAATCGTTGGCCTGAAGATTGATATGTGAATAGCTAACTTTGTCGAACACATGCGAACAACTGACTGATCACTTCATTTTCCATTTTCCGACTTGCCGAAATGCATAACCTCAGTTTTGCTGAAACTATTTGAAGAAATTCGAAAGATTCAACAGATGTTGCCATATCGAAAATTGATCCATGAAACTAAACATTTACAAACAAATCCCTACTAAAACGTTCTAAAAAGTTGAATTTCTGTAGAATTGAGATAAAACGAGGACTTTAAACCAAGTTGTACGAGTCCAAATCTCATAGAGTCAAACGACGACACACTACAGTGATCAGAATTTACGTGAAAATCGATATGGTAATGTTAAAGCAACGGAACAAAAAAAAATACGAGAAGTAATGCCAAGTTTAACATCACATAAAATCTAAAATTTTGTAAAGGTAAATAGAAACATGGAGGGAAAACAGTTGTTGGACGACACTTTTATTGTATAACCATGAGTGCGTTTATTGGGAAAAAATAGGTGAGTCGCTTTGTTGTGCCCAAAAAGCGGAACGCCAATTAAAATGATCGACATGTTACTTTATTAGCGGATGTACTTTGAAAGAAGAGTTTTGAATTTGAATGACTCTTGATTTTGTTATTAGAATTTGAAATTTATTACACTCAGGAATGAGAGATGTGCAGTGAAGGGCGGTCTGTGTGAATACATTGAGCATAGCACAATTTTAGCAGTTTTATTCGTTTGTACGATTAAATTTGATGTGTAGTCAGGCTAAATGTTAAAAAAAAACATTGAAAAAAAATCTCACAGACATCCACCGAAAAAATTGCTAAAAACTTTTTTCTGAAAATTCCCACATAACAATGATAATTTCCTTCCATACGGACGTCGAAAATTTCAGGGAAGTAATTCGAATCACACACAGAGGTTGCTACATTGTGTCTTAGCGTCGACATGGTGGAAAACAATTTCCACATATTTTTTGGGAGATTTTTGAAGATTTTTTGCATTGTTCTGTTACCTTTTCTGTAGGATTTAACTTAAAAGATTTTTCTATGTTTGGTTGGACCCGTACGAAGTACGAAGGTCCTATACGTTTACTACAAACAATTTTAATGTAACATGGGGTAGATCGAGGTGGGAGTTGGGAGGATGCATTTATTATCGACTAAATAGGTAAAATTTTACTTTAAGGGGTGGGTGGTGGAAGGGGTAGGGGAAATGTGGATGTTAGGGGTCAACCCCCCCAACAATAATATGATGTTAATAGGTGGCGCTCACGTCAGGTTTAGTAGTGGGAGCCGTTTGAAGTTATGAAGGGGATTTGGAATCAATAAATACTTCAGGAGCGACGAACCGAGGGGTCCCCGCTCGGTATGATGAACGGCCCTTTTCAGGGCCAATGGGATACACGTAAATTCGAAATTATTTCATTCATACATCATATTTGTATAATTAGAGCGCTAAAATTCAATGTCTAATTACAAGTTTTCATCATAACTTCACAATCACAGCGCTAAAATTAAATTTCGAATTCCATTGTTTACTTAAGATTTCCACAGTTAAAGCGCTAAAATCCACTTTTAACCAATTGCAGGGATGTATTTGTGCTCTTCAACCCCCCAATAATGCATTTTTTGGCATGTACTACAAATTTATAACTTCAAACGGCTCCCACTACTAAACCTGATGTGAGCTCCACATATTAACAACCCCTAACACCCACACTTCCCCCCACCCCTTCCGCCACCAACCCGCTAAAGTAAAATTTTACCTCTAAATATGACGAATCAACAATAAAAAAATTTGTCTGACCGTCCGTCTCCACTTTTTTTCCAAACGGCTCAACCGATCACCATAAACTTTTTTCCCTGAAAGATACATGCCTCCCATGGTGCAAGTACGAAGATGAGCAAAATCGATCAATTGGTTTCGGAGATATGGTCGAGGAAGTGACCAAAAACATGGTTTTTCGAAGGTCGGTGAAGCTTTTTCGCAAATATCTCAGCAAGTGTAGCACGGAAATTCCTCATTTTGGTGTCAAATGAAAGCATTTGATGTCACAAAACTGGGAAAATTTTTGTTGAAATCGGTACAGGGGTCTGGGCACTGAGACCAATGGAATGGACGAAATTGAGATTCTTGGCCATATACGAAAACAGTTTTTCGTCTATATTTCCTTAACTATGCAATATGGAGATTTACTGTCAAAGGCAAAGTTGTAGAGATTTAAATTTAAGCGAACACGTGTTT
>CM055403.1:22439122-22510489 GCA_029228625.1 Pseudolycoriella hygida | reverse complement strand
CGTGTTTCTGGGCTTTAGGGAAAAACGACTTAGTCCTTTGATATAAGCTTTTCTAGATTTGAATGGTCTGAGACGTACTTCGGTAGGGCCTTTGACATTACCTTGGGTAATTTCTATGGATCTTTGAAATTCTTACAGTTATAAAAGAACAGAAAACGTTGGATTGATTGCTTATTTGTATATTTAGGTACGTTCGAGTCACTTTGCCACATCTATTCTGTTTGTCACATCTATTCTGATACGTAAGGGTCTTTGGTTATGTTTGTACAGTATCATTAATTACAGTACTTTATGGTTAACATTACGTCTATTTCTGTGTAACGAGGGTCGGTGAAGCTTTTTCGCAAATATCTCAGCAAGTATAACGCGGAAATCGCTCGTGTTGGTGTCAAATGAAAGGATTTGATGTCAGAAAATTGGGAAAAACTTTATGTGAGAATCGGGTCAGGGGTTGGGGCACCGGGACAAATGGAATCGACGAAATTGAAATTCTTGGCCATATACGAAAACAGTTTTTCGTATTTATTTCCTTAACTATGCAATATGCAGATTCACTGTCAAAGGCAAACGTGTTTCAGAGTTTTGGGTAAAAATGCCACAATCCTGGGATATGACCACTACTAGTATTGGGAGGGATGATCCATATCTCTACAACTATAAGAGATAGAAAGTTGTTTCCAAAAGCAAAGTTGTAGAGAATAAAATTTTAGCGAACGGGTGTCTCAGGTTTTTGGGTAAAAATACCATAATCCTGGGATACGACCACTTCTAGAATTGGGAGGGATGACCCATATCTCTAGAACTGTAAGAGGTAGAAGGTTGCTTCCAAAGGCAAAGTTGTATAGAACAAAATTTTAGAGAATACGTGTTTCAGGGTTTATGGCCCAATCCTTGGATATAACCATTTCTAGATTTGAATGGTCTGAGATGTACTTCGGTAGGACCTTTGACATTACCTTGGGTAATTTTTATGGATCTTTGAAATTCTTAGAGTTAGGGGTCGTACACATATTACGTCATACTTTTTTCTCGATTTTTTGACTCCCCCCTCCCCCATGTCACGTTGCATCACGTTTGACTTACACCCCCTAAAATATGACGTCACATTTTCGAGCCTCCCCTAGGGGGGCCCTCCCTACCTGGAAATATATGTCCAGAAGCCGTTCGGTGTAGTAATTTTGGGTTTCTTGTAAATAACTCAGTAATTTAATAGAACGGGAATCCTTGCAACCAAAATCGATTGAACTGGTTTCCTACGGGTCCGCGAAGTTTTTGTTTTGAATGTCTAATAAAAATTTTTCGTTTTTATTTTGAGGTACCATCTCTTCACATCGCATAACTTTGCAACCATTTGGTAAATTCATTTAAAACTTTCCCAGTACGCTTCTGAAAGATGATTGAAGATAAAATAAATCGAAAACTTCCTAACCTAAGAGAAAAAAAAATTTCGACTCGTTTTCCTGTTTACAATTTTACTTTTCCTGTAAACAGGAGAACGAGTTAAAAACATTTTTTTTCTTAGGTTAGGAGGTTTTCGATTTATTTTATTCGTCAGATATCTTAAATCATCTTTCAGAAGCGAACTGGGAAAGTTTTAAATGAATTTACGTGTTTCAGCAATGTAAATGCGATTTTACTAAAATGCGCATTTACATTGCTTCACGTTTTCAGTGACCCCCCTCCCCCTCCGATTGTGACGTAATATGTGCACGAACCCTCATAAAAGAACATAAAACGTTGGATTGTTTGCTTATTACTATATTAAGATACGTTCGAGTCTTTTTGCAAGATTTGTTCCCTTTGCTACATCTATTCTGTTTGTCACATCTATTCTGATACGTACGGGTCTTTGGTTATGTTTTGAGAGAATATTTAATTTCGTTTGACATTTTCGCAGATTTTGTCCCCAAAATACGATTTTTTCTGGGAATTTTACCAGAGAGATACTTCTAACAGGTTCTCCTACTATTTTTTGAATTTTTTTTGGCTCCTCACTGGGCAATTCTTTCAATAAACTTCCACTATATTGTATTTAAATGCTGCACTTTGATTTATGTCAATGTAAATTAACATTTAAAAACGTCAAAGCGTAACATCTTGAAATTAAGTCTTCTGTAATCTAAAGGTTCTTTTTTCATAAAGTTTCCAACGATTATCCTAAAGTTTTCAAAGGATCTTTTTATTTATTTTGATTCCGTTGGCATTCTTCAAAGTACAAAATTTTATCCATTTTACAAAATATCAACGAATTCTTTGCTTTGTTGAACTTTCAGATAAAAAGAATCACAGACACTCAACCTTAATTTCTAACATAACACGTTGTAGACATTCTTTGCTGGAATCATTAGCACCTTCCGAATATTTTATATAAAAAAACGGAAATAGGTTGAACGTCGGCAGCAAATCAAATAATGAACGATTATTGTGTAGGTCTATTGACTTTTGTTAGTTTACTTACCCAATTTATGAAAATACATTATTAGATAAACGTTTATATCGACTTAAAGTTGTTGAAACTTGTTTAACTTCGCATTGTGATTGCCGTATCTCGGGTGTAGATCCCACAATAGAATTGAGTCACTTTAGATTCATCTTCTGAGGATCAAATTGATTATCTCTTGTCAACAACTTTTCAATTTCTTTACGTCTAACACACCTATGTGTTGATTGAGGACAAAGTTTTCGATAAGAAGCCAAAATTTAATTGCAAAAGCAAGTAAAGCAAACCTGTCGTTTGGTGATAAGAAATTTTCAAATATTATCGTCATGTCTGATAAAGTAGTAGTTAAGGTTCAGTGGAATCATATAGCACACCATAACAAAAATTAGGCGACCTTGCAAGGTTGTTTAATTATAAACTGAGCTGATGAGTTCATCCTTTATGATGTAGTTACAGATAATGGTATCTTCAATTAAAGTGACGCAACTCACTAAGGCAGTAAACATGACTTCCTGATTGCGAATCGAATCACAGAAGTACGAGTGGTGAATACTCACTACTTTTTTGTCCTCATATTTCTGCAATTCAATTGTAATGGCGCGAGTCTGCGCGTGAGGCTTTGCGCACAATAATTTCTTTAGCTTTAAGGATTCCAACACAACACCATTAACGCTTCGCAAACTGAAAATACGTCAAGTTTGTCATGCATGAAATTTGCAGTTTCGCTAATATATTTTTGGGCAGAAATTTTTGGAATTATCACCCAAGGGAAGGCATTTTCCTTACACGAATTGGGTGCTTTACATCCCATCCAAAGAATATTTCTTTGCACTGCACAAATTACCGCTTTAAATTGCTGGGTAGCAACTAATTTTAGGCTCTTTACATCGCACCCATATAAAAATATTCTGTTCCGAGCAATGATTCATGTCGTCATTTTTGGAGCCCTGGCATCTCTCACGAATTCTCCCAACTGTCGGTTGGTGCTAACATGCTAATAATTTTATGCTTTAAAAGGGTCCTTTTAGCGTATCCGATAAGGCTAAACGTTGGTATGATAATATGTTGTTCTGTATCCATTACTGATTCTAAAATCATCTCAACTATTTGCCCATGAGCGGCCATTATGTCATTTTTCTTTTTCATGAATTTTCAGGACCCAACGGAATGAGACATCAACTTGGTTCCAAAGGCAAAGTTTGAGAGAAATGTTCAAAGTTTTTTTTAGTGATATTTTGTGTGTATATATCGCAATCTAAGATGGCGGAAATTACGGTCAAAGTCAAAACTTTTTTTTAAAGTTACAAAAACCCTTGATACCGATCGAAATATCAAAAATAATCGCTGAAACGCTCTTCAAGGACTAAATTTTGCTTCTTTTAACGAAATCAAAGTAAAAATTGAGAAAATTCTCGTTTTGGTACAATTGCACCCATAGAAGTAGTATTTTACTATGGCTGCTGTACCTTCGGCAGATTAAAGTCCACCCGCTTGAATCAACATTTAAAAGTCACTCACAATTCTTCATCCTACTTCCAATTGTTTAACAAAAATCGAAAAACTAAAAGTGCTGATTTCGTCGTTTACGACTCATCAGTACACCTTGTCTTAAGACCATGTGTATATCAGCAATGATGGCCATAGAATGATACTCAGACTATGTCAACTCGCCTTTTATACAATCCAGATCCTACGAATGCATCCAATCGTAGGATCTGGATTGTATAAAAGGCGAGTTGACATAGTCTGAGATCATTCTATGGCCATCGTTGCTGATATACACATGGTCTTAAGACAAGGTGTACTGATGAGTCGTAAAGGTCGTAAACGACGAAATCAGCACTTTTAGTTTTTCGATTTTTGTTTAACAATTGGAAGTAGGATGAAGAATTGTGAGTGGCTTTTAAATGTTGATTCAAACAGGTGGACTTTAATCTGCCGAAGTTATTTAGATGTGAAAAGCTCGAAAAATCGTCGCCTGGCAAGTCATTGTTGGGCATAACACCAAAATATTTTAGCAGCAAATCCTAAATGAAAAAAACTACGGTTGAGTGGCCATCCACGCGCTTTAGGATGGGAGTGGGTTGGAAATTTCTCCTTCGACTCCTACCCCTTAAAGCTTTCAGTGAAGAAGTAACTTTGACAATTTACTGAGAGGCTAAAGAATTTTTGAAATAGACGCCCGTGAAAGATTACCGGTCCTCACTGTCATTTCGGGCGCTCCGGTACATCAAATACCTTGCAACGTGCGTTTACCTGGATAACATCCAACGAGTACTGAGCCTGTATACAAACGTACATTTGATGAGCTGAATAATGACGTTTTCGAAATTCATGCACGCGATTATATGATTCAACATCAGTTATGTTATCCCTCAATGTCTTCAGATTCCCCCAACTGAACGTACTGCATGGATGATTTGGATTGCCCGTTGAAGCAATCAATTGTTCCTTTCTCACATCGTCATCCTGCATTTTAGAACGAAATTCCGAATCGACAGCTTCTCCTTCTCGCCTCATCGTATCCTGGAGCATTAGACACTTCAATGTATTACAACGTCTCTTCAAAATCGGTCTCTGCATTGCTAAATCCAGCACAACGTTTGATGTACTGATCAAAACCGTTCTCGTTGGGATATTTACGTGAACCCATAAAAACCATATGCTCCACAAAATGAGAAAGGCCCTGAATATCGCGAGGATCACTAAAACTTCTACACATGATTACTAGGTTAAAATTGATATTCAAGAAATTCAATATCAATTTTAACCTAGTAATCATTTGTAGAAGTTTTAGTGATCCTCGCGATATTCAGGGCCTTTCTCATTTTGGGGAGCATATGGTTTTTATGGGTTCCTATAGGAAATAATTTACCCAACATCAACAGAAACAGAACATGCGCCACCTTGTCTTAAGACCATGCGTATATCAGCAACGATGGCCATAGAATGATACTCAGACTATGTCAACTCGCCTTTTATACAATCCAAATCCTACGATTGGATACATGTCATTTCGTTTTAACAATTTGGAAGTAAAAGAATTGTGAGTTTGTTTCGGTTATTTTTTTTAATTTGGATTATTCTGCTAAGCAGATTACCACAATTCAACGACTATCGAAGGTAGTATTTACGTTTAATATTACGGCTCCAAGGGGCTAACCATACCCTCTGTGCAAAGAAGTACACAAACTGGCAATCAAGGTAATAATTGAGAAAATTCTCGTTTTGGTACAATTGCACCCATAGAAGTAATATTTTACTATGGCTGCTGTACCTTCGGCAGATTAAAGTCCACTTGAATCAACATTTAAAAGCCACTCACAATTCTCCATTCTACTTCCAATTGTTTAACAAAAATCGAAAAACTAAAAGTGCTGATTTCGTCGTTTACGACTCATCAGTACACCTTGTCTTAAGACCATGCTGATATACACACTATATACGGATGCATCAAATCGTAGGATCTGGATTGTATAAAAGGCGAGTTGACATAGTCTGAGTATCATTCTATGGCCATCGTTGCTGATATACACATGGTCTTAAGACAAGGTGTACTGATGAGTCGTAAACAACGAAATCAGCACTTTTAGTTTTTCGATTTTTGTTAAACAATTGGAAGTAGAATGGAGAATTGTGAGTGGCTTTTAAATGTTCTTTTAACGACAAAAATCGGACAACGCGTTTAGGACATAGGTTACTTGGAGTTAGGTAACGTCAAAGTTCTAAAAGTTCATATTAGCTGGGGCCCTTAAAACAAGAAATGTAAAATATTTCCCTTTTTAGTAGAAAGGACCAGTTATTAATGTTAATGTCCTGGTTCCAAAACGATTAACAGACCTTAAATATTCCGCTCTTTGTAGGCCACGCCCCCTTTTAAAGTTCGGAATGTAGAAGTAGGTTCAATGAATTAATGCTCAGACTCTGTTGAAGATAGGTCCTTCATATCGAGCTCAAAAGATCGAGAAAAGTTCAAATTTTTTTTTGTGCCAAAATACGGAATTTTCCTTAAACAAAAATTTTTTCGCAAAAACTTTCTTCTCAACACTGTTCTTCATTTATTTCTAGACAAATCTTCCGAAGAATGTGTATTTTTTTCTTCAATAGTGCAGAAGCTAAGCGCTATTTTCCCTCACCGTGTAAAAGAATCAATTGGGTTTTTCGCTAGTTACTTCGGTATTATAAGTGAGGACAGATTCTGTATAGGATTTTTCTTCAACGCTTATCATGAAAGTAACGTTCTTAAGCTCACTTAAGCTTCATAAATCGGTAGTTGGGGCAGCAATATCGCAACGATATGTACACAACGAAGTATGACGTCACTGTGTACGAAACAAGCAGGTTCTTATGCAGCTGCTACGCTAAGATGTGTGTAAACGTAAAAAAAAAATAATGACAAATTCCATACCGTTAGGGTTGTGATTCGATTCTGTTCGATGCTCGCTTAGGTGTTGCCAGATGTACTAGCGTGCGACAAAATCGTAAAAGAAATAATCTTTCAATCGAAGGCGTGGTTCGGAATTCACGCTAAGCATGTGGTCCCTAGCGTGGTTAATCCACACTAGCTGGCAGTTACTCAGTGTAACACCCCGGCAGTCGAACGAGACAGTGCTGCTCCCGACTAATCTGTGCCATTGGGATCATTATTATTATTAGTGCCATAGTCATAAAATATTTAACGTAAGATTGGAGGAACAGCTGCCACAAATCTTGTGGTGAATACAACAACCACCCACTACCAAATTCCCAAATTCGAGTTTTTTCGCATTAGTCTAAAGGTGGAGAACCAAAACGTGTTCTTCTCGTGGAAACACAAAGTAATTGCATAGTAACGTGCGTACCTGACCGAAGCCTTAACCGCACGGCCCCCATGGGAGAGGAATTGGGATACGCCCAATTGGCGCGAGTCGCCGAAGTGATTCTATCTATTGCGGCAGGTTTGCGTAACCCTCCGCGACCTAGATGAGGCCCGAATTACTATCATGTCTCTACTGAATTCTCACCAACCTGGTTGCCCGGGAAGGACTAGGAGTTCAGTCACCCATATCAAAGCGCAAGCTGTTTTGACGCAGCTCACTATCTACCACAGCCCCCGCGGTTCAGCGCCACTAGGCACCTCAACCAAACGCTGGGCCGGATGCGATCATATCGTATGACACACTACACCCGGGGGCCCCCCAGCCCCGCGGTACCGAATTTACCCTCGGTGGGGGCTTTCGCGGTAAGGCTCTTAACCAGACCACTTCGGTAGGGGTGTACGCAACCACCCCAGGCACCGCTAGGCCAACTCAGGAAACCATGG
Organism: Pseudolycoriella hygida; assembly: GCA_029228625.1. Taxonomy (NCBI): domain Eukaryota; kingdom Metazoa; phylum Arthropoda; class Insecta; order Diptera; family Sciaridae; genus Pseudolycoriella; species Pseudolycoriella hygida. Next base: position 22,502,747 of record CM055403.1, on the reverse strand, counting down.
TGGCGTCACTCACCAGTGGACCAACGGGTCGAAGCAAGCTAAGACCGTAAGCGACCAACCCCTGTGGTCTCGTAGAAACAATCTGATAACTGGAAGTTGTTATGCATACGAATCTTGAAGTTTTTGAAAGGGAAGCAGAAAAAAACGCGTCCTTCCCTCTTCCCGCCCCTTTGAAGTTACAATGCAGAGATATCTTCCACGAATTACTGAAAGAGAACGACTGAACGTAAAGTCACAATAATAAGGACACAAGCGAAAGTTAATCGACCGAAGTTGTATTCAAATTTTCGAATTTTCACAGCTATTTTCCAAGTTTTATTCGAAGTAAGATGCAAAATTCTATCACATCGTTAAAATAACTTCCTGTCTTAACAGAATTTCCTGTTTCCTTTCTGTAGTGCCTGAGTTTTGAAGCTTTAAGTTTTAAACCTTTACCGGTAACACTGACATATTACATTCAGTTTCGGCAGATTTTGTGACCCATTCGAAAAGGGGTTTGTTGCGTTTACCACGACGTTTGTAACCAATCGATTTTCGACCCGGGAGTAGGAGAGTAGGAGGGGAGCATCGATCATGCTCCTTAGATGACGAATCAGCAACAAAAAAAAATGTCCGTCCGTACGTCAACACGAGTAAAACTCAACCGATTTTCAAAAACTTTTTTTCCCTGAAAGGTTATCTTTTTTAGAATTGAATCCGGGCACTCTCGGCCCAAAGACCGTCGAACTAGGTCCGTTTAAGTGGTTTTTGGTCTTTTGTACATAACTCGAGTAACTCTTCTCTGATTTTCATAATTTTTTTTTTTTTGTTTGAAAGGTCTGGGCATGCCTCACAATGGAAGAAACATTTTTCGATTTTGAGCCCTTGGACTAAGCTAATGCACTTAGAACGAGTCTCTACTAGTTACCCATATGTTTTTTGTATGTACATAACTCGAGTAAATCTCTTCCTATTTTCAACATTTTTTTTAATCGAAAGGTCTAGGAATGTCTCACATGGAAGAAAATTTTTTTGATTAGAAACCCTTGCTCTCAGGACCCTAAAACGAGTTTCTAACGGGTAAATCCTAACTGATTTTGTTGATTTTTTTCTATTGGAGAGGTAACTGAGTACAAATTAGCCTCAGGTTGGCTCAAAGAGCAAATTAAGGGAAACCTTTTTTTCTATGAAAGTATGTGTCCGAGGCCTGTACTTAGGGTTCTAGGTCGGTCCTAAGGTCGGCCCTTGACAAAAAAATTTTTTTTGCTGTGTTGTAGAGTATATGTCCGAGACATTTCCTTATGCCCCTAGCTCGGTCCTAAGGTTGGCCCTAGCCCAAAAAATGGTTTTTTGCTATGTTGTAGAGAAAATTGAGGTGAACATTCTGTCTATTTGGAGATCAATTTTGTGCTTTCGGAAGGGTTTTTTACACCATTGCTTCGGACGTGTTTTTCAATGTTGCCCTCTCGGCAATTTCCAATACAATTTAATGTGGAATTAATATGTTCCAAATTATATCAATAAGGAAAGTAATCCAAAGAAGATATCTTTCGAAATTTTTTGCGAAACACGGCACAATTACTTAACAAGTGGGAAATTTTATGAGTTCTAGATACAAACTTCATTTAAATTGTACCAATTGCTTTATTTTTATTTAGCCTACTGCAGTTTCAAGCACTTATTGCTCATCATCAGGTTCTTGTACAAAAACTTGCATGTACCTTTAGACTACTTCAGTAGGCTAAAAAAAATAAAGCAATTGGTACAATTTAAATGAAGTTTGTGTCTAGAACTCATAAAACTTCCCACTTAATGTGGACGTAATTTCATACACTTAAGAGTTTAGGCAATTTACTAAAATACGTTCGACTCTTTTCGTAACATCTACTCTGTTTGCCACATCTATTCTGATACGTACGGGTCCGTTGCATATGTTTTTTTGCAACCACGTGTTTCAAGTTCATTGTTCTGCTTTTTGAGGCGTAGATTCAGCTATGAAAATAAGATAAGTGTAGCTACTTGACTTAATGTTTGGGGGCGATTTCATTTCACGGTACGGAATGCCTGCAGGATAATCCACCCCTGCAACTTAGTGTAGCCTAGCTACGTCCCTGTCCGATTGATAGGATTTTTAGATTTCCCGACAAAAGGATCGAGAAGAAAAATAACCGAAAGTGCGATTACTTATATACTTAATGCAACGTTCAAGACAATAAATTAAAAATTAAATTGTTCAACCGCACTTTATACTCATGAATTTCTCCACGGCCTTTCTCTCTTCGTTTAATCGAGTAAGTCAAATGGTAAAATGTTTCAACATGCAACCGTTTCTCTTTCCATATCTAAATCTTCAACTGTTTAGAGCTTTCAAGCATGTTGTAGTTCAAATATTTCTCTCCACAGAAACCGCTCTCCACAACATTTTCTCAACAGACGATGTAAGCGAAATACTTGCCAGTTACGAATTGATTGTCGAGCTTCAGACACGTTGATCGTGCTTATACTCTTCATTATTTCTTTATTTAAAAAAAAATTCAAAGCAATTTTTGTTTTGTTATTATTTAATTGTTTCGATTGTCGTGTATTTCGAACACCACAGTCTCAAATAAATCGATTGATATCAAAAGATTAAAGCTAAAAGTCTTGATAAAAATTATTTCTTATTTGTGTTTTAGATATTCTGTCTGTTTGTGATCGATGAATCAGGAAAATAAATAAAATCTGAATTGAATTTGAGTGTGAAAGATTCGACGAAAGAATCAAAACAGAAACATTGGAATGAGGAAAGTCCCATTTGCAATTTTTAGTTTCAACTGTTTTTAACGGTCGAATTGTGTCATGTATTGTGTTCAGTGTAAAATGTAAACGAAATTCTAAAAGGATTATTTATTTGAATGAAGACAAAAATTATTCAGAACAGTTTTTGCACTGTAAAAATCAGTTTGAGGAAAGCAAATGGGTTGATTTAGTCACCCATTGAATTTATCTGTTTTTGTATGTCAAGAAATTAATCGTTCGTGTATCAATAAAGAATTTTTGAAAAATCCGGTAACAGATATACGCGGGAGGGAAAAAAAATTCCAAGTTCAAATGAAGTGTGTAAATTATTTACCGAGCCGAAAATAGAACGCGTTTGAGTCTTTGTACATTTCTTCATTAATTTGCTTCTTTTTATATGCACAAAATTTCCAATTTTCAATATACAAATCATGGCCGACACATGCACAACAACTCCAAATTCAAATCGTCATTCCTCCAACAATGACGTAACACCATGTAAACGACTACCCCAACATAAAGTTGAACCGAGCACATCGTCGGGTGAAAAACTGGGTGGAATAATATCGATCGATTGCTGTACGGATCCAAGCAGTTGTATGACATTGTTCGATATTTTAAAGTCCTTCAATGCTCCCGTTTCGGAGGAACAGATGTGGGCGTTAATTTATCAATCTGTTAAATTGTACCGCGATGCCTTCCAGCACAGAGGAAATAATTTTAAGGATCTGAGAGTACCTGTATCAACACACAACTTAAACATACACCGTGACGGTAGCGTTCATGTCAGTTTTCAATCCAATGGTAAGTAAAAACATTTTTTTCCCTTACATTTTATATGAACTGCACAAATATAGTAAACGAAGGTCAATTCTCTTTTCTATTGATTTTTAAACTGTTGATTTCAATTCGGTTTGTGTTGTTCTTCGTGTTTTCTCTCTTAGTCATCGAATGATTCATCTTCTTCACCGTATCGAAGGGATGGTTTTCATAATTGTATTTTCTTACTAAATAGTTTTTCTTAACTGTCGAAAATTGCTTTCACTCTAAAATACTTACATACTGACTGTAGGCTACGAATGTATCTTTGCCGTACAACAATATGGAAACTTGAAAAGTATCAATTTTCGTCCTAGAAAACGCACTAAGCGTAAAAAGAAGCGGATATTTTTTTAAAGATTTTCTTTTCGTGTGGTACGCAAAAATCCCCACAAGTTCACAATACTTCAGATCACACTTTGCGCTACGTACAAAATAAAGATTTGGGAAAAACGTTCACTGACCGTCATTTTTTTCTGAAAGGGTGCCAAGACAAACTATCTACTACATTTCCCGCGAAACAGGTCGCGCGAAAAATTGGATCAGGACGACTTCGAGGTCTCTAAAAAGGCTCGCGAAAATTTGTAAACGATTGCTAGACAATAAACTTTGCCACCATTCGGAAAACCGTTCAATGTGCTCTATAAAAGAGACTGATCTTTCCTCATAGAGATGAACAATAAAATTGAACGGAAAACCGTCGACTGTATCGAAACTATTCAAAGTGTCCTTGGGTCATTGTCTTTGAATTTTTCTTATTTGGTCTGTGAATGAGTTTTCGCTGTTTTTTGCTATTTTTAAGCGTTCATTTCAATAACAAAACCAATGAATACTTTAATGAAAATATTGTTTATCCTTAGCCACTACTTTTTCCCATCTTTCAGGTAATTTACGGATTCCGTGTCGAAAGAATTCCTCATTTTTTGAGGCAAACCAAATCAAGTCAAGTCAAACCAATCAGACAGCCATTTTTCGATATCCTCGAAAGAAGTGAACTGATGTCCCATCAAATCGTTATTCATGCAATCGAATAAGTAATAATCAGAAGGGGCAATGTCTGGTGAATATGGCGGGTGGGGTAGAACTTCCCAGTTCGTTCCATTTAAATAGTTCTGCACAACTTTTGCGACATGTGGACGAGTGTTGTCATGTAGAAAAATTAACTTGTCATGTCTATCGCTCCATTCTGGTCGTTTTTCGGTCAGAGCTTGCTTCAAGCGCATCAATTGTTGTCGATAGCGTTCCCCATTAATTGTTTCACCAGGTTTCAGAAGCTCATAATACACCGCACCTTTCATATCCCACCAGATGCACAGCATTCTCTTCGAACAGTGAATATTTCGTTTTGGTTGCGATGGACCTGGCTCACCTGGCCTTACCCAAGCTTTTAATCGTTTGGGATTCTCGTAATAGATCCACTTTTCATCACCAGTCACAATTCGTTGCAAAAATCCCTTTCTTTTATGTCTTTGAAGCAATAATTCACAAGTGGTTTTCCTTCTTTCAACGTCTCTTTCTTTCAATTCATGTGGCATCTTTTGAATCATTCCAATTGCTTTTAGACGTTTGGAAACTGTTGTTCGATCAACTCCTAATGATTTTGCAAGATCTTCTTGCGTTTGACATGAGTCTTCATCGAGTAACGTCGTCAAAATTTTTTTGGACCACCTGAACGCTCTTTGTCTTCAACATCAAAATCAGCACTTTTGAAGCGTCGAAACCAGTGTCTGCATGTTGTTTCTCATAGAGCATGTTCACCATAAGCTTCTATAAGTAATCGATGAGCTTTAGCCGCACTCTTCTTTATTTTAAAGAAGTACAATAAAACTTCCCGCAAATGAACCTTTCTTGGAACAAAATTAGACATTTTTAATGAATGAAAAATTTATGTTCTGCTAAGAAACGTGTTATATTGTTTACTGAATTTTATTGACAGTAATCATATCTGTAATAATTATTTCGCATCTTCGGGAAAATTTATTTATCTTCGAGGAGGAAGCTCGTATCTCGAGCCGAAGGCAAGGGATGCAATCCTCCGAGAGGATATAAACTATCCTGCAGAAACGTAAGAGTTTTTATGCACCGAAGCAAGAAATCAACAAAACAAATTTTGATACGACACAGCAATGTATGACTTATCTCCCTAGACAGCCACTGAGGTGTATAAAAAAATTTAGTTTGACTGACAGTAGCTAGCTATAATTTTATCTGACGCCATCTAAAAATAAACAGCGAGAACTCATTCACAGACCAAATACTTCAGGCTTTCATACTCCAAAATCTTTTGTCAGTTTCTAAGGAAGGCTAAAAACAATCGGCAGCTGACCAATTGCCGTTGTAAGAGCATTTAGCGCACAATATGAAGAAAAGGATTGATTTTATCCGTCGTAATGGAGTAGCTGAAAGTCGATAATTTTTTGAAGTATACCCGATGGCTTCATGTTTCGAATTAGATATAAAATTGTCAAAATCCAAAATTGACTTAAAAGGTTGCACCGATTTTTTCGCGCCACCCGCTAACTGCTATGCACACTCAATAAATGGAATTCGGCATGTACAACTCTCCAGCACATCTGGAGTACATTCTCATGTACATCTGTAGTGTATAATGTACACACAACATGTAGAATGTACATTGTACTTGTTTAATGAACGATTCATTTGAACAATGTACCTCCAGCTAAATCAATGGTTTAAGAGACACTATGTACAAGTGGCATGTACATTATGAACAACTGATACGTACAATGTACAACATCATTCTTTTTACTAGTGACATGTAGAATGTACACTAGGGGTGTCCAAAATACAAAAGTGTCGAAAAGTTTGGGGCACTCCAAAATCGTCCCGGATCAAGTTACGCCCATATACAATCTTGATCAGGGATCAAAAACCTTTTGTTTTTCGGTTAGTGCCCCAAACTTTTCGATACTTTTATTTCTCCATACATTTTTGGACCTCCCTGTACACATCCATTGTATAATGAACGAGTAGTATGTACAATAAACGTACTCACGTGATGTGCAATGTACAACTGATGTATTTACGTGATGCGCAAGTGATAAGTACAGTGTACAACGGATTATTTTTCACAAATGACACGTACAATGTACAAATCCATTGTATGACGAACAAGTGAGTTGTACATTGTACAAGTGACTTGTACATTGTACATGTGAGTCGTACATTGCAGTAACAACGTATCAAAATAACAGTGTTTATGAGCAATTCCACAGTCCATTACCTTTGGAACGGTCTTTGTTGGCTAAACTAGGCAAAAAGATGATAGTTATGTCGTAGGAAGGAGTTGCAGGTATACCTTATATCAATACAACACAACTCTCATCTTTGCCTAGCTTAGCCAACAGAGACCGTTCCAATGGTAAACGAAATGCGGTGAACTTAAAATGGATTTGGTGAATACCGACCTTTTTGCATTAACATTTTGTGAAAATACAATGTACGTTCTACAATCTAATATGCAACGTGCAGCTGAAGTGTTCAAGAACAGCTTGTACATTATGCAAATGTATTGTACAATGTACTTTTACATGTACAATATACAGCCAAAGCCTTCAAAATAGCTTGTACATGTACATTGTACAATAGAGAGCGTCAGATTGCAGTCGCTAAATCCTACCAAAAACGCTAAACTCTAACGATAAAGGCAAAACGTCAAGATTTGACAGCAAGTAATTCGTGAAATTTTCTACATTTGTTGAGTACTAATCCTGGAGTAGCGTTGAACCTATATTTTATTAGCGACAGTGAAGTGGACAGTTAAATTGTCTCAATAATGCACAATTGAATGACTCAAGCGTGACTTCTTGCAATTATTGTAGGTTAAGTTAAACTTGACACGCGTACGTCCTTCAATAATGCACTATTGAGACAAATAAATTTGCCTCTCTCACTGTCGCTAGCTTTGTAAACATCAGATCTACGAATTTAATCAATAAAATGCAGGTTTAATTCTACTGCAGAATGAACATGAACAATCACCGAATTATGAGAAAATTTCACGAATCGACAGACAAAACCAAACGCATTCATCTCTGTCAAATGTTGTCATTTGCCTTTATCGTTAGTGTTTAGCGTTTTGGTTGGATTTAGTGATTGCAATCTGACGCTCTCTATTGTACGTCTACCTAAACCGATGGTTTAAGCGACACTATGTACGGGGCAAACGTACAAATGTACAAGTCTCACGTTCGTCATTTTTTTGGGGTGTATTTTGGAGAATTTGCAAAGCTAGGGATTTTTTTGGAAATGTTAGTAATTTTCAAAATTTTTCGTTTCTCAGCTTTTCAGACTTGTTTTCTAGGGTTCCCGCCTTTTCATCTTCTACGTTAGTGTGAGGAAACGTGAACTTTACCTCATTGTTTTTCGCTGTGGAAGTGCATTTCCGTATCAAAATTTCCTCACTACTTCTGTACTTTATCCTGTTAGTTTCCCGCAGATGTGTAGATAATAGACAAATTCTCTCAACATTTCATAATTAAAGTTTTCTTTGGAACGGAAATAGCGAAAGTGACGCTAAAACAAGAAACATCTACTTTGGAGAATCCACGGAATGTTAAGTTTATTGTTGATAACTCATCTGCGGAGAATTCAAGAAATGTAATCCCATGACTGCGTTAGTAAATTTTCTTCATTGTGACTAAGTAAAGCATTTTTAGTTTACTATAAATAGTGGGAGTGTCAGAGTTGATTACAGTAAAAAACATTTCAAAATACCTCGTTGTGCTGAACAAATTTGTCTCAAATCAACCGTCCAAGAAAGCACATTACTTCACTTACGATAATTGATAAATTCAATCAATTCCAAAATTTCGATAACAGAATCTTTACCCATGATCGATGATACAAAAAACTGTCGTGAAAAAGTGACACAATATCTCACGTACCACATTTCCAAAAATAATTAACAAACACAATCTTTAAATGAAAAAATAAAGCTACAATATTATTGATCAAAATGCATTACTCTTGATTCGTTGACACGTGACACACGTGCGTGCTAATAGGCATACCATATGTGTTTAAAATTTGTTTTTTTTCCTTTGTATAGTTAGACGGTTTTAATGACAAGCGCACGAAAAATTTGATTATCTACGTGACTGATATTTTTTATGATAAAAGGTCGGGAAAAAAATGTTAAATGAGTTTCAACACATTCTTTTCGTTGCTTAATGTGTTTGTCGATGATTATTAAAAAATTCAATTTATATCATAAATACAAGAAGTTGGTGTTAATGGGTTCTAGTTCTTTTTATGGAAGGCATTTCTGATACTCCAAGTCGCATAAATAAATTCTACATTGAGAAATATGATGAATTACCGATAAACAATGTTTGTTACGTCCCAAAAAATCAAAACTTTCATTGATTTTTTCGAAGAGATTCGTCGTGAGACATGGGATGCGAAAGTTGTTCAGAAACAAACTATCACTCGATATTCTCTACACAAAGCACTCATAATTGGTTCTAAAAAAACCCTTAATTCGAAAGGCTCCTTCCCCTCATTTTCGGCGTGAATGACGATTAACGATAGAAACATATCTTCAACGAACATTCCAATTCCAATTTATTTATTTACAATTTTCAATTACATAATTACAATATGCTCTCCCACTGTGCGCATTGCTAAGGGAAGTGATTAGAATTTTTAAATTTAATCTAGAAATCTCTCAGCATGAGCAAAGTTGCATGGGAAGCTTTGTGAACACATCAAAATTATTTCTTAAGGCCTTGCCACACCAAATGCATTTTCATGTGACAACACCATTTAGAGCACTGTTTCTCTTGAAAAATATTCAACTAACCAATCATGTATTTTAGATATGTGTCACGTGACGCTCTCTCCATGTACATGCATTGGAATTCTTATCAAACAGTAGAGATGAGCGGGTTGCCCGAAACTTCGAAAAACCCGACCCGAACCCGAACCCGAATTGTTTTTTTCGGGTTTCGAAAATTTTAATCGGGTCGGGTTCGGTCCGGGCCGGGTTTGGGAACAGCTCGGGTTTCGGGTTTCGAAAAATTTTATCGGGTCGGGTTGTTGTATGATTTTATTCGGGTCCCGATCCTTTATTGACTTTTTATATTTAACAAAACTCGTCTAAATTTTATCATATTACATTACACGAATTTTGTTTTAGTCTAAGGTCCGTGAAGAAATAATTGAAATAATTTTTGTTTCGAAGTAATTTGGGTTGTGAGTTTCGAAAAACTTGAGTGTCTGGATCGGTTCGGGTCGGGTTTTGAAACAGTTCGGGTTTCGGGTTTCGAAAATTTTAATCGGGTCGGGTTTAGAAACAATTCGGGTTTCGGGTTTCGAAAAATTTTATCGGGTCGGGTTCGGTCCGGGTCGGGTTCGGTCCGGGTCGGGTTTCGAATGGTCGACCCGCTCATCTCTATCAAACAGCGCTGTCACATATTTTCTATAGAAAATTTTGTAAACATGGCGCTGTCACTTTGTCCTACAGAAACAATGTAAACAAAATGATTTTTTTGGTGTTCAACTAAAATGGTTCTGAAATAATTAGATCTGAAAAATAAATGTTGGCATCGGAGACGGGAATCGAACCACGGCATTTCTTCGATCTCCGGGCGACGTTCTAACCAATTGAGCTAATCCGACACATTTAATTTTCAGATCGAATTTCGAACCGTTGTTACATTACGTAATGCATGTGTACTTCGGACGATACTTTTTCATACACTTCACTTAGAATCTTCAATGAATTTCAATCCAGGCTTTCAGAGCGAAATTGGCGAAAAATATTTCTATAGAAAAAGTGAGGCGAAAGAAAACGTCAGTACCGGAAGGGGAAATTTTACATACAAAATTTAGCTGGGGAAACGGTACTGACAATCGATTTTCGCCAATCAGCTGTTCTCTGAAAGCGTGTAGTAGTTTGCATTGACAAATCAAATACTTTCACATTATGAGACAATAAAAGTTTGCTAAACGTTCTGCTTGAACTTCAATCCGAAAAATTGAGCATAAAGTATTAGGTATTAATCATCAGACATCTGAAATTGATGTTTATTTTTTTGCGCTTGAAGTCCAAACAATAAAAATTGAACTTCAATTTTTCGTGCTGAACTTCAGATTTGTGGTTTTGAAGTTCAATTTATTTTGTCCAACGAAATCAAATGATTTGCTGTTCACGTTGGAGAACTGTGATCATCATTTGATTTGATTTCACAAAATTTTGATTTGATTTTCGAACCCTGATCCGTACGTATCAGAATAGATACGGCAAACAAAGTTGATGTTACGAAAAGACTCGAGCGTATTTAAGTAAATATTGCCTTACGTCCACATTAAATTGTATTGAAAATTGCTGAGAGGCAGAGCCTATTATTTGGGAATTTTTTTTGGAAATTTTGATTTCAGTCCCTCATAACGCTCATAACCTGTAGAAAATAATGCCATTGTGTTATATTATCCGATACGAAAAACATTTGTTCTACCCCTTTCTTGTTGAGCGCTAGAAGGGCCTTTATGAGGGTAGCAAAACTCAGCCATCACACTTCGCAGAAAATGCAAATTGTTTGTTTGTTCATTTAATTATGATTTTACTTAGGGCAACTAGGCCAAAATGAAGGTATTGGAGCCTAATAAAAATTGAAATTAAAAAATAAAAATTTTGCTGAGCAGACAATCCAAAATTTCGAATTTTCAACTTGTCTGGAAAGAGACGCCCTTCATCATAAAGTTTACTATTGAATTATTATTTGGAAATTTTGTATATTTTTTTTTGGGAAATTGTGGGAATTTAATTTTGGAATTTTTTGGGAATTATTGAGAAATTTTGGGAAAGTTTAGTGAATTTTGGGAATTTGTTCCCAAATAATATCCTCTGCTGAGAGGGCAATATTGAAAAACCCGTCCGAAGCAACGGTGTAAAAAACGCTTCTGAAAGCACAAAATTCGTCCCCAAATAGACGAAAATGTTCACCTCAATTTTCTCTACAACATAGTAAGGAAACATTTTTTGGGCTGGGGACGACCTAAGTCCGGCCTAGGGCCCTCAGGAGAGGCCTCGTCCAAATACTTACATAGACAAAAATATTTCTCTCAATTTTGTCCACAACATAGCAAAAAACCATTTTTTTGTCTAGAGCCGGCCTGAGGACCGACCTAGGGCCCTAAGTAGAGGCCTCAGACACATACGTCCATACACAAAAATGTTTCCCTAAATTTGATCTGCAACATACAGTGAGGTACTTTTCGATTTAAACAATTTTATGTCTGTCAGAGTTTCAAATGTCATTAACATCAAATCACATACCTTTTACATTGAGATACTTGGTTTGTACTTGGTATGTACAAAAAACACGCAGGGCCCTAGCAGAGACTCGTTTGTTGTGCCCTAGCCAAGTCTAAGGACTCAAATCCAAAAAAATTTCTTCCATAAACTGTCGGTCATGCTGAGATCTTTCAAAAAATTTTATGAAAATCGAAAAAGACTCGAGTTAGGCTTAAAAAAACGAGGAAGAAAAGGCGTTTTGAAGCCAGTCATGGGCCTGACATCAGAAGATAGAAGAGGATTATTGAGCGTCCAAATTTAGTCATATTCGAATGTCTTTCTTTTTTCGAGAGTCTCAGTAATCCGCAGGTCATATGTCTAAGGCTAAGCCTTGTTGGCCTTTTCACGATCCCACACGCCCTTCACCACAGCAAATCCCATGCGAAACTGTAGCGCAACCGACTCCACAACCCGTTATGTACAACGTGCTCTAACCGGCTGTGTCACAGCACAACATGCAACACTACGGAAAAGATATAGGTTGTGCCTTGAAAAGGCGTGAATGAGATAAAAGACATTCAGAAAAGTATGACATACCCAGCCCCCGTAGGCCTGGATCATTTTAACAATCCTGGGTATTGTCTCTCCGAAATCCACTCCTTTAATAGCGATTTGAAGGGAATTGTCGTGTCTTCGCGGATCGACGAGGGGATAGAATTGTAAATTTTTGTATCTGCAATAGTTATTGACCTTCTTCCTCTCACAGTTGTACAAGTACCTAAGACTATCACTGGAGGGTTTCTAAGATTCGTAATCTCTACTGTAATTGCATTATGCGACTTCCTTTGCAGTGCATCATGCATGAAACAGGCTACGTTTAGTTGATACAATCCAGATATATTAAGAACACCCCAGCAGTGAGTCCTAAATAGATCAACGGCAGAATGCGGCTGCTTTAATTTGCAAACATGCTTCAAGCAACGTTTTTGCGAAATCTGTAGTTACTTAAGGTCCGAAGCATTTGCACTACCCCAGGCTCCTACCACGTAGTTCAAATGTGAATGCCCAAGAGAATAATAAATCCTCATCAAAATAGACTTAGTTAAGTTATGTTTTATCTTACAAAGCACTCCGCTAACGCACATTGCTAACAACATTTTGTCGTGGGTTCAGAAGATATTTTTTCTGAAGGGATATATTTTTTGTCCGGAGTATAAGTTCTTAGAACATGCACCTCAATGACACCTTCATTTTTTACATCTCTTAAGCGTTAAAATGTCTCTGTCATTTCGATTTCTTAATCGCTGTACTTTTGGTTTAAATTATCGATCACGATCGAGTGAAGCATTGCAGTGCTGTTGTTCGCTACCAATCTAAAGAGATTTATCAACATCTTATGCACAAGTCGTGTTATTCAAAAAATTATGTGGCTGTGAATGTTACTGAAAGTACAAGTCTCACAATCTTTAATTTCCTTAGACGCGTCGCTTCATATAATGGAAAGTAAAGAAAATGGAATTTCATCTTGTTAAATGTATAATTACTCAATCGATTTATTGTCAAATCTTTCTTACTGTTGCATTCCACACATTACATTTAAACGCAATTCACAATAAAAGTATCTGGGAACAAACGTGGACCACTGCATAGTGCAAAACGAAAGCAAATTGTTGTTGAATTGCATGTTATTTGCACGTTAACTAACTGCGTTTTTCACATCAAACTTAAACTTATGATGCCACAGATTAATTGACCAACTAGCAATTTAATTATATGTGAGAATTTAGAGAAATTTTATAATTATAATCGAAAAATGCACTTGAAACAAATGACATTGCTTTTTCGGTTGGTCATCAATCAACAAGTAGTAATATTCCTTTCGATGGAAAATAGTCATTAGAAATGCCGATACAATAGAAAAACATGCAAATTCAATATCCGTCACCATTTCTTAAATATTTTTTAAATTAGCGGTTGAGTAACCTATGGAGTGCATACGTTAAATGCAAATAAGACTGCAGCTGAGTCTGTAGAGGTCAAAAGTCAGTCGATACCAACTTTTGAAATGTCAAAGTCCTTGCTATTGCGTTTTTTTTTTTCTTTTTTCGTAAAGTTTCTTAAACACTAACAAAAAAAGTTGACCAAAACCTTCAAGCAAATCTTTTTTTCGATTCATAAGATCATCTAGAACAACTTTGCAGAAGAAAGTATATAAGAATATACACTCTCCGAGCTGCGCAATACAGTATTAATTTACATATAATTCGTAAAAAGTGATCCAACGATTTGAAAACTTCGTAGAAAAATGTCAATCAGCTGATCACTTTTTGCGAATTATATTGAAACTAGCATGGTTACCCGGGCTTCGCCCGGGATATTGTTTCATCAACCTTCCGAAAACATCGTTTTCTGAGATTGAGGTGATTATTACGAACGTAGAACCAGCCTTGGACCTAAATCAGGGGATGACGCCCACACTACAGAGTGTAAGATGTTTCCCTCAATATTTTCATCAATACATCAAATAGAACTTATACTTCATAAAACAACCTCATATCTTGTAGCAAGATTAAGATGCACTATATGAAAGATGCATCCATCTGCACCTGAGTACACTTCACTGCACCTTTGTGCACCTGAGTACACTTCACTGCACCTTTGTGCACCTGAGTACACTTCACTGCACCTTTGTGCACCTGACTACACTGCAATAAGGTGCACCAAGGTGCTCCAAAGTGCAGTAAGATGCTTCAAGATGTAGTAAGGTGAACCAAGATGCATCAAGGTGCAGTAAGGTGTGTTAGTGCACTGAGGTGTTGTGTAGTGAGGTGCACCAAGGTGCAGTGAGGTGTAGTGTAGAGAGGTGCAGCAAGGTGTAGTCTTGCGCAGCTCGGAGAGAGTATATTCTTATATACTTTTTCCTACAAAGTTGTTCTATGATGTTGATCTTATGAATCGTAAAAAAGATTTGCGTGAAGGTTTTGGTCAACTTATTTTTTAACGTGAACTGGGCTATAAAACACATATGTAGGAAACCAAAAGGTGGTTTATGAGCAAATTAAACACCGAAAGCTTTCAATAAAATAAAAAAAAACTATGTATTTAATCGTAAAAACGTGTTACGTCGACAAGGGCTCTAATCAGAATTATCCTGCATTCCTTACACAATACAATTCCATTGTCGTTTCACTGATTGACAAATTTTACTTACTTTACCAATTACGCCTGATCCTACACTCCCCCTTAAAACAACATTTGTTCTCTAATGTTTAATTTGCACTTTTTTCGTCCGCTAAAGCAAATCATCCTATCTCAACAGGTCTGAGTTTCAAAAGCTGTACACCAACTTCCTCGGTAGGTTTCGTGATGGAGTTGATCTGTTTCGGTTTCGTGCCCATTGATCTGCTTATTCCATTCTCCGTGCAATCTTGAGAGACATGACCAAAATCGCATTTAAAACATCGTTTGCCTTGATCTAGACATGCTTTTTGAAGATGACTTTTCGACCCACAATTTTTGCATCGTACAACTGCCGATGATGCTTTAGCTTTGTGCTTTGTTTTTAACCTTGAACTCATCGAAATCCTCCGCATCGTACAAAATTGATTTCTCAGTAGCTCCTTCGGCTAAACCGTCAACATTGTATCGAACCATAGTTCTTCCAACTTTGGACCAATTTTCTTCATTTGGAATTCTTTCTTCAGCGTTGCGACCAACAACTTATAATCGATTACAGTTTTGTCCGCCACCACAGCGCTTCGTGCTGCACCTCTTAACAATTTCTGCATTTTATTCCATTCGCACGTCTTTGCTACATCCTTGAACCTTTCCAATGTGTCCTCCACATCCTTGGAGACAAAATTGGATGCCATTTCCAGGGAATCTTCGAATTCTCCTTCTTCGTCGTCCGTCAATATTTCTCGAAAAGCCGCCTCAGCGTCTCCCTCTACTAACGACGCTATCAATCGTTTCTCCAATTCAACTTTTTTCCGATATGCAATTGATAATCCACGAGTCTGAAGAACTTTATGAAGTTCTCTTGTAGTCAAACTTCCGATAAATTCTTTCATAAATCTCGATATCCAGTACCAACAGCCGCCTCGATAGCATACAACACAACCACACTGTCCTTTGTATTATTCGTAAACCACGCGCTTTCAATATAAATTTTCTGGAATTTTCTACCCTTTACTCTTCTTCTCTCACTTTTGCAGATTAACGAATTTTAGTACTCATCAAATCTTAGCACTTTTCAACAACCTTAATGATTTCCTTTCTTAACACTTATCGTCTTTTCAGCTTTTCACACTTTTCGACTTCTTAAACTTAACACTTTTCGTCTTTTCAAATCTTATCGTTTATTCTTTCTTATCGTTCTGTTCCCTTTCAGGTTCAAAACCGGGTTGAGCCCCCATGTAGGAAACCAAAAGATGGTTGATGAGCAAGTGAATAACCGAAAAGTTTTTATAAAATAATTATTAATTCCACAGTCCGTTGCTGTTGGAACGGTTTCTGTTGGCTAAACTAGGCAAAAATGAGAGTTATGTTGTATGAAGGAGTTGCAGTTACAACTTACATCTAACTTTTCTCAAAACAACACAACTCTCATCTTGTCCCCGTTTAGCTAAGAGAGACCGTTCCAACGGTTAAGGACTGTGGAAACACCCGCTTAATCGCAAGAACTTGTTAAGTCGACAAAGGTTCTAATCAGAATGATGTTGTATTCTTTACACAATTTAATTCCATTGTCGTTTCACTGGTTGACAAATTTTATTAACTTTACTGTTACGCCTGATCCTACACATATACCTCAACCTCATATATTCATCGCTTGATTCATAACTTTGGCGTTTCAAACGTCATTTTGACATTTGGAATGGACAGACTTTTGATAACAGCAGACCACCCGGGTGACAGGTCTTTGTCAAATATATTGGCTTCTATAAGTAGAGACATTTAAGCGTAGTAAGAAAAAATGGAACATTCAAGAAGCACAAAAATCGCATAGAAACTTCTGCCATCTACATAACGTGAAAGTCGCCAATACTGCCGTAATTTGCATGAGAAACTTAGTGCGAAAGAGAGAAAAAAAATCTATGCAAAAGTCCATACAAAATTTTTTGTCTCTTTCACACTAAGTTTTTTATGCAATTAGGGCAGAATAGTGGCTCATTCCACGTACCATTCTACCGTTGTAAATAATGTAAATGTAGATGTCTTGTAAACGGGGGAACGAGTATTTTGTCTCATGTTAATATAAATCACATTGCAAGAGTGAAAGAGATGAAACATAGTATTTACTATTCAACATGAAGTTGGTTGCAATTTTGATATTTCGTTTATAGTTTAGTTGCAATATTTACACTTCATTCATAAAATGAAAAGAACTGTCACCCGAGTGCAACAGGTTCAGTTGTGAACTTAGGAGGTAGCTAAGACCCGTACGTTTCCATATGAAATCAATTCTCCATATTTGAAGTTCTGCTTTTTCTTTTAAAATCTGATTTATCTGAGCGACCTGCGAATTGCCCAAAAAAATATCGGAGTAAGGCATTGGCTTTGTCTATGAGACCCATGTCAAAACATCCTCTTTTTTGGAAATCGAAATCCACGGGATTCTTTACGAGCGATGTTGGCGTTGATTTCAAATGTTAATATTTTACATAAACGATATGTAATGTCAACCGGGCACTTTTTTGACAAGACTAGTCTTCTAACTGAAAAATTTCAAGAGAGAAAAAAATTTGATTTTTTTGCGCTAAGTGTTGCACCCCACGCTGAAAATTACCGATTATGTGAGTAGAATAATTTTCTCAATAAATTTTAGTTCTCGCGTAAACATAAAATGATTTCATTTTCGAATGTCTTAGCATTGCCTAATAATCCTTAAATCAAGTTAGGCGAATCATTTATTATGTTTCCAATTAATTGTAGGTAGCACATTTTGACTCAAATAAATGTATTTTATAAATCACATAAAATTATACTAATAAACAATAATGAATCAAAATTTATTACCTACACGTAAAATTGCTTGGATTACATAACATCAACATGTAAATTGTAACCGTAAGATATTTTCGTACGTTGCATTTTGCACCAAAATGCAATTTGACGTTATATATTTAACAAGTGCTTACATGGTCTAAACAAACATGAAGCTATTGCATGCTATGCGATAAATAAGAAATTTATGCCAAAAAAAAACTGAGCCTTGCCTCAAATTATGCAGATGTGAAATTCAAATGCACGGAATTTCAAAATCATTAGATTGCGTGGCGTTAGAGTACAACGGTTCGCTTAAAAAATCGATTTGGTTCGCTTGAACGGCATATTATTTTTAAGAACTATATGGAAAAAAGATGTGTGTGTGGGTCTTTCATGCATGTTAATGATGATAACAAAATTATAAAATTTTTCGTTATTTCCGACAAAAGTTCAAATTGACATTCTCCCAAATATTCACTAGAAGACTTCGCAAATCCTCTATGTAGCAACCCATTTGAATTGACTCAGTAAATGTACATTTATCGTATCATCGGTAAAACTCGAGTACTGAATTTTTAAATAAAAACGGGTCACACGCTTTGGCACCCATACGCTCCTCGCCACCTTGATGGCGAATGGGAATGGAGGAGGTAAAAACTTAGACAATTTTTTGGAGGGCGTTTCGCGAATCCACTAACGAGGGTGTAAATAATTTAAAAAAATCCACTTAACGTCAGATCTCACCGGCAAATTTCAGAAGTCAGTCTGGTGCCGAAAAAGTTCCTATAACAATATTGGATGGGGGTCCGAGTACATTTCTATGTACTCGGTTCTGATTTGGCACCAGGCTGCGTACTTGAGACATATGAATAGCCTGATAGAAGGCAGCCTGGTGCCGAAAATCTGTAAATTTCATGGAAACGGCCGATACGAATACTATACGTCGCATAAAATTCAACTTGGCACCAAGCTGCTGCTGCCCTCTATATAAACATTAAAAAATCTTGAGTACGCAGCCTGGTGCCGAGTTGAAATTCATATGACGTACAATATTTGTTACTGCCGTAACGATTACATTAACATATTTTCGGCACCAGGCTGCCATCTATAAGGCTACTCGTACAAATCAAGTACGCAGCCTGGTGCCGAGTTGGAACCGAATGCATGACTACGTACTAGTTCACCCATCCAACATTGTTATGGGAAGTGTTTTGGCACCAGGCTGCCCAGCTTGAAATGCAGACTTCCACTTGCTACAATTTTATGAAGGCTGCGTTCTTCAGACCCAAGATCCAATAAGTTCAGCCACTAGAAGAAAGACCAATCTAGTTCCTGAACTAACTATAATTTCGGGATCTTTTACTCAGTTCTAAAAAAATGGTTACAAATAGGGCTTGATTTTAAAACCATGACGTTAAGACGTTTAATTTATTCATAGAGAAAATACTTGCTTATCACATGCACACCTATGAGGAAACAATGCATGTGTAACTAAGTTTAAATTCGACCCGTACGCATTAGAATAGATGTGGCAAAAATAATAGATACGTTGCAAAAAGACTCGAACTAGAGGTGTGCGGGTCGACCTTTTTAGGAAGCCCGACCCGAACCGAATCCGATTCGAAATTAAAACCCGAAGCCCAACCGCCCGGAAACTACTGGCAGCTCAATCCGACCCGATCCGAAATTGAAACCTGACCGACCGAAAGTGATTCGGGTAGAATTCCGTTACCGTTCGATAAGTTAAACTCAATCATGAAAGTAGAAAATACAATGAAAACCGACAAAAACAGTTTCTGTAGGTTTTTTCATGCTTTGCGCAGGAAGTGTGTACTAGGTTCGAAAGTCATTCAACTAGATTCTCACTTGTTGTTGTTGTTTATTTGCCATGAAACTTTCCGAAACTTATTGCCGCATTAGCCCGAAAAGCAAAACAAAAGAACATTTCATTTTACCTCACACACTTTGTTGTGCATTATCACAAAGTGATATCACTGTGTAAATTTTAATTACACCTTTTACACAAAATAACTCTTCAAATGTTTAAGTTTGCTAGTCGTTCGTCTCACAAGCGTGTGACGTTCTTTTGTGTAAGATCATTACCAAAATATACTTACAACAATGACATTGATAACTAATATATTGCAATACATCATTGTTTCATAGTCGATGGGATTTGGATAGTTTAGGATGCATCATTTTCAAAATTTCTTTTTGTAGCAATATTATCAAACCCGAATCGTAAACCCGATAAAAGGTACACTCGAAACCCACCCGACCGGAAATTTTAAAACCCGATACCCGACCGACCGACGACGTGCGGGATTTTCTAAACCCGAGAACCCAAAACCCAAACCCGTGAAAATTAGTATATGCAATTACGTCCATATGAAATCAGATTGGAAATTGCCGAAAGGGATTGAAAAACCCGTCTGAAGCAACCGCAAACCTCTCCAAATTCCGATAAAAAGCCTAAAATTTAAAAAAAAAATTCAAAAAATTTTTAATTAAATTAAAGCTGAAAGTTTAAAAGTAATTTGCTTAAGTATTTGGTAACCTTTATTAAGTAATTTGCTAACGTTTCAATAAGATTTAGATTTATAAGATTGGGTCAATCCTTTTTTGGTCCTTGAAACACAGATCAGAAGATCCTTTGTTTCTTATCCCGTTATGAAAATGTAAAATGTAAATCTCGAAAACCTCCCAGTTCCCACAAGAAACCTGTCTACAGCGGCAGAGGGTACTGTTGCAGGTTGAACCATATGACTTCCTAGAGTCCTAAGCCTCAGTGAGGAGAAAACTTTGGGCATTCGCATATAACGTCAACGCCCGTTTCCTTACTTAGGCCGCAGGTACAGTTAGGATCGTTTCAATAAACTTTCTAGTTAAAAACAATGTGTTGAGAACATGATTTTTTTCATAGAAGACTGGAAAGCCAAAAAAAAAGTACATTACATTGGACCCTGCGAAAGTAATTCATTACATGAAGACACAATTTTGTGGTAAGAGCCAAACTTACGAGTGCTTTCTTGAGCAACTAGCTTTGGAAGCTGTTGTTTCAACGAGTGTAGAGTTTGCAAATCCGAGCCGAAGGCGAGCTATGTAACTGCACGAGTCAAAATCAGAACTTCCGTGAGAGTGGCTCAAAATAAACGAGTGAGTTTGCGAGGTCACAGAAATATTTCCGTAGTAACGAATTATGTAGCAAGGTTCAATTTGTACAATGTTTTACTACCGACCCCATGCGAAAGCAGAATTTTACATACAAATTTACGAAAAATCTACAGAAAATGTGCCATCATGAAATGGATCATTTTCGTTGGGGGCATATCGACATTATATGATCCACTTTCGCATGGGCTTCATTCGATTTCTTTGTTTTGACAATAAAATTTTTTCGGAATCTGAAATGAATTCATCGCGTCTAAAAAGTTCGGCTGGAGGCGAAAAAATCGGCTTGAATTCGGCTTGAGCCGCCGATTTTTGAGCAGTCTGTAATTTCTGATCGTCTAGCCGCCGCCGCACAGTGTATTTTTTATAAGGTTTTGCGGCTTGGGCTTTAATTTGTACAATTTTCAATATTTTGACGTTTCTTTTTTTTCGTTTTTAATCGGAAAGATTAAAGGACAAACGGTTTTCCTTTTCAGTTCGAAAAATCTTCTGACTCCCGTGGGAACAAATGAGTTGAGGAGAACCAAACTTCTGTAAATTAAAAACAATATATCAGTGTGACTGGAGACGTGTTGAGTGTTTAGAAACAAAATTTCAAAAAAATCAAAAATATTTTCAAGATTTCACTCTCTGGTCAAGAACTCAAGGAAGCAGGCTGGTGCCAAGTTGAAACTTTTTGGGAACAATATCCTTGTTGGCGTCGAGAGTCTGGCGTAAAAAGAATTTTGGCACCAGACTGCCTCCCTATAGCTGTCATACGGATTCGGTATTCTTTGTTCTAGAACTCAGGGAAGCACGCTGGTGCCAAGTTGAAACAGAATTTTGGCACCAGGCTGCCTTACTATAAATGGTCAGAAGAAGAACGTTTTCCTTGGTCTAAAAAAAAAAAAAAAAATTTTGATCCATTCCAAGCAAATTCCCTGCAATATATAGCCAAAGTGGCAATACTCTCAACAAAAAAAATTGGTTTTTGACCATACAAACGTTTTCGTCTCTGGACGTGGGAGTCCTGAAAATTTATTGATCGAAAGGAATTACAGCTGTCCTATATTCTTTTCTTGATTCAAATAAAATAGAATATCATCAAAATTTTGAAATCTGTACGAGTTGAAGCCCAAGCCCCAAACCCTTACAAAAAATACACTGTGCGCCGACGATTTTTGATCGGCTATCATGTCTGAATACAAGACCCTAGCCTCGAAGTTCGTTCATTCGTTCATTCCTTTTTTACCTAGTTTGAAGAAATAGATGACAGCTTCACTTTCAAGCGTACCCAGCAAATTAAGCTATTCTCAAATCATAGATTTTTTGCGCTAAATTTGAATGCGCGACAGAAATTTTGCGTATTTGGATATAACCTGGGGCGTGACAGTCTTTTTTTCGATCTTTGCAAGTAGTACACAACGTGAAGTTAGCTGCAGTTGTGACCGAAGCTAACTTCATTGCAAACAAAATCAGCTGATTTCATTAAAAAATTTGGCAAAATCAGCTGACTTCATTGGAAAGTTCAAAAATCAGCTGATTTTTTTGCAATGAAGTTAGCTTCGGTTGCAACTGCAGCTAACTTCATGCTGAATATTACCTGCAAAGATCGAAACAAAAGTCTGCCACGCCCCTGGATAGAACTTTGTTTGCTGGGTACAGTGAAAAATTGTTTAATTTTAAAGTGTCATCTATTTCTTCAAATTAGGTAAAAAGGGAATGAACCGGCTGTACACGACTATCAAAACTCCTTATTATGAAACATCTTCTATTAAAAAATCAGTAAGATTTTTTTAATATTTGCTTTGAAGAAATTCTTTTGCGTGATTTGTAGGAGCCCCCTCGTTCAACCTAAGAGATCATTTAACCGAAATTATAAGCACAAGTAAACGAACTATTCTTAATTACAGACAAATTGTACAAACTGACCGAATCATAAGTAGTCAAACAAATCACGACAATTAGCAACTGCCGTAAAAAATACGTTAAATAACGAACTTTTTCAAATATTCAGAAACAACGTAAATTTGCATAATTTTAAACGTATAAATAATGCAGCGATAGAAATGGTCGTAAAAAATCATTTAACGTCTTAAAATACGAGATAATAAATTAATAAAAAAAAATGTGTTGACATCATTTTAACGAATTTATGCTAATGACGCAGTGTAAACGAATCATCAATTTTTTAAGATACCAAAATAAAAAAATGCATTTAAGTGCGTTGGATTCAAGATTTTTTGTTCAGTAAACACTAACCTTGAACTAGACCGCGTATCGAGGTTTTGAAGGAATAAATTACACTTTTATGCAGATTTTTCTTTCTGTCAACAGAGTTGTTATTATTAAAAAATAATTGAGCGTGGCGTTGACATTGATTTATAGAACCGGAAGAGGAAAGGCTATACGTTCAACAATCAGAATATTGTTTTTGGTTTCTGTTTCTAATTACCATATGTATCAAAGAGTGTAAAATTACAATATGAATGGAACATTTATTTGTTACGGTAATTGAGTTGTTTGATTTGATAATATTTTACATCAATGTATCCATCTGGTGCTATACGTCTCCCCTTTACAACTCAATCAATCATATATATGGACCGTGAAAATAACGTATACACAAAACAGAAATTACTTTTAAGAAAATTAAAACCTCAAGCGAAAAAAAAACAATCAAAATCTCTAATTTCCATTTCAATTTCCGTCATAATAGAATCACTTTTTCGTTCGCCATTCTATCCACTTTGAAATTAAATAACTGATCTACTCATCATCGTATATTGATTACAACACAATCGAATGTGTAAGATATCATTATTCAATCCACGCACCTGTTCCGTTTTATTTCGCTTTTTTACATTAACATATTACGTGTGTGTGTTCGGCGCACATTACATTCAAATCAAACCAATTTAAGTCAGATCTTCAACTTGGAAATTAAATTTTGTTAAATCAAATCGTTCACCAAGGTTTGTGAATCTTTAATTATGCCGACAAAAGAAACAATAATCACAGGCAGGCGGCTATATTTTTTGTGTACGTGTGATGATGGTACAAATTGAGAACACAATATTTTGGTTCAATATTTTTAGTAAGCCAGTTTTACAGCTTGAAAGCTTGTATCAATGTGAAAATGAGTGATTGCATGTCTTATTCCTTCAAATGTTTCAGAAGAAAGTCATCGTATGAGTGATCGTTGTGAGAGAATGTTGAGTCTGTGATTGTAAGCTAAGCCTGGAAAATGTTTTTTCATTATTGCGGTGGGAAAACTCGTGTTTTGTCCCCGCAAAAGCGGTGAGAAAGTTACATAAATTCTTTCCCGAGAGGAAGAAGCTTCTTCCTCATCCCAGGTGAGAAAGTAGTCATTTTCTCACCGCTTTCAAATACACTGAATGAACATTTTTCGTGGAAACACTCGTTTTCTCACGCGCAAGCACAAAAAATATTGTGTTACACTTGGGGTGAAAATTGAATTCCAACTCGAGCGAATTAGCGCCCTCGCTTCACTCAGGTCGCAAACTTTCGCTTTCGTTGGAATTCATTATCTTCACCTCATATATAACAAAATACTATTGTTGATGAGTGTCCGTATATAACAACAGTTTCCTTGTTATGAAATCTCATAAGCTCGAAATCTTACTTCACACTATGAACTAATGGTTCTATCATTCGATGTTATTTCAGTTCAGTTCGTTTCATATGCTCTATCTATGCCCCTATAACGATCTGTTATGTGTTTCTGTGAGCGCAATTGTGAGTGTGTGTGCATTGACATAGCATGTGGAATGAATTAGATTTACACCGTATGAAATGTTAAACTTATATTCTAATCGCTGTAGTATTTACGAATAGAATGCTAGAGTGCACAATGCGATAAGCTGCGTTATCAGCTCTACTATCTGTTCCATCAATTAAATCTTAAAACATTTCCATCATTTTAATGAGAAACAACGATTATTTGTTCGGTTCGTTCGATGGCCATACAATTAATCAGTTATTTTCTTTGTTTACCGTTGATTGTGATAAATGACCAAATATTTGTCCAAGATTATTTGGTATTCACCACACATCACAGCAATGCATAGGACATATAACAAATACTTTGTTCCATGATGACCAGAGAGCAAATTGTTTTTCCAATTTTCCAATTAAATATTACGATCAATATGATTTAGCTACCGAGTTTAACCACGGAGTGTTGCCCTCAGAGAACTGCACTTTGCTAACGCAACAGTATCTGTTCGAACACAATACCTAATATTTTAGATAAAAATAATGTTTTTGTACTTGCACCCGTAGAAAACCTTTCTACGACTGTTAAGTGTTCCGTAGAAATAAAGTTTACATCAACTCGCATCAACATTTAAAATCCACTGATGTACATATGTCCACTGATTTTTCGGAGTCTTTGCTAAACAGCTCGACGTATTTTAAAAGAGCTATTAAGTGATTTTTAAATGTTGATTCGATTTGAAGAGTCTTGTTCTACGAAAATATTATTCTACGGAGGCAATAGAACCAAAACGTGATATTTTTATCACACATCGACCTTGAAAATGAGATATTTTGTTCGAACATACTGTGGCGACGGGAATGGGGTTGTAGTTCTCGGAGAATAGCACTTAATAAAATGACGAAGTATTTTAGGAAAGTTGCTATAGCTTTTTCTCATGCGTGCAATGTAATTTAGTTACGATGTACGATGAGGACACAGCGAGAAAGAGAAATGAAAATATTTATAGGATGAAATAGGATCAACATTTCTTTATTTGTTAGCATACAAAAACCTCTTTAAAGTAAATTGTGACGCAGTCCATAAGTCCGCTTCCAAAATTAATGATATCACTTGAGGTGACGATATCGTTGATAATTCGCAAAAGTTTCTTCAAGAAAATTTTTCTTAAAAAAGAATTTCACCGCTGACTTGTCCCCTTTGGAACATTTCGTGTCACCTTCGGCTACCTTCGGAACACATCGTGTCACCTTCCGCTGCCTTCGGAACACTTCGAGTAACCTTCGGCTACATTTGAATTTTATCCCATGCCGCATAAACCCAAGAAACAAAAACCACACCTTCGGCTACCTTCGGAACATTTCGTGTCACCTACGGCTACCTTCGAAATACTTTGTGACACCTTCGACTGCCTTCGGAACACTTCGTGTCATCTTCGGCTACCTTCGGAACACTTTGTGTCACCTTCCGCTGCCTTCGGAACACTTCGTGTCACTTTCGGCTACCTTCGGAACACATCGTGTCACCTTCGGCTACCTTCGGAACACTTCGTGGCACTTTCGGCTACCTTCGGAACATTTCGTGTCACGTTCAGCTGCCTTCGGAACACTTCGTGTTACCAATTCTTCTCACTATATATATAATTTTGCCCAAGAAACCAACTGTCTAGGTATTCTTATTCAGAATTTAGCAAAAAATCCAAGATGGCGTCACTTTGACAGTTGGCAGCCATTTTCTTAAAATGTTAAAAAATTCTCCTGACCAAACTTTACAACTTTCTAGAAGAAACCAACTCTCTAGGTATTGTCATTCCGAAGCTAAAATTCGAAAACCAAAGAAAACCTAATTTATTGCTTGGGAAAATTCAAGATGGCGCCGGTTTGACTGCTGGCAGCCATTTTCTTAAGATTCCAAAAAATTCTTCTGACCAAACTCTATAACTTTCACGAAGAAACCAACTCCCTAGCTATTATCGTCCGGAGCTAAAATTCGATAACTCGATATCCAAAAAACCTTCAAAATTAACAACTTTTCCACATGCCATGGCTTTACCAGAATTTTCCCGGAAAAGCGGCCTATGAAATTTTTCATTTGGGGCCGAGACTGACGTTCATTGAAAATTTTAGAATGATCGACTGACTAGTTCTCGAGAAAGTGATCCGTGAATAGATTAGAGATGAGTGGGCATGGGCATAGCAAATTTTTGTGCCCACATGCCAATTATATCCTCCGTTTGAGAAAAGAAGCCCAATGCCTGCAAGTAAAATGCCCATGGGCACTGGCCCAGGCCACAAACTATGTGTACAAAAATCGTCGAATTGTAAAGTTTTAAACTAAACACTAAAATTCAACTCGATATCGATTAGCTACACGCTTCTTCATATTGCACTTGCACGCACGTTGTCGTTGAAAAATATGAACATGAACAATGAGTTTCAGAGTGTGGCAATGTGTCAGAAGAACAATGTACATATCGCGCTTCGCGCTCACTTTCACTCAGTGCTCCTGCTCCCTATGGAATATCAAGCGAACTACAAACGATACATTCACAATGGTTAAAATGTAACTCTAAGTCACGTCGACTTGTGCAAAAACAGCTAGTCTAGACGACTAGTTTCCGCTAATCCTTTTTATTTCAGGTGGCTACACGAGATGGCGGTGCTTGATGGAACGACGGGCTATTTTTCATTTCCAATTTTCCATTTTCGTGTAATTTCAATTGATGCTGTTTTAATTGTATAACAACTATAAATAAAGTAATTTTGACGATGGGCAGGGGTGACTGTTGACTCCGACGGGTCGACTGGGTCGGCAACTCACTTCCGGACCTGCTCTTCATTTATGTTTTTTTTTTTTTTTTGTTAAGCTAATTTATTGTCATTATTATAATTAATTGTAAACAGTCAGGAGGCTTCGGCCATTGATGCAGTAAATAAATAAATAAATAAATTTGATGAATCGCAATCGCAATCGCTGTAAGTGATACCATTGATAAAGAAAATTCTTCAATTTTATTTATGATTTTGTTGACAATTTTGTATTGAAGGAAGTACGATGAAAAGTCCTAGTTTGGGCGCCCACGTTTAATGAAAGCGCCCATGCCCTGCCCACCGCCCACGAATTTTGAAGCCCATAACCCCCATGCCCATGCGCATGAGGAATGGGCTGCGGGCAGCCCACTTTTGCGGGCGGCCCACCCAAGGATTTTTGCCTGTATATAGTTCCTGGTCCCCAAAAGGTTTTGTGTGTTTTTTTGGGTTTGTGGACTTCTTTTTTGGGGTGGGAGGACTGCGTCACCCCCTCCGCTACCGCTGCGGGCATGATTGAGTTATTCAGAACAATCACATTCTTGAAATTTGGTTTGCCTGTGAAATCGCAACCCTGTCACATTGGAAAAATTATAGTCCACAAAGGTCCCACAAAACAAACGATTTGAAAGTCGATTCGTCCGTCCAACCGTTGTTGCCGAATCAAGCTGAAAATTAAAAAATGTAGACGAAATCAAAAAACAGCAAAAAATCGGTAATAAATAATGTGTAAGTGACATCGATGACACCTTACACAAAATGAATTTTGTTCCTCATTCAAATTTTGTTGTGTGAGAGTAGTTCAACCATTCAAAAATCTCTTCCATAAAAGCTTGATTCTGTAGAGTGAATTGTCTTTCTCCATTTGGGAGAGTAACACAAATATCGAAACACGCGAATTGTAAATTGTATCTTAGTTGAAACTTTTGAAGTTTTTTTTTTAATTTGGCAAATTTTCATTTGTTTTGCGTAAAGCTTTGTTAAATTAATCCATTATTGTTTAAAGAAACGTTACCTATACGTTTCAGTTCGTTTCGGTTGTGGCACAACATCCTACGATGAAGAAATTATTTTGGGATCAAATATGAAATTAAGGCATAAATAATGACTTTGTCAATTTGTTCAGCGTATTTGTTGTAAGATGCGGTGAGACTGGTTTCCATCGACACGTAAAGATGTAATTAATCAATATCTTAATCATCATTATCTTCAAACTTGACAATATTATTCTCACTTCCTGTTTTTCTTTCTCTATGCATCAAAACCACTTGAACACTTAAACTCTTGCAACTCTTACCCCAACTTTTATTCTATTAGCATCATGCGACCAAAGTCTGAATCATCAATTTTACATAATGACGGCTGTCAGTAGCCACATAAACGTTTATCATCCCAACTAAACCGACCGAACTGTATGAATAAAATATTAAAGATGAAAAAAAAACTTAGGAACAGACTCGTACGTTCCCATATCAAATAAAACATTTTTCAAATTCTGGTGAAAGTATAAAGATGGCTGAAGCCTTTTCTCTTCCGAATGACACTACCAGAAGCAGTTACGTGACCCGAAACTCAAACTGTTTTTCCCTAAAATTTAATTTTCTACAATCTTAGCTTTGGAAACTGTTTCTTAACAGTCATTCTTATTCACATTCTATCATTAATGGTAAGAGCCATACTCCTACGCTGACAAATTTATTTATTTATTGCATTGGTGCCTATAAAAGGCCAATTGCAGCACTCAAAATTGCGAAAAATGGTAGTATAATTTGCCGATTATAGTCGAGTCCCTTGTGCTGACACAGTACCATAATTGTATTATTATGGTAGAGTCGACTATAATCGAAGTGATTAGATCCACAAAACACAACATAATGGCCAATTATGCACGAAACTAAGTGTTTAACATCCAAAAACATGTCACTGCTGAAAACTTGACTGACGAGTGAGAATGAATTGCAGAATTGTTCAAAAAATTTTGTCACTGATTGTCGTGCGATGTTATTTGATAAATGTCATTCCTATCGTTTCGTATAAAACGGGATTAGAGTTGCATAAGAATTTTTTCTATTTTTTTTTTTTTGTTAACGTGTTTAGGTGATATCGTTCGATACAGTGAGATGTTTTGGATGTTAAAAGCATAGTTTCGTGCATAATTAGTTTTTATAGGCACCTGCAATAAACTATCGTATAACACAATAACTAAATTGCTTGGTTAAAGTCTCGGTTAGACCTCGGGCTGTGGTGCAACGTCTATTTGTGCACCGAGGTGTAGTGAATGATCCGAGGGCTTCAGCCCTAGGTCATTCACGTACCCAGAACGTCACACCACAGCCCTCTAGCCATTCACTCCACCTCGAATATAATCGCGCGATTATAGTCCTTCTGTTATAATATACTATTATTTAGCGTTTGGTAACGATCTCATATAAGTCTACATATCAATTCGTAATCTGATACTGGTTTTTCTTTATTGGAACTGTCCGTTCTTATACTTAATGCAAACTGCCGGGAGGATGGCAATGGCCAACTGATTTGGACACCGAAATTAATGACACTTTCGTCCTGTGCAGAGATCGTGAAGACCACTTTACTGGGTGTCATCTGTTCACGTTCAATTTGTTCACAGTCGCAGGTTGTATCAGTGTTATCTAGTGTCGACTTCTATTGACAGGTTCCATCGCTGGAGAGGTCGGTATCGAACACATGAATACAGAGAATGTCTGACGCCATCTTTCGTATGTTTTTCCTCGTACCATTGGTGCTTTTCCAAATGCTATGTAGGTGGCACCCTTTTTCTGATGAAAGAATACGGAATATGCATCTTCTTTCATATGTGAGTGACGTCACAAATTTTTTCGTGCGTTTCGTGAGTCGATCGACAAAACTACCCAATTTATGAAGCCTTGGTGAACTTAGGGACAATCGTTACAACTGTTAATCGCAGAAAAATCCCATACATCCCGGGGATCGAACTCGGGTGTTCTGCGTAAAACGAAAGCACGTACAATACTACGCCGTCCGCTCTCTGTCCATCACACTGACAAAAAGCACCATCATCAACAAACTTTATACACCATTAGTACTTTTCAGCGTGAGGTCTTTGAGCCGCAACCCTAGGATGGTGAACTATTGTCATCCATGCCCTTTAGATCGATGACAATTATATTTTAAAAAAATGTCATGTGTCAGGTAACTTTCAACCGAATAGACAATCTTTATGGTTTTCTGGAACTATTTTATTTAGATTAGTTATACCCTCAATGTCCCAATTCCTGAATATTTTGCCTGTAAGCGGTTGACTAATATTTTAAATTTGCAATTAAAATTTCCCCTAATTTTAGTGACGTCATCGTTTTAGTCAACATGTATAAGTTTTTCCTTGTTTGTGGTGGTTAAGACACATGGGCAACTAATTGTGAATGTGTGTGTGTGTGTCAATGTGATATATAAAATGCGAGGAGAGTATGACGTCATAGTCTCCTCGTTTTGGGATCGATTTAATTATTTTCCGTGAAATTGACAAATTATTTTGATAATGTGTAATGGGAAGAATTGTCTTCTTTAACGTATATTACACCTAAAACGTAACGTAACGTATACACCTAAAAATAGTTTGAAGCTATTTTGAAAAATTCACGCATGTCTATTGCGTGAATTATTCGCTACAGGTTTACTTATGGTATGAAAAACTACAGCCGTATCATGTTATTAGGAGTGAATCATGGATTACCTGAAGAAAGGGAAATCTCTTTTGTCAGTGGTTTCAATTCCCTAAAAATTACAATTCTGGGACAAATTTTCGACACAGAAAGATAGAATTTCACATCTTCAACCAATGCTCACACATCATTATCTTATCTCATTCAAAACGTTACAAATGCATAAGTAGATTTATAAGCTCTTTGTACATTGCACGGGCCTAAAAACTGTTCAAAGACAATCCATTTGAAACGAGTTTTAATCAATCTATTCATTGAGTATGGTACGGTTAAACGAGCACTTTTTTGTAAAGAAATGGAAAATGTAAATACTTTTATATTGTTAAATCGATAGAAAATTTTTCGCTAAGGATGCAATTGCAAGTCAACGATTATCGTCAAACATATTGGAATGACCATAATATCCGGTGGCTACTGTTTGCAACAATCTCCGCTCTATAGACACAGAAGTGCTGAAACATTTTATTCTTTTAAATAATATTGTTATTCCGATTGTAAATATATTTCGCTAGGTGTATAATTACGCAATTTGAAATACATTATGCATTCTGTCGGAATATGCAGTAAGATCAGAAGGTATGTCCATTTCGACGTAACATTACGGTGAGTCTTCTCGTACGTTATACGTGTATTGACCGTAACCGAAATTTTGACAGAAACTATACTTACCTTTTATCCAAATTCGGTTGAAACGTTCGGTTGACCGTAAAGAAGTACTTACAATTAGCATTCGACCAAATAGTTTTTTCACATACGATTGTTACGAGGTACTTCAGATAACTCACATACAGTGCGCGACACTTGATTTGATTACGACCACCTATACGTATTTTGTTGAAAATCTCAAATGTAAATAAATAACTCAGCGAACTTTTGCATCAGCGAAAATTAACAGAAGAAGCAATTAAGTAACTAGGAAGGAAAAATGCAGTTTTCCTCCGCAATTGAGAAGGATAAATTGCTTTTCCAAATTTTGCAAGAGCAAATTGTGTGCTTGTGCTGCATGTGATATTGTCTCATATCTGCCGTCCGGAAGAGATTTATATGCAGCGCTACATCGAAATCGTGAAAAAGTTAGAAAAACTCTCGTTCTGACTGACGTAGAGTGCAAGTAATAATAACTTCTTTAGTATTCCTGAATAAAGTTCTAAACAATTTTTGAAGTGCCATAGAAGTTGAGTAAAATTTATGTTTTCGCATAATCAACATAGATGTGCGGTCTTTACATCTTGTGGTATAAGAACACTGTTTCAAGTTAACTAACAAAAAAAAATTGTAATTTAAAGCTTCACAAATATTTTCTTAGCTACACGACCTACAGGGAAAAACTAGAAATTTGTTTTTATGTGTTCGTATACACCATATTTCTTACATACCGCAATTTATTTACAAAGTCAATACATTTTCGCTTGGCTCTTTTTTACGATTTATTATTGATGTTTTATTTATAAATAAATACACACGATAAAATATAGTAGCAGAGAAGTCGTTTTTATTTCTTTGGGTAAACTTTCAAACACTGTTTTTGCTTTATTGACCGTAAGTAATTGTAGGATAATAGTAGCTTCCGTAAAAGGTAGAGTAAATGCGTAAAGTATCTACGATTGAAAGCACAGCAGGAAAGGTCTTGAGGTGAGGCCAAATTCAACAAAACTTTTGCGTTCGCTTTAGTGAAGAATATCGTTTCTTTTTTGTTTTGGCAGACAAAACACTTTTATCTATCGTTCTACGCTTCGCATCAACTCTATTTTCGTTTATCTCACAGTCATTAATCTTGCAAAAGCTGTGTTCTGTATTATTTACGGCTTACAGCTATTATTTACAACACACAACCTTTCGTTTCTCTTTTTTAATGCAGCTACTTTAATTTGATTCACCAATAAGCTAACTAAAAATAACGACATGGTAATACCTTGCACAAGGAAAAAGGTCCTACCACCTACGTTATATTTTATGCCTTATATTCGAATCTTATAGCTTGGTTGGAAAATTATTTCCAATTTGTGACTTCGTTTCTCAAAGCTTTTACACGGCTAAACTGTCAACACTGATCAAGTCAACAAGTGTTTTGTTATTGTGTTTGAAATTAGTTTATACATACGTTTTCGTAGTGAAAATTGACGAATGAAGTATTTTGTTGACTAAATATCCTTTAGGAAGTGTTAAGGTCGCGAACGAAGTTGGAGTTCTCATCACATCGCTAATTGATCCAACGATTTCGCAATATTTGTGGGTGACCTTTCACCATAACCTAACAATGAATACATGGAGTTAACACAAATAGTGATTGACAGATTGAACTGCCAGACCAAAGCATGTAAAATGTTTTAGAGAACGCATTTTTGCGTGGTACACCACCAAACATAGTTTTTGCGAAACGCAAAACATTGTATAGTATGGATAATATGGATTCGTGAGTACAGTGTTTCCTCTGTAGTAAGGCTATGGAAGATTTGTGCCGGACTGCCACCTTGCTCAGTGATGTGCCCCAGTTAAGACGCTCATACAATTTGCCTTCCTGCCTGATAATACTCCCTACTCAGGTCGTAGAACTGAGGCTTGCTCGCGGGCACGGTTGGCTCGTCACTAGTATGGGCAGGCTAGTCTGCAAGCGAGATCGCTCAGAGCTGCAGGGAGGGCGTCGTTGCGGTGTGGCGTGACAGTTGCGCACCTCCGAACGAGAGGCGGTTTGGCTCAACCTTCACACGGCTCGCTGTCTCCATTTCAGGATCTGGCTTCATGGTTTAACAGTTCTGCTAGTTGAAGTGGTTGAGGCCGTGAAACTGAATTGAGTGATGATAGAGTAAAATTTGTAATGATTTCAGAATTCAGGAAGACGGCTGCACGACTGAAGCATTGTTGTGCCTAGCTGTCGTCCCACTCAGCGGCTAAGTCACAACTATTATACTAGGTAGCCTCGTGTTACCTGCCGGTTTACACACCAACCCGGTTTGTGGACCTGAAGACTTTGCCTTGGATGTGGCTCGATAGTTACATTGGGACTATTCCAATGAGCGAAAGCTTTTGGCGCTACAAGGGGGGCCGAGGTCGACGGTGGAGCAGTGAAGGCAGGCCGCAGGGCAGGGATGACACGTGGCTCTACTCTGCCTTGGTCGATACCCAAACAGGAAAGTCTAACGGTTTTATAAACGTATGACGCTACACTTGGCTTGGATTCAACCGATTGCCGGCTCTTGACCGGGTTTGCAATGTGGATATTTTTGTTTGTGAGTGGAGGAGGTCCAAAAGGGGCTTCAAGATTTTATTGATGACTGGGTAGTACGAAGCCATGTGCGCATCGATCAGAAATGGTCGGCCCTAAGCTAATAAAATCTATAAAATCTGCACCCTCACATCCTTACACCCTTACTTGCTCCTTATTCTTGTATCTAAATTAGGGATTGCAACCGGTTTTAAAAACCGTAATGATTGAAAACCGTTTACCGGTTTTGTGCATTTGCGAGGCCGGTTTTTCCATCAATATTTTTAAATTAAAAAAACGCGCCGCAATTTACGTTTTGGACCGTACTTGACTAAATATATATATTGATTTTTTTATACAAATTAGGAAAAAAGCGAAAAGTAGAAAGCGTTATTTTGACGTGACGCCAACCTTCCCACCGCTGACGCCATGCTATCGTTTACACAACTACAAAATCAAAACGCTAATCTGTCTGCAAAGCTAGCTGATGCTTTGGGAAGGCGTATCTCAGAAAGGCATACAAATCTGTCTGGTGTTCTGAAGTATATACACCAGGGAGACTTTTCATCTTTGAGCGATAGTGGCGAACGAGAAGAACAGCAAAGACACCAATACGTCCGCTGAAGTTTCGAAATTCTTTCCGATACCGAATCGGAAAACAGAAGAATCGGTCGAAGAACTGGTAAAACTTCACGAATAACGAACATCCTCTCCCCTTTACATTTCACAAATAATAAACATCCAGATCTGAACATATTTTTGATATGTAGTCAGCCGATGCGGATGTCTCAAAAAAGGAAAAATAACCAACGGTCACAGTCAGTCTTACATTAGGTATGCCTGAAAGACAATATCTCGCAAATTAACACCTTAGCCTCACACAAAATATTGTTGGATATCAGAAACGAGAAAAATATTTTTTTTTAATTTTCGAGACAGAATTGGCTTTGGAAAAAATCAAAAACT
The DNA here is from genome assembly GCA_029228625.1 of Pseudolycoriella hygida. Taxonomy (NCBI): domain Eukaryota; kingdom Metazoa; phylum Arthropoda; class Insecta; order Diptera; family Sciaridae; genus Pseudolycoriella; species Pseudolycoriella hygida. Next base: position 22,467,337 of record CM055403.1, on the reverse strand, counting down.
CCATTTTTTAGTCATTTTCCAACTTTAGCGATTCGCCAGTGCCATCTGCTTGAGTCTCTTAATAAAAATTTATTTTTTTCAAATAGCAAATTTCATTGTCTTTCCAACGTCACCTTACAGACACTATGGATTAGAGAGAAAATTGAATTTTACACGATCATTTTACTGCATGAATGACCAGGGATCCCCAATAATGTTATTAACAACGTTATTATTTTCGCCATTGTCGTTACGTTACGAACGGACCTTTCGAATAACGTTATTCACCATAACGAAAATAATTTCGTTTTTCAAATAACGTTATTCATGTGACTAAATTCTTTTGTTATTTACATAATGTTATTCTCATACCAAAATGATTCCGTTTTTTCTATAACGTTATTTGTACAATTTCGTTCCAAGCATATAACGTTATGCAGTAACGTTATTAACTTCGTTCTACTAATAACGTTATTAGAGAGTTTGGGCGAAGCGACTTATGGCCAAATTTAAAACATATACATATAGCCAGGGTTGTATTAGCGTCGCTAATCGTTAGCGTCGCTATTAGCGTCGCTAATAGCGACGCTAATAGCGAAGCTAATTTCAAATACACTCGCTAATAGCGACTAGCGTTTCGTTAAACCCTGAATTAGCGAGGTCTTATTTTCGCTAGTCGCTAATCGCTAATTTTCTGATTCTAAAAGACTAATTCAATAGAAGATTTTCAAACTTATTGCTTTTTGCTGACCTACATTTTGCCAAATCAGTGAAGATTTATAAGTTCCCACCAGTTAGAAAAGTGGATGAAAAAGAAATCACTACAAATGTTTTTGAGAATTTTGAATAATTTTGGGCGTCAGATGACAAATATGATAAATAATAATATTTGTTGGATGATAACGCATGATTAATGTTAATTTGCATTGAAAGGTTCTGTCGGTTTTATCAAAAACTTCTCCAGAACTTTTGATATTAGATGGACAAACTGGTTGATGATATTTTTTCCAATGAAATCTTGTAATCTCCTAAGGGCTTTGGTTGGTATTAAGTTCGGCCTAATAGTAAAAAAACTTTCAGTTAGTTTTGAAGACACAAGAACTAAACAAGAATCTATCTACTGCCTGATCTTTAAAATCTTGGCTCAAAGTTCCAACCATTTTAACAAACGTAAGCTTCATTTTTATGGATTTCCGTTACTGCCAAAACAAGAAGTATAAGTCGAAAAAACCTTTCACCCCCTCAAAAGAGCATCAATACTACCGTCCAGTTAAATATCTTAACTTACATTTCAACCTTCAAAGTTAGCGACGATTAGCGTTCGCTAATAGCGACCGCTATTAGCGCGCTAATTTTTTTCCTGATTAGCGAAATACGTTAGCGACGCTAGTATTTTTCTCAGTTAGCGTTAGCGTTAGCGTCGCTAAAAAAATTGGTTAGCGAATACAACCCTGCATATAGCTATAAGTAAGCATATAACTTTACGTTAAAAGTTACAAGTTAACGTTATAAGTTATAAGTTCACGTTACGAGCTACGAGTTATAATTTATAAGTTGCAAGTTACAAGCTTACGGCTCAAGTTATAAGTTTATAGCCAAGATCAGTAATTTAACTGACCCAGATCACTACTGATCAATTTTAAAACTGATTCTAATCAGTATTGATCAGTCTCGAAACTGATCCGGATCAGTACTGATCAGTTTCGAAACTGATCCGGATTTGTACTGATCAGTTTCGAAACTGATCAGTATAAGTACTAATCACTCTAAAAACTGATATTAAACAGTACTGATCAGTTTTACAACTGATACGGATTAGTAATAATCAGGTTTAAAACTGATACGGATCAGTACTGATCAGTTCCAAAACTACTAATTCAAGTCAGCTTTGAAACTGATCAATTCTGATGCGGATCAATTTTAGAACTGATCAGTACTGGTCTGGATCAGTTACCATACTGATCTGGGCTATAAACTTATAATGTTAACTTATAACGTAAACTTGTAACTTATAACGTAAACATATAACTCACAATAACGTTACTGAAATACCGTTAATCGGAGTAACAAAAATAATTTCGGTATAACGTCTGCAATGCCTGCTAAAAATTGAAGATGTCTGATGATTCTAGAATTCATTACTACGACGAATTATAAAAGAGAAGAGATAACTACGTTCATCTTCGCATTTCTGCGATATGATTTGCAATCATGCAAGTTATAACGTAATGCCTAAATGATATCCATTACAATGAACAAATTAGATAATAAAAACACGTTATTTTGTAGATAATCTTTGAGTACGTACTTCTCCATATATCAAACTTATGAGAATCGATTCTCACAGGAAATGGTTGCGGTTGATAATGGAAATTCGTATGAATTTTGCAAAATATACTCCATGCTTGACCTTAGCTAGGAAAAAACATCTTTCTTCTTAGTCGCAGCGAGTAACAGTTAATTTCAACGAAAATCGTTCCTATAAATGCGAAATGGCTGACTAATTAAATGCTTTTACGTAATCGTTTCGCAAAGATTTACAATCAATTTGATTGAAGTTGATTTCTAAATTGTTTATTTAAAATATTCACTTACGCACAACAATAAACTTAGGTTACTCATATGATTTATTTCTTTTCGCAACACCCATGCACATAACCACACACCGCATTATCCATATCACTTATCCGGAAAACAGCACATGGTTTATTATCTAATCTTATCTTTTGTTCAAATTATTTTTCATTATTAATAATGCAACAAGAAAATTTACGGCAATTTTTTATTGAATGAATTTTACGATATTTCGATATTTGCCGAGGGATTTTCATTTTTTGAATTTAAGTTGAATGACTTGCTTGTTGATTTCTTCCATAAAATAAACGGAAAGCTAATTCAAAATTTTAGATAACATTTATAAAACTAAGCTGCAGATCTGAAATAAAATTATCAATTACAATCTTTTCAAGATTTTTACATTGCTAGCGGGAGGTAAAGTGTACTTTATAGCATTGTTTGTACAGGAAATAGTACATTACATCACAAGGAGCTAAAACGGTGTATTTAGACCCAGGTGGTGAAAAGGTCGAATCCGAGGGCGGAGCGCAGCGGAGCCCGAGGAAAGACCTTTTCAACACCGTGGTCTAAATCAGTACCGTTTTCGCTCCGAGTGATGTATACTATTTTTCGCGCAGACGGACAAAAAGTCAGATTCCGAACAAAACACTCAACAAGCTTTAATACAGAATTTGCATTTTCATCATAGGACACTGCGACAGTTTGTTCCTTATTCTTCATCCTATTTTTCATAACAGTTGTTTTCGATGTGAAAAATAATTGATACGATGACCGAAATTGTATCAAAAGTGAAGTGAATTCGGAAATAATTATGTGAGAACTTAGTTTCAGGCATTATTATTGCAATTGATGTGATGTTTTCATTCAGTTACGATATTTGATTGAAGTCAGTAAATTCAACTGGGCAAAAAAGACTTTTCGGTCCTGGGTCGAAAACGACAGGTGGCAAAAAAAGTTATTGTTCAAAAGTGTACCGAACAAGCCTACTTTACGGTCTCAATATTGTGAGGAAATCTGACGTTTTTTGTCCGTCTGCGCGAAAAAGGCATTTTCCTTCTGGAGGCTTGTAAGTTAAGTTACGGGAAGAGAATCATAAACTTTTTAATTGTTTGTGTCGCCGTTTCTCGAATTATTCAGTATTTTCGATCTTGTATTGCTTGGTAATTTGAAACGAATTTGAATACCGATATATTGGCGGCAAATAAATACATGAATTAGAAAATACATCAAATTCGTTTCAAATTGCCAAGCAATACAAGATCGAAAATATAGAATCATAAACTTGTGTACCTTTTTTATTTCGTGAAGTATTCTTTCATGAAAGACTCGGTTTTTTGGTCGAAAGAGTTAAGACGAAACGCTGCACAATTTTATGATTCTCTCTGTATACATTTCGGTAGAAAAAGTACGCACTCGTGACATTGCTTTCCTCGCCTTCAGCGACAAATTCGCACTAATTTGTAAGCAAATTTTCTCGCAAATGTTAATCTTCTCTTGTCTGTCGCATGTACAACACGAAGACAACACCCACACAACAATGTCACAACATAGAAAGAAAAAATGTATGAATGAATAAATGAATAAATTGTGCTGTCTACTTACAGTAAGTTGCCTGATAACACAGCATTTTGATCTATCATATGACAATCTTGAATCTAACAGTTCGTTGAGGTCATTTCTCGTCAAAAATGTTATGCTAGAGTCAAAGCTCATAATCATTATTCGTCACCTGAATAATGTGGTTTGTTATTATATGTATCGTCTTTGTCAAGATTTCCTCCGACAAACTTATCAGGCGTGACCTATCCAGCTGAAAAGACTTAGGACGCTTGCTCCGAATGTTCTTCTACTGTCGAACCAAAGTCCACACACACAAAAGTTTCGTATTCCGGATTCGCTGGCATATTTCTCCTAGTAGAATGGGACACATTTATCGTACATTTTTCGCTTTTTCTTTTTGGATCTCATCTTGGATCAATCTTTGATTATTCGTTTTGTATCGGATTGTTGTATCGATTATGTATGCATCCGGACGTTTAGGGTGGGGGTCGCTGAAACGTGATTGACCGTCGACATCAGTGGCGTGAACTTCTTCGAAGCAAGTGAATTCTTTTTAATTCAGCAAGTCGGTTATGGTATGCTTCACGATGTCTCGATGTGATGAGCAGGTTGTTGTTTGAGCAGCTACCGGCATCTGGATTCGACTGGGAAGTCTATCCAGCATCTTCCAGGTGGAAACTTCAGCAGCTCTTTTGGGAGCTCGAGAAATTCTGCCAGAAGGACTGAATGGTGAAGACGTGATCGTGTGCACTGATAGTGAATCAGCAAAAAAAGAGCTGATATCACCCATTGTGACTTCTAAATTGGTAGCTACTTGAACCAAATAGGGCTGAGCAATCGAGACAAACTATTATGGTGCCTGGGTACTCCGGAGTGAACGGTAATGAGAAGGCTGATGAGCTGGCAAAAACCGGCTCAACGGCAACCTCATACGGACCCGAGCCTCACATCCCCATCCCTAATTCGCTTTGTACGAAAGCGGTGAAGGACTGGGTGAGGGCGGAGCATAGAAAAAGCTGGACAGCGTACGAAGGAGGAGTGCAAATGGACTAGGGAGCTCCTGACGATGGGCCGGGATCGCATAAGAAGGGTGGTTAGAGCGACGACCGGACATTGCGGACTCAACAAGCACCTGACGAAGATGAGAATTTCAGGTGACCCAGACTGTTCCTGTGGCTTGGAAGAGGAAACGGGCTTTCACGTTATATGTCGGCACGCAAAGGTTTTCATGATTTTTGAAGGGATGGGCGGGAAAAAAGGAACAAAGGGTCACAAGATCTGTGTTCCAGACCACGAAAGTGATCGTCCCAAACTGATAAAAGTTTAAAAAAAAAGCTGCCGGTGACATTTGCGATGGTTTCGTTCTCTCTACCGAATTAGCGACTCCTGCAACTCCTTATACCGTGTTGAGAGCAGCGTAATTACAGTTCAACTCAATTGCAGAGACTCATTCTGATGACGATAATTTTTAACGTTGTAGACGAAGTCATGGTTTGTTTGTCAATATTGAAGCATTTCACTCCGAATCCCTTGTATTGAAGATTGCACCACTCTTCGAATGTTTCCTCTCGTAATACTGTTCTGAGAGCTTTTGAGGATACACCGTTCACGTTCGTTCAAGGCTCACCTTCAAAATCCAGACGTAAAATCATGAGGCGTCAAAATCCGGATGCGTCAAAATCCGAAGGCGTCAAAATCCGAAGGCGTCAAAATCAGAAGGCGTCAAAATCCAGAAGAGCGTCCGGATTTTGTAACCTCCATATTTTTAGTGATATTAACTGTAGAAGTGTAGTGACACATATATAGTTTAATATTGGGGGCAGGCGGCCGTACGTGCATGCTGCTCTCCCCAAAACTCCGCAAGGGATATATTCCTCCTTGACCCCCTTTGCGGGGGCTGCCGCCGCTCGACACCGCTGTACAGATAAAAATGTGATTCGTATAAGGAAACTACCGCTGATGAGAAAAATACAATTTCGTACATATTTCGTCCGGATCTTCCGGATTTTGACGCTTATGGATTTTTCATCCGGATTTCTAAGCAACAACTACGTTCAACCTTTTGACGCTGTCTTCCATTTCTTTCTGGCAATATCGAATTTGGAACAATCCATCATTCACCTGGCCTAGTTTGTGTGCGATTGAGAAATGTTGAAGAACACACCACAGCAAAACCACCTTTTGGGTGGGCCAGGTTTCTTGACTGATTTTCTGGATTTCAAAAATTTCATTTCATTGGTAAAGAACTTCTAGCGTGGTACATACCTCTTCTCTTGAATTTCCATTTTCAATCATAGTGAACAGAAATGACATACTGTGTGATTTTCTTTCGTAAGACCCTGACTTTCAGTCAAGGGAATAACTCATACAACCTAAACTCAACATAACAATTCTACAACAAATTAAGTGAAACTTACAGCATTTGCCCTGCAATTACATCAATTTTGGTACCGTGAAAGTCTGAAACTTTGACCGATTTTGGACTTTGATATCAAATAACTTTATATAGTCTGACATTATAAATCTGCAAGTCTGTTGTTACTTGGGACTAGTCCATTGAATGTGGTGGTCATAGTTAAAATCCAAAAGTTTCTAACTTTGACCGGCAATGCCGCATTCGATTATCCCAACACCGAACAACAAACGTCAATATTTGAGATGATTTGACGTTTATCGTATTAGTGGATGGAGCCGTGTTACATGGTAGTGGGAGCAAAGCAAAATTCCAACACAATACTTTTTCTACGCAGACAATACAATGTCGAATTATCAAAGTGACCAATCAATGAGGCTCTGGCTGTTACTTGGAAGCATGAAAAAGACCTCCACGCCTCACTTGATCTACAGGTTGTTTTTAAAGAACACAACAACATTATCATATCAGGCCATTAATAGTCGCTTTTGACCGAACCTCAGCACGCTGTGTAGTTTTATCTACTTTTGACATTCTGAACTCGGTGCGCTTAAACCAAATTGAGAATTGAAACCGCAGTAATCCAAATTCTTACAGTATTTACTTCAAAAATACATTCAAAATCTTTAAGCACAAAACATACTCATCATATCATATCATGGCTCAAGTCTTCTGGAATGTTTTTCTCGTTTTCTCATTCGATAACGAGACGTTGTGAAACGCCAATAGCGGTCAAAGTTCGAAAACACTTTAGAAATAATGGTACCTAAGGATCGGAGTGGGTTTGATCCACACCTGACCCACAGTTTTAGAACGCACAGAAAAACGATTTCTGTGACTTCTGACCCACTCCGATCCTTAATTGGTACCTGACAGAGGTTTTCATCAAGACAGAGTCGATCCGAAATGCATGTGCGTGTTAGAGGCCAAGAATATATTACTCAATATGAACACAAGAAAAATATTGGGCAGCCTACGAAACTATGAAGACTGTGGCCCAAACACATTTTGTAGCTTGTCTAAAAAATCTGAAAATCGATCCTCCAAAATCTGTCTTTGATAGATAGAAACCATGCCACGAATAATTTTTTAACAGTTAATATTGCGTTAAATTGAAGACAAAATACTTTAGCTCCATAGCGAGGCGTCAGAAAAATGTTTTGGCATTCAATGTCGTTTGTTTGTTTGTTTGTTCATATTTATTGATTAATAAACAGGCCACAGTGCCTAATAACATATTAACCAAACATTTTAATTACTACAATTAGTAGTTGTTTTTAGAAATATTTCTTAATCTAATTTAATTTGAAATTTAACTTTTTGTTTAACTTAATTGATCAAATTAATTTAATTTATATTATATTATTTATTATTATTATATTTATTATTATTATTTTTAGATATTATGATTTGAAGTATAGTTATTGTTTAAACCGGTTATTTGTTCATCTTAAATTCGTTTTAGTTTGCTATTTAATTTTTATAATTCAATTCTAAATTCTTTAGTTATTCGACGACGATTGCACTTTAACTTTTTAATTTTTTAGTTGGGTCGTTAGACTAGTGGCTAAATTTCGAAGTGATTATTGATTTTATTGATAAATTCTTTGTAGTTGGCTGTCTGAAGGTTGATGTTGTTAAAGTAAGAATTGTGGTTATTTTGGATCCTGTATAAAGTTGAATTGCTAACAATATTTGATGGGGGTGTAGGTAGTTCAAAGGTGTTTTGGTGTCTCGTAAAACGTGACGGTACATTGAAAACTATTTGTGATGCCAATGATGAGTCGATACGCTGATGAACTATATTATAAAGAAGCTTTTCATCGGCAAGTATGCGACGAGTTTCAAGCGATTGGAGTTTTAATTGCCGTAATCTCGTGTTGTAGTCTGGCTTATTCCAACGAAATTTATAATAGAGCATGCGTGTGAATCGTTTCTGTACTTTTTCAATGCTGTCGATGTAGATACTGTACATCGGATTCCAAACAGGGGTGCAATATTCCAGCCTGCTACGAACGTATGCACAATACAATCGAATAATGCTAATCGGGTTGTTGAATGATTGCGTAGATCGAAAGATAAATCCAATCATTTGATATGCCTTTCTTGTTATTTTGTCAACATGTTGCTTGAAACTATATTTTTGGTCGAAACGAACACCTAGGTCATCTTTTTCTGCTAACTTACTCAAAGCGATACCGTTAACTTGATAATCGAAAGTAGTCTTAATCAATTTTAAAGATGTAGTGAGGCTGAAGCACTTGTCAACGCTGAGATTAAGTCTATATTTGTGGCACCATTGTGACAGCAGATCTATATCCTCTTGTAACAATTGACAGTCAGTAGCGTCGACAATTTTTTTGTAGAGTTTCAGATCATCAGCAAATAAGGAAGCTTTAGATGATTTAAATATCTCAGGCAAGTTGTTGATGAAGAGCAGAAACAATAGCGGCCCAAGAATTGAGCCTTGCGGTATTCCAGAAGTAGGAGTTATGGTGTCCGATTTAGTGCTGCCTATAACTACCACTTGTGACCTTCGAATAAGGTAAGAAGCAAACCATGAAATTAGTTCATCATCGATGCCATAGCTTTTCATTCGCTGTAGGAGAAGGTTATGGGACACTTGATCGAAGGCTTTCGAAAAATCACTATAAATTGTGTCCACTTGTCCACCTTTAGCTATTGATTCGGTCACATAATTTGAGTATTCTATGAGGTTGGTAAGAGTGGACTTTCCGGCAACGAAACAATGTTGTGAGGGTTTGATATTCGATTTTGTGTGTGCATACAAATCATTGAACATTAGGCGCTCAAAGACTTTTGAGATTGTACAAAGGATGCTTATTGGTCGATAATTTGTTACTCTCGTCTTGGTGCCTGATTTATGTTCTGGGGTAACATAACTTTCCTTCCAACGAGTTGGATACTTCCTTTCAGCTAGTGATTTATTATAGAGAATTGATAGAGGTAGACTAATGGTTGCGGAAGTACTCTTGTAAAATATTGCTGGTATACCATCGGGGCTGGACGCCTTGTACTGATCTAGTTTATCGAGAATCGGTTTTATATTACTCGGATGGAATATTGGAGTCTTAAATACTTTCGATGACGGTTGTGATGGGAGCTTATCATTATCCCGTTCTTGGTACACTGATCGAAAATACTTAGCGAACACATTACAAATGGAATGACTGCCACTGACTGTTTCGTTTTGGTATTGGATCATATTGGGTAATGTGTTGGATGATTTAAGCGATTTGGTGTAGGAGAAAAAGCATTTAGGATTAGTGGTGAGTTTATCTTCGATATCAGAAATGTAATCATCTTCACATTTTTGCTTTAAATTTTTCACATCAAGTCTCAAATTAGTGTAACTAGTTTCTAGATTTTTGAACACTTTCATATCAATAAATTTACGCTTCCTGTAATTAGTAAGTTTTTCTCTTGAAATAGATTTGGTTCGGATTAGACTAATTAGTTCTTTAGAAAACCAGCAAGGAAAACCTTTAGTTCCACATTTCACTTTAGGCAAAATCTCAAACATTGTAGATAGAATACTGTAGAACTTATTAGTTGCCTCATCAACTGTCAAATGATTAAGCTCACTTACCCAATCGATGTTTTCAATCAATTTGTTCAGCGTGACGTAATCCGCACGAAAGAAATTCAATTTTGGAGGTCTGTTTTCCGCCACAAATGTAAATGGAATCAAATCGAAATCAATAAACAATGGAGGATGGTGTTCATCAACTTTCGCTGCTGGTTCTTCATCAACTGAAACTGTTATCTAGTACGGATCAATATTTGAAAGCACTAAATCAAGCGTCCTTTTATTTTTGTTCTTAACATAATTAAATTGATTCAAATTTGTCACTGATTGTAAGTTGACAAAAGCATCAGCAATATTACCATTTACCTCTGAAGCATTACAAATTCCATCATCATCAACAGTCCATTCGATAGAATTAGATAAATTGTAATCGCCCAACAACAAAAAGATACCATTAGGAGCGGAAAGATTGACGATATCATTTATTTTTTTAAAGTGCATTTCATATGGCTCAGGACACTTCGACAGCCAATGTATCTAACGTTAATATAAAGATTTTTATTTTCATCACTTTGAGCCACTGATATCCAAATGTCTTCTTTATCAGTTTCCCATTCTTGAATACGTTTGGATAATAACTTAGCACTCACTGCAATGATGCAACCACCACCATCCTTTTTCCCACTAAATCAAAATTCCGATCATTTCGATAAACTGTATAATTGTCTCCAAATAATTCTTCATTAAAAAAAACGTCATTTAACCAAGTTTCACATAAAACTATAACGTCAATATTTTTTTCTAAAACCGATGATCTAAAATCTGCCACTTTCGTTTTAATTCCATTAACATTTTGGTAATAAACGTTTAATTTTTTAATTAATTTCATTTGTCTTTAGTATAGGCCGTGATTAACCTAAAAAAATATGACGAAAAATACCCGAACGTCCGCAGCGCCATCTGGAATTTTCATAGCTGAATATACGGACAGTTTGTGAAATATAGTACTACAGATCGCAGCGCCATATACAGCTATGAAAAAATTGCTGGCGAAAGTGGTGAACATGAGAACTATACCATGACCTATACGTATCACTCCGCGACTTTCAATGCAGAAAAAAAAATTGAAAATTGTCTATTCTGATAATAATGATGAATGTTGTTCAACAACTGTGTCATCCAATGCGTTGCCATCTGTCGAATCTTTTCCACCTACGTTAGCATTCGACAATTCCTCTAAACTGCATATTTTGATTGCCTGGCAATCAGCTGAGACCTTAACGAATACAAATCCGGAACGTATTTGTACTTTGTTTAACTGCTTCAATTTCAGCATCTCCAGAGCTCTACGGTGTATATCACTATTTCGCTTTGTTAAATTATCCGATGCATAAATTCTCTCGTTCGATTCGTAGCCAATGTCTGCCAATTTGAGCTGACCAAATTCGAAATACTTTGACATAAATTCACGTTTGAATAAAGATGTCGTGAATTGCACGATGACCGGCGACGCATTCTTATTTCTTTGAACTCGAAAAATATTATTAACGCTATCATACTTTGAGTGATTAAACTTTAGTGCCTTGGAGATTGAGACAAAAATCTTCACCAGATCAGATCCGACTTATTAGGTGGTATACCCCTGGACACAATGCCATTCAGGCGTTTCATTCTATTGTTATTCTCAATGTCAGCCTCAATGTGATCTACGCGCGTTGTTTGGATATGTAACGCTTCATTGACCTTGGCAATCTTATTATCGTAAAGTTTGAAGTATTCATGAAAGTCATTCCTAATGCATATTGATTCTTGTTCAAGCTTTTTTGATAACTCACCATGTGCCTTATCGAATTTTATGTCCAATTTTTTCAAATCCTTTTGATTTTGATCCAATTTCGCATTAAGACAATTCAGCAATTGAACAATGTCAACGTCATTCGTCTTCTTTTGTGCCATTAGACGAGTATTATGCTTCGTTGCTTTATTTGCGTCACTGTCAGGCATTATGATTATTATGTAAAAAACTGAAGCAATCAAATCGCAAAGCCAAACTTTCTCAACAACCAGTTTTTTGTAGACACTATCAACAATAACACAGTTGAGCAGATGGATACTGCACCAATTTCACTAGTTATTAAATGCAAATGCAGATTGTGCAATGAAATAAAATGAAAAAATCACGGAGCTAGTCGAAAACTTCTACTCACAAATCGCCATCTTGTAAAAATATGCTCAAAGTTATCCTTACGGTCAAAGTTAGAAACCTTCTCAACTCCAAACTTCTGTTTTGCTGCGTGTTGCTTCAATCATATGTTGTTTAGCGTGGTCATACATAGTGTAGTATTACAAACCTGCATAAGCTGGCCAAAGTAACAAAGTTTAAATGTTTTCGATCGGTCAATTCTGCGGGGAAAGCTTGAAAAATTGTTCGATACAGCCGTAAAGTTCAGTGAGATTGTATCCCTCGCCGTCAGCTCGACCAGAAACCTCATAGAAGTCTATATACCTATATACCTTTCGCAACTAACTGACTTACCTATTCCATATACTTGCCTGGCGACAGAAACCGATTTACACCGATTAGAGATCACGTTTTGATGACGTGATTTCAAGAACTTGCTAGTTCACGTCTAATAACACTATAGTTACTCACATTATCCAAATTTAGTTTGCGCTTATTTGACATAGTTTCAAACATTTCATTTACAGAAAAGTTGAAGATAAAATTCACTTAATTTGAAGTGTGTACAGTTACTTAGAGATCATCTCCTTGATTACAAAAAAATGCTTTGTTTCAACTAAAATATAACTCAAACAAATGATAAGATGTAATTACAATTATTGTTGGTAAAGCTCGTAACGACTTTTGGTTGCGTTGTTTTAAGACATATTTCTTTTCAACTTTTTCCAAATTTTTTACAAAATACTTAAATATCGAAACGAACATATTTCGATACCTACAATGAGACAGGAAGGTCAATAAAATAATTATTTTTTGAGCAAAATTGTTTGTTTGCAATTTTTGGCTTTGTTGTGTAATCCGACAGAAACAATAGATAAAAATTAGCGAACCAAAATTCGCATTTCAAAATCGATTAGAATCATTAAAACCGAATTAAGGTAAATTGCTCGTATCGAATAAACTTACTACTAATTCGTATATTTACTTTGAAGAATTGCATTCTTATTTTAATTATTTTTGAAGAAACAAATTGCTATTTAATATCCGACACTTGTTTGTCCGTAATAAATAGTGAGATTGAGATTTCGCTTTTTTTAATAATGATTTTCGCTTAATTCGATGTAAATGTCGGACATTTATCTTGCAAATATTCATTGAAACAACAATTTCGAGACAGACAGAGTGTTTCAGGAAGTTTAGGCTATTTTGATCTACATGGCAGCTAATCTTGGACGGTAAGGCAGATAAACTGGTTGGTAACCAACCAGTTACACCAAAATTACTAAATTAACTAGACTAGACTAGACTAGTCAGACTTGAATATAACTGGGCAAGAAGGCCTAAGTTGCTTCGAAAAAACATCGCATTCCAAATAAGTATGCGATGTTCGTTCAGGGCAACTTCCGACCTTTGTACTCAAACGTGTTGAATTTTGATTTACCTATTATATTATCTGATATAAAAATATGCTGGGCTGCTAAGCATTTCACTTTTTTGCGATATGCGAAGCAGTCTGCAGTCTGCATTATCTACAAAATGAATTGCTTGGATATTTCGAGTAATGGCTTTGGCACATTCATCTACACCAAATAGAATTTTTCCATTGCTTTAGGCCATGTGACCATGATCATACTACGACATTGGTTGGTTCGGAGAAATTCTCTCATTTTTCGTAGTGTTGCCTGATTAAAATCAACTTGGTGTGGCAATAGAGTAATAGAGGCAACATTACGAAAAATGAGAGAATTTCTTCGAACCAACCAATGTCGCAGTATTATCTTGGTCAAATGACCCGAAACCATTGGAAATTATCAATTTAGTGTAGATGAATGTGACAAAGCCATAATCATGATGTTGATTTGGAATCAAACATCGAAAGTGAAATTTAGGATATTTTACATCAAAGAAAGTATTTTTGAAAGGTGCAAAATGATGAAGGTGCTTCCTTCCCTCTAAAACTCATGAAACATACTGCAGAACACATAACCGCAACCACGTGTGGAAAAAGAGTTCATAGAATGCTGGATGCTGCTGATAAAAGACGTATGGTCCAGCACCTGCATAAACCAAGCTGACGAAATATTAAAAAATGTTAATGGCATATTCCTAATAAAGAGTATGAAAGTAAATATTTTTGTTGAATAAATAAAAATGGTGTAAAAATGAAGTTGTAAAGCTGTAAAAGAAAAGAATTTGAACATAAAACACGTGGTACACAATACATATTGCGTTTGTTTGACTTACCGTATTTACCGCAAATATAAACCAACTGAACAATCTTCTTCATTTTTCAATTTTAATTCGTTCAATTTTTTCTAAATTCTTATGCAGAGTGTGCTTTGCCTTCGACTCGTAGTATATTCTAGGTAGTTCCACGAAAATAAAGGAAAGCCACTTGTTGATCTCGTTACCCCACACAAAAAATCGTAGGAGTCCAAAATGCCTATTTTTTTTTAATTTTTCGAGTGAAAACTGGCCGAGTGAAAATTCAAAAATACGATTTTTCCGCCATTTTTCAAATTTGAAATACTCGCTGCGCCGTCTTATCGCATGTTATGTAAGAAAATATTTTTAAGAGTTTACACAACGTACTAAAGAGCCATCTGGCGGAAATTTTTCAACTAATGAAAATTTGTATGGGAAAAGTGACACTTTTGCGTAACGTTTTTCTCTTAAAGTCTAGAATGCAAACCAGTGCTTATGTAATCATTACATACTTTACCTATTTCTAAAGGAAATTGCTGAAATACTTTAAAAAAAAAACATTATCATTTGCTAGAAATGTGAATTTCAATATTTCACTTCAAAAGTCAGTCTTTTCAGCTTTTCTAGTTAATAAACACTTCGAAATGCATAATTTTTCCGACCAATATTTTTGCTTACTTAATCTTTAACTGAGTAATCCATTTAAATCACAGAAAACATTTTCTACGATTTAGAAATAGATAAAAACTTTTTGAGTTGATACATTTGCAAATATTTGTAAACGTCAAATCACAAGAAAGATGGCGGCCATTTTTATTTGGAATCATCAACTCAAAGTTTTTTTATCAATTTCTGACTCATAGAAAATGTTTTCTGTCACTTAAATTGATTACTCAGTTAAAGATTAAGTGAGCAGACACATTGGTCGAAAAAATTATGAATTTCGGAGTATTAATTAACTAGAAAAGCTAAAAAAACTGACTATTGCAGTGAAATATTGGAACTCATATTTCTAGCAAATGAGAATGCTTTTATGAAAAGTGTTTCCACAATTTTCTTTAAAATAGGTAAAGTATGTAATGGTTGCATAAACATTGGTTTGCATTCAAGACTTTAAGAGAAAAACATTACACAAAAGTGTCACATTTCCCAAACAAACTTTCATTAGTTGAAAAACTTCCGCTAGATGGCTCTTTAGTACGTAGTGTAAACTCTTAATATGAGACCTATTTTATTACCTATCAAACGGCACCTCTCCCGTTCAATTTGATCAACAAAAGAATCCTTTAGAACGATTTTTGTGGACGCATGTCCTTATAAGTTTTCTTTGGATTTTTTTTTCGGAAAATTAATTACTTCCGGTACTGGCGGTATTCAACTCTCACTAGTTTCGCTCTTAGTACATCTCATAGATGGCACTAGGTTTGTCGCACAGCTTACCACTGGCGCAGTAAAAATACTTTCCGGTAAATAATGGTCTAGCCTCTAACCCTCCATGGGTTGTTAAGGTGGATTATTATTATTATTATTTGACCTTAAAGAACCGAAAATACAAATAAGTGATGCATGATGCGAAAAGTGGACACGCATAATGCCAAATCGTAGTTCTCGTCATGAAAAGGTGTGTGACTAGTGCGATTGCAGCCTTTGCCTTTGATTGAATTGTTTTCTTTCTGTTTCTTGCAATCCGAATAAGGCCTGTAGCACAGTCACTCCGTTTACGACTGAACAATGAAAACACCTCCCACTTTTCATGGTTTGATCGTAAACGGAGAGCTAAACGGGGTGACTGTGCAACAGTCATAACTATTTTTCAAATATCATTTTCATGCTTCATAGCAAGTCATAAAGTAGAAAATGTCAATCACTTTCGCCCTTCAAATTGACATTTTTGACTGCTATTAAGCATTAAAAAACTTGTTACGTCACTTGGCAAAGCACTTTCGGTCTACTGTCCTTGTGACGTAAGTAAATATTTCCAATATTTCGACATCTAATAGCCGATTTCGAAAATCGGATGGGACAACTTTGGTGTGCTCGAAAGTGAGCATACATCATGAAAACGATGGAAGTTTCAAATTGAGCAACATCACAAAATATGACGTCTGTTTTCGTCAGATAATCCCCTCCCCCTGTCTGTTTTCAATGATCTCCCTCCCCTCAAACGCAGATGTAATTTATGAAAACTCCCATTACATTCGATACGATGGCGCTGCGAGCGTTTCAAATTTGAAAAATGGCGGAAAAATCACATTCACTCAGCCAGTTTTTACTCAAAAAATTCAACAAAAAAATTTTTGGCCTGTTTGGATTCCTACAATTTTTTGTGTGGGGTAACGAGATCAACCTGTTGGTTTCCTCTTTTTCGAGAAACACTTTAATCAATTTCCAATTTTACGCTCAAAACGATGGCACCATGATCTTCACTTCACTCGATTGAAGCTTGTCGCACTCGCAAAGAAATTGAGCCACTTTCTAAGGAAGTTTCCTATTCTTTCCTTAGTAAGTGTGAGGTTTCGATTACGGACCGACCGAAGGTAACTTACAAGACCGCATGATCGAAAAACGAGTGAAACAGCACATACTTACCATTTGAAAGTGGTTTTACTCTTGGCTGAAAAATGCATTCGCATAAGGTCACAAGTACAGAACTAGTACAGAATTTGCTCTAAGGTCGCCGGCGTAGAAAAATAAAAAAGCTCTCAAAACTACTTCTATCTGAAAATTCCTTAACTTAATAAAGGCGTAATATATCAGTAAACACCTTAGCGTTTAATTAAAGACAGAAACTTGTCAATTCAATTATATCGATCGAGCATGTAACACAAATCACAAATCTTTGTTGTCGTAACGTTATTTAAAGATTCCATACTTTATCGAAACCTAAATTAAAAAAACAAACGAACTAATGGTATTGCCATTCGATACCATTTACGTTTGTTGATGTTGTATTAATAAACAACTTGTTTTGATTGTTATGTCATTTAAGATGCTCAAGTTTAAATGCGTACACTTATATGGCGAACATCTATAAATAAATTTTAATGCGGTTGTTGGCGGTCGCGCGGACCCTATTGTATGGATTTGTAGGAAAATCTTGAAATTCACTGTAGTTGAACAACATTACACTGACGAACGGAAGACGTAACGAGTCTAACATAAATGTTTGTTGTAGATTGACACTCTTGTCACTGGTTTTTTCCTATTTGGTTATTTGGGTGAATCAGCAAATGATTAGAACGATTTTCAAACATGCTTTTTGTGTTTCATAAATGTAAAATAAATTTGCGAACAACGTAGAAAGTTTTCTTATTATATAGCTGGGACTTGAAATTTCACGGTGTAACTTTCTAGAAACAAGGGTAGGACACAAAGGACGGATTAAGCAAAGGGCAATGTGGGAAATTGCGTCGAGCCCTGAGGTGAAAGCAAAAACATATAGTTACTACACTCGAGAGATGAAAAGCTACCGCTGACGTCAACTCAACAACTTGACGAAAAAAAATTCGTGACAGACACCAAAAAATGATGGTATGATGTTATTGGAAAGGTTTTCATAGAAAAGTTCAATCTGTTTAACTCTAGAATAATTTTCGGCCTACTGGCTTTTGTTCCTTACCTGTTACCCTTATATCATTCCACCTAGTCATGTATTCGACTTTTAGCTAGATTCTCACGTTTACACGTTCTTATTCAGATTACACACTTGTTAGAACCGTTAGCCAAATGAACCTCGTCGTGTGTGCACATGCACACACTGCGATACATCTTCTAGCCTACTAGCCACAAGTTATTCTATACGAGCCTAGAGGTCCCGCACTCAGAGATTTAATGGGATTTAATGAGATTTAAATTTTTAAATCATATGGGATTTACAAATCTTTGAGTGCGTGACCCCTCAGCTCGTATAGAATAAGCATAACTTATGGCTAGTAGTACATAATTGACATCATGCATGTCATTCTTCTGTATACGGTTCGTTGTGGACGCCAAACACCACAACTACCCAGTATTTGAAGCTTGGGCATGCTTAGGAACGATACTTTCATACAATAAGTTAAAGAAAAATCCTTTGCAGAATTTCCCTCGCAAGGATTGAACCCGGATATTCTTGGCGGAAAGCCAGTACCTTAACACTGAGCTAAATCGTTCCTCCAGAATAGAAGCATCTTCGAATGGCATGAGGTTTTATTTGCACTGAAGCGTAAGAATTTGCCTCCAATACTGTTATTCATACGATGAAACGGCGTCAAAGTTCTAAGTATCGATGTGGTAGTGAATACATTCAATGAAAATAGTGTTACTTAGAATTTTATCAAGACTCTACCTCGGGTTTCCAAAGAGATGCCGAACCGAACTCACCGAAAATTTAAGAGACGAACTCTTAAATTTTTTACCGAACTGGAAGCGTACCGATCTACACCCAACTGAAATCGGAAGATTTCAAAGCACGGCCTATTTTTGAGAAAAAATTCCTAAATTTTATAAAAAATTCCTAAATTTTTCAAAAAAAACTCCTAAATTTTTTAAAAAATTCCTAAATTTTTTAAAAAAAATTCCTGATTTTTTAAAAACATTCCTAAATTTTTTAAAAAAATTCCTAAAAATTATTACAAATTCATAAAATCTCATAATTTAGAAATTTTTTAAGAATTTTATGGAATTTTTAGGAATTAAGTTCAAAGGAAAAATACTTGGCAATTGTTACCGAATTCATTTGTAAAGGTAGAAGGATCACGTGTGAAAAATCAGCCCCCTTCCTACCCCACATCCTTCTCAGAACGTCTTCCTCCATCGTGCCTTTTCCTAATGTCTGCAAACAGTCACAGTTGCGAAGTCTTTATGGTGTATATTATAATTTTTCATGTAAGACCGCTTATGGTAAAGTCACCTTCATCTAGTGTATATAGTTCTGTATATCCATTAATTCTAAGAAAATTTGATGTATTTGCTCGCAAACCTTTACTAGTCGTTAGTCAGACTCATTGTATTTAAACGCGGGTAGTTCAAACAGTCATCAACTTATCAAACGTCCCTCGTAATAAATGACATTTCCCAAAAATGTTGAAACGATGAAAAAATCGATGAACAAAACTTTTTGACTTGAGAACTAGAACACTATTCGTGTTCTCATTATTCTAAAGACGATTTTGGTCCATTCACATCTATTAATTTTGATGATCTATAAAATGCGTGCCTTGTTTTGACATAGACATTAGTATTATGTTCAGACAGCCAAATGTTTAACAATCTTATTTTTTTCTCTTTTATTTTCAAATTCTTCGATACTATCTAATCAATTCCCATCTATAAGAAATTTTGCAAGTCACATTGGAAAATGTTAGAACTATAATACAATGTATACGAGTGATGAGAATAAAACCAACGAATAAGAATGAAGTAACTGAAAAAAAAATATTTTGACATGACTCTGAGTCTATATAAATATCAAAAAATATAATTCATAAAGTTGATGACTTCCTGTGTGTAGCCGGCTGATCTAGAAAAAAAAAGCTAAAAGTCATTAATCTACATACATTTTAATTAATATTTTTTCAGCATACAATCGTTTCATTCTCTAATCTCGTTAATATTGTTCACACACTTGGAGGTATTCATACAAAAAAGCACGCAAGAATATTCAAATCAGCATTGGAAAATTATTATTCAATTTTATTTCGCTTCCATTTGGTGACATCTTGAGTTAATATTAATTTATTATTCATATACGTTATTGTAACTCGTTAAACAAATTCAGTTGCATAAAAAACACATAAATTATGTTTTATCAACAAATATTTGACTAAATTTTAATTATATTGTTAGAACTACAAAATTTTTGAGGTTTGTAGTTTTGTAGAACACAAGTCAATTAGCATTGTTTAAACGAATAGCCTTTTTCCTTTACAAGTTTGTGAATGGGGCTCTTTAGGACGTTAGAAAGAGAGCAAAAAGTATAAATAAACATCAGCAAAGCCAACCCGTACGTAAAGCCTTCACGTGCGAAAAGCCTCGACGTACTAAAGTCTTACTACGAGTATGTATCATAAATATAATGCGCATCAGAATGCACAGTCAAGTTCTCTTGATATAATGTTTGTCAGATTCAAATTTCTTTAGAACTATACAAGTTTGAATGACTCATAAAAATTACCCAAGGTAATGTTGAAAGCCCTCCCGCAGTACGTTTAACATTTAATTCTCTACAACTTTGCCATTGGAAGCAACATTCTATCTGTCATAGTTCCAGTGCCCAAACCACTCAACCGATTTCCACAAATATTTTTTCCCAGTTTTGTGACATCTAATTCTTTCATTTGACGCTAATTTAAACAATTAATGTGCTGTACTTGCTGAGATATGCGTGAAAAAGTTTCACCGACCTTCGAAGAACCACGTTTTTGGACACCTTTTCGACCATATCTCCGGAACTATTCGACCGATTTTGCTCATCTTCGAACTTGATCTCAGTTTCGACTATCTTTCAGGGAAAAAAAGTTTTTGAAAATCAGTCAAGTTATCGTGTTGAACGGACAGACAGACCGACGGACATTTTTTTTCGCTGATTTGTCATCTGGAGGCAAAAAGTTTCCCCCTTACTCTCGGGTTCGAATTCGCAATGTAACAAATGTGGTAGTAAACGCATCAGACCTTCGTACTTCGTACGGGTCTAAAAATGAATTTCATTGTCAGAACAGAAAAGGCCATAAAAGTGACGAGAGTGGAGTGCCACAATAAGTTGGTTTTAATCTGGTAACACCGAATACTAGCCAATCACAGTTAGGCTTTTTAGTCATGTGACCTTAAACAG
This sequence comes from Pseudolycoriella hygida, assembly GCA_029228625.1. Lineage (NCBI taxonomy): Eukaryota > Metazoa > Arthropoda > Insecta > Diptera > Sciaridae > Pseudolycoriella > Pseudolycoriella hygida. The sequence continues at coordinate 22,446,060 of CM055403.1, read as the reverse complement.
TTTATTTAATTTACTGTGGATGATTGTAGAATCTACCTGTTCAAATTAAAAAAAAAAATTAATTTTTCTTACGCGAATACATTTTTCGATTAATTGATACAAATAAATTAAATCCTAGAAAAACATTTTCCGGAACAACTAATTTTACTTATTGCGCAAAGCGATACTAACTGATTACTAACTGATTTTGTTGATTCTGTTTCTATTTGAGAGGTAACCGAGTACCGAATTATCATGATTGTATTAGCGCCGCTAGGCATTAGCGTCGCTACTAGCGCCCCTAAATTGTAAAATTGCTCGCTAATAGCGACTAGCGCTCGCTAAAATCCAGTTAGCGGAAAAATTTCGCTAGCCGCTAATTCAATCGCTAATTTGATAGTGTGAATTATAACCATTTCACGAATAAAAAAGGAGGTTTTATGTGTATGAATGCAAAAGTTCCAAATCTAAAATCAAAACTTATTCATATCCAAAATCCGACCTCGGAAAGGCATGTTGTTCAATTTGGGAGGTTATAGGCAGTGGACTTCGCAGCTCTTGTGTTTGTGCGTGAAGCACTGCGAATGGAAGCTCGTGGGAAGCAGATCTATGCGTGTTCAGACGCTGAAGGAATGATTAGGGCATTGATGGCGCCTATTACGACCTCCAAACTGCCGAAAGAGCTCAAGGAACACTTGAACTTGATGGGTCAGAGCAGACATAACTTTGGTCTGGATGCCCGGAAGGGAACGAGAGAGCGCTGCGACTCTTACGGACGGTCTCGAACCTTGCTTCCAAATACCAAGGTCAGCTGGCGCGAAAGAGCTGAGGGATTGGGTAATGCAGAGGCTTGAGGACCGCTAGACAGCGTACGAGAGAGGTGTTCATACGAAGCACTTTTTCCCGAAGGCCAACCTGGAATAGGGCAAGAGTCTGCTAGAGATGGACAGAAGTCGCATCTAACGTCTCCCAGCTGGTTACTCCCACAGTCCTCAAATTCGCAAAAGTGGCGTCGCTCCATCCGGATTTTGGGTGTCCAGCAACTCTTTTGCCCTGACTAGGAGGTTCACTTGATTTAAATGATGAAGCGTAAAACCTACATTTAACAAATACAAACAAACAAGGATACTCAATGAGATCTTTGACGGTATGAGATTGTTTAAAAATTAGCGCGCTAATTTTTTTTTCGATAAGCGAATGACGCTAGCGACGCTAATATTTTTCGAAATTAGCGTTAGCGTTAGCGTCGCTAAAAAAAAGTCATTAGCGTGCACAACCTTGCGAATTATATTCAAAAATATAATTTTGGTGCGGTGCCTGTGCATGAGGCTCAAGCGGGACTCAGGTCGGTCCTGAGGTCGGCCCTAAAGAAAAATTTTTTTCTGCTATGTTCCAGAGCAACCTGAGGGAAACATATTTGTCTATGAAAGTATGTGTCCGATGCCTCCACTTGGAACCCTAGGTCTATCCTGGATTATTTTTCGCTTCGTTGTAGAGAAAATTGAAGCAAACATTTTTATTTGTGGAAGTATTTGTCCGAGGCCTTTCCTTTGCGCCCTAGGTCGGTCCTAAGGTCTGCCCTAGACAAAAAAATAGTTTTTTGCTATGTTGTAGAGAAAATTGAAGGAAATATTTGTGTCTATGAAAGTATTTGCCCGAGCCTTCTCCTGAGGACTCTAGGTCGGTGCTAATGGTTAAGTTGTAAAAAAAAATTGAAGTGAACATTTTTGAATATTTGGAGGTGAATTTTGTGCTTTCGTAAGGATGTTTTTTACACCGTTGCTTCGGACGGATTTTTCAATATTGACCTCTCGGCAATTTCCAATACAATTTAATGTGGACGCAATTTGTTACACTTTAAAGTTAGGCAATATTTACCTAAATACGTTCGAGTCTTTTCGTAACATCAACTCTGTTTGCCACATGCCACATTTATTCTGATACCCACGGGTCCCTTGCATTATGTTTTAATTTACCAATTAAGGGGTCGTGCACATATGACATCACACTTGCTAAAAAATCCAAAAAGTCCATATCTGCAAACTGTTCAGAAATTTTGCTTATAGTACTTCGGCTACCCCCCCTAAACACCCTCCCTATTTGGGGCGGTAGCCGGAGTTCTATAAACAAAATTTGCTGTCCTGGCTGAGTTATGACCCTTTGGCCATATGTGCACGACCCCTAAGGTTGAGTTTATGGCCTACCGCCGCGCCTGTTAGCGCTAACTCAAACATTATTTTATTTTTATTGAGTTGAGAATTTTTTTTGTTCGGGCTATTTTGTTTGAAGGCATATTTTATCTTAGATTTTAATTTATCTGAAGCGATATTTTGTATGAGAGAATACCTCCAAATGCAAGTAAGGCAATGTGAAAACTTCTACTTTTACATTCAAAAACGCATAATTACATAAAAAATGTTGTCGTTGCTACGTTCTGTTGGGAGTAACAACAAAACAAACATAAATTATTTAAGGTGTTAGTTTTATAATAATAAAATGTTGATCGAATTTATTAGTTGCAACATTTTATGCAACTCTTAGAATTATAAATGCAAGCTAAAATTAATTACATTCAAATTCACTTATTGATTGTGACTTGATTAAATGTTTCGTTTGTCAGATTCGATTAAATAGAAAACTTAAGTCGTAAATGGAATGAAGTTTGACTTTTGAAATATATTTGACATTATTCGAATTGAACGCAGTTCAAGCTTTTGCATACAGATTTACCCTTATTATGCAATACATTTTTGTTGCTAAAGTTGCTAAATGTACAAAATTATTTTGTCATGAAATGCAGTTGAGAGGTAGGTAGGAGAAAAGTATTTTTCATTCCTAGGACGGAAAACTGCTGTTTTCCGTCCTATTTTAAAACAGAAAAGCAGCTTTCTGAACCCTCGGAACAATATACGAAACTCGGAAAGTAATTCTTTTGTTTAAAAACGTCTCTCAGTTCTTTGTTCGTTATAGGGTACATTTTCTGATTGTTATCATAGTAGCGACATGTTCTAGAACTACATATCTAACAATAAATGTGTGAATCGAGTAGGTGATTCAGTTTTACTGAACGCAGCCGATTTATCATTATGTAGAGCAAGTCAGATGATCTTATTAGACAGCGTTGTAATTTTTAATTATTTTCATACGAACCGAAAATGATACGAGTAATCAATAAATTGTTATCATATTGCGTATTCGGATTATACAAACTCAATAATTGTACTTTAAGTCCATTTAAAATTTCATATAATTCGTTAAATGTTAACAGCTAATTCTACAAATAATATCCTTTGTTACTTTAAATTCAATAGTTTGCTCGCGTTTAATGAATTATTATAGAAATAAAAATAACGTTGCGTGATATTTCAACGTGTTTTTTATTCTATTCTTCGTCTGCAAAATCTTTTTACCGGGTCTTGTGAAAACGATTAATTATTAGAGAAACAGAAACGGAACTGTTAACGGCGGAAACGGATATTTAAATAAGCGTTTGAAACTTATTTTAAGCAAATGGCAGTAAGCATAAGCAATCAGTCGAAAATGGTTCTAAAATATTCACCTAATCATTTAATGTCTTCCTACCCTATTTTCTCTCGAGATGGATAGCCTTTTTACAGCTATTTTGCTCCGAAATATTTTTTGGTTACTTGTGCAGATTTGTATGACTTGATTTTTATTAAAGAAGGTCGTTCGACTCCACTGGTAAAAAGCATCTAATAAAATTTCAATGGTCTTCGTATAAAAAGGCTAAAAGTACATTTTTTCCACCGTTTTACGTCTAAGACGTCCTTCAAGTACATCTGTAATGTATGTATAATGCACACACAACACGCAGAATGAACACTATACTCGTTTAATGAACGATTCACTTATACAATGTACGTCCAGCCAAACCAATGGTTTAACCCTTACCGTTATTATTAGCTTTTGTTCCAATTGTTATTGTCGGATTTGATCCGACTAAATAGCGATAAGCCTTAAGCGACACTATGTACAAGCGGCATGAACATAATGAACAATGTTAAGTTAAATCTTTACGTTATAAGTTATAAGTCTACGTCTTAAGTTATAAGTTTATTTTGTAAGTTAGAAATTTTTATAAGTTATAAGTTTTGATACTTATCAGTACTGATGCATATCAGTTTTAAAACTGATCGGTACTGATCCAGATCAGTTTTGGAACCGATCAGTACTGATTCGTATCAGTTTTTAAATTTATCAGCACTGACCGTTTTTAAACTGATCAGTACTGATCTGTATCAATTTTGAAGCGTATCAGTTTTAAAACTGATGAGTACTGATCCATATCAGTTTTAAAACGGATCAGTATTGATAAGTACTGCTCAGTTTGAAAACTGATGCGCATCAGTACTTATCAGTTTCAAAACTGATATGAAACAGTACTGATCAATTTATAACTTATAACTTATAGCTATATATATGTGGTTATAAATTTAGCGATAAGTCGCTTTACCCAAACTCTCTAATATAGGATACTCCAATCACTTCAGGGCATACGAAATACAATATGACAATTTTTTTTCATTCAATCATTCGATTTCGAAAGGAACAATAAGTTTTCATACATTTTTGAGGGTGTGTCTAATTTATATTTAGTCAGTTGATATTAAATTGTTGTACATTATACAGGAGAGTTACACATTGTACAAGTGAGTCGTACATTGTAGCAACAACGTATCGAAATAAGAGTGCACCAACATGTAAAGGTAGCGCAGTGGAAAATTCGGGGACTGGAGATGGGTTCAAATCCAGCTTATGTCCAGGAATTTTTGTGAACGAAATGTGGTGAGCTAAAGATGGATTTGATGAATAACGACAAAGTAAATTAGGAATTGGAATAATAATAAGAAAAAACCTTTTTGAATTGAAATACAATGCATGTTCTACATGTACAGCTAAAGCGTTCAAGATAGATTGCACAAATGTATAGAACAATGTACGTCCAGGTGAATCAATGGTTTAAGCGACGCTATGTACGGGGAAAACGTACAAGTCTCACGCTCGTAATTTTTTTGGGTGTATCATAAACTTTTTCTAACATATTCGATAGCTTCGTAAAGACTTTTTTCAAGGAGTCCAGTCTATCTATTAAGTGCGCCACTTCGTATGTTCATAACTAATTTTTGTTTTTTTTATTTCAGACCCAGGAAATAAATTATCGTCATCCTCGCAGAAAGAAGTGAGTACTCTACGCCACACATAAAAGTTCCATAAACTTCACGGCTTACCATATAGCAATGAAAACATCTCACAAGAGTGAAATAATTGAAAATAATATTTATCATCGGCGGCTAACAAAACCGAATCAATGAAAGGCACTGCTCACCGCACTTAATGTGTTGCAATATCCATTGCCGTTTCTACTCAATAATCGACTCAGTTTTTGCATTATTTCATCGTTTTTGATTGCTTTTAAGACAATCATTAAAAGCGAATAACCATCGTGTGAATTGCCATTTTGAAAAATATATTTCATTTTCGCAATTGAATCTCTACGTTACTCATAGCTGTCTATGCGTCTAGTCGGAGTCCATAAACTTCAAATGGGCTGTTTTCGTTGAAACCATTTGATGTTGCCACAAAGCCGCATGTGTATCTGTCTGACTGGCAATTTAACTTTAATCCTAAACAAAGCCAATTGAAGGATTTAGTTTACGACATTGCTTATGGCTTACAATAAAAAATTTAAGTTTATGTAGCACGGCGAACAATTGACTTTCCGTATAGAGTTTTCAACGTTCTGTTGCAATAAATTGAAATAAAAGTTTCAAGCCACGACTTGTTCTGCACACTCTTTTGCTTTTCCACACTTAAAACTAAAACAAAAAAAAAAAAATTCCAGGCTATAGGATAATAAATTCAATTAGTGTTCGAGTTGACGAACATTTTGATTCTTTCAGCATACAGTCGAGATAAAAATATAATATTTTTCGCCACTTTTCCTTTGTACAGAAGTTTTTATACAAAAAATGCCAATGTTGTAAATAGTCTATTCAGAATATAAATATCGAAATTAAATCTAAATAGCGAAGAGCATTATTAAGCGCCACTTTATTATTCAATAACAACAATAAACTAATTTATTGTGCAACGTGATTGGACTATTAAAAGCCATTCAATTTCAGTCGTAGAAGCAAATCGTTTTCTTATTATCATTCTTTGAATGAAATTTATTTATTTTAATGGTATAATTGAACTAAATGAAATCAGTCAAAAGATAAGGGGGATAGGATTCATGGCGGGGGAGGGGGTTAACCCAAAAAGGGTTTTGTGGTTAAAGATGAAGTTTAGGTGCTTTCCTCTACAACTAGACTCAGACTTTACATCACAAGCTTTGGGCCAGGTCCCAGAACCAGTAAGACAATTTTAAAACATTACTTCAAAAAATTCGACTTGATGTCTATCCTATTTCCCAACAGACGTAAATGCTCTGTAACCTCCTGCCGCGAACAGCGCTGGACCGCTACTTGCGATGCGTTGCACTTATATACTACTGTATTCCTACTGTAGTAACTAACAACAACTGCCGTCGTTTAGCATGCAGTTGGACTATCTACTAAATGAATGTGAATAATTCTGCGAAGGAAAATGTGTGTTTATTCGCATTATCCTTACAATTTATGAAAACTTTAATATTTTTCCAACATTTCATTCACTGTGAATTAAAATGAATAAGAGTTTTTCCACCAATTCATCCACAGTGGATTAAAACTAGTTTCCCCGTCCGCCCATTGAAAAATACAGGTTTTCCCGTTCGCCCATTGAAAAGTAGAATTCCCGTTCACCCATTGAAAAGTAAAATGACGTTTGTGATATCAGTCGTTTTGGAAGTTTTCAGCTGTTGAAAAATTTCTATTTTTTGAAAAACATTTTCTTAGAAAAAAAAATTTCTCCGAAAAAAATTTGTCTTCAAAAAAAATTGTCTTCGAAAAAAAATT
>CM055403.1:22393669-22438622 GCA_029228625.1 Pseudolycoriella hygida | reverse complement strand
AAAACAAAGCTAATTGAATCGGTTCAAGTCATGTGAAGTTGAGTGTAGCGCCATCGTACGGCTTACCGGTGAAAGGCATTGTTGGGAGGTGCCGGTATTCTACTCCTACTAGTTTCGTTCCCAGTACATCTCATGGATGGCACTGGGTTTGTCGCACAGCTTACCACTGGCACAGTAAAAACTTTCCGGTAATCAAAGGATCTCAAATAGTAGAACCACAAAAAAAGTAGCGAAACTAGTAAATAATGATCTAGCCCCTAACCCTTCATGGGTTGTTCAGGCAGATTATTATTATTATTACATTTATAAAAGGACAGAAAACGTTGGATTGTTTGCTTATTTGTATATTTAGGTACGTTCGAGTCACTTTGCCACATCTATTCTGTTTGTCACATCTATTCTGATACGTACGGGTCTTTGGTTATGTTTTTCATTAAAATTTAAAAATTTAAAATCATAGCGGACTAGCGTCTATTCACGCCAATTTGTTATACTAAAAATACGTAATCCACACCACATAAATTTTACGTAATTTACCAACTTTACTAAACATTTAATTCACATTTGCTTCAATTTGTGTTAAGTTTTTGTCAAAGACTGCCAGTCTATATTTTTATAGTATGTCATTGATCATGACGTACATATGCGCCCTCTTTCATGAATTGTTTTATCTGAAGATAATGTAATGGATATGGATAAGTAAATTGAGCGATTGCGTTGAACTTATTCATATAATAGGCACGGTGTCCAATTATGATATCTTTCGACTGATGTGGCCTGTTAAAGTTCAAAGTTTTTGTTTCCAATTTAATACTGTCACTAATGCCAAATAAGATGACTCAAAGCACAACAAAATTCCACTTTTTATGTGGTAATTATAACAATGAAAACTTGATTTATGCTACCAAATTCGGAGAGTATTCCTGGCATTTTTTTGATGAAATGCATACTAGTATGACTGAGCACGAATGCATTCCTGACAAATTTGCTGAAATCATAGCGAAATATAAAAAAGTAAATAGCATTGAAGTGCTGCTAAATGATGAACAAGTCAAGCTTTACTACCATGATGGAAAATTTATTTTCAAAAACGTTGAGTTAGGAACACGTACGAGTCTATTCTATTATTTATATGGAATCATACATAAAATTTATCGAAATATTTCAGGCATTACATTCGGCTCATTCGACTTCAAATCACCCGTAAATGAAGGAATCAAACGAAATGGGAAAAAAACAAAGAATATAGTTTTTATGTCGGGCATAACGAATCCTGTTCGGTTTCTTGCCCAATTTGAGAAGTGCGACGATATGAAAACTGACCGGGACAAATTATGGAGAATTCGACATTTTGTTGATGAGCAACATAAAGGTAACTAGTCTTTCATTTACTCAGCGCCAGTGAACTAAAATAAGGGGAAGTGATTATGGGTATATCATTTGAATAAATACAAAGTATTCATTATTCCACCAGTGGATTAATGCTAAAATAAAATGTAACACGCTACTTATTTAACGTGTGCGCTTCCAAGTTCTTATTTGGACAAAGAAGCTCTGGAAGCACGGACGTGAGTAAGTGCTATTTACATCGCTACTCGCAATTGTCACTCATATTTTTACGTTTTTTCTAGCTGAATTCAGTCAGCTTCGTTTTACTAGTGACTGGGTCACTGCAAGAAGAACTTTCGTCGAAAAATATTCTGTACCATTTCTTGAAAATAAGAAAAAGGAAATAAACATTGATTTCAACAAAGAGCCCGATCTGCGATCGTTTGTGAACCGTAAACTTTTGGGTTTGTCAACATACACTACATTGGCTTTCGTTAATCAAATGGAAATTATTCTCAACGATTTGCCTGAGGAACTAGCTTACCTTTTCATGGTGAACGAAATATTCAATTGTAGTGCAGACGATTTATTGGATTTTTGTGACTCCGTTCAGGAAGTTGTTGATACTCATAACAAGGGCAGTAAGGTTGAAAAACTACAACAATTTTCAATGAACACAGAGGATCTAAATTGTGACACAGATGAACTAAGCGACTCTGCGTCCTCTGCCTCAGCATTGCAAGAACAATCATCAGCTCATAAATGTGGTCTACGAAAACGTGTTAGAGAGAGTGGAAATAGTTATGGCCGTCCAAGCAAGAGAAATTTAACTTCTATACCAGAAGACGAATCATGCGCAGAGAGTGAAGATTTCACCTTCCTGAATGAAATGAGTAGCAGCAGGAAGTCTACGTGGTCTTCCTTCAGTGGATCTCTGTCAAATTTGTCTTCACTCAAATAAATATACTTTTGAAAAATGCAATTACATAAAATAATTTTGTTACAGTCAAATATTGACTGAAATTAATAACATCCGTCATAAATGATTTGAAAGTTACGCTAAATAAATTTTTAGCTTGACAAATTATGCGCATTTGAATTTTTGGTGCCGTGAAAATTGTCGACAATGCTTGGCTGAGTTTATATGAAACCTGAAAATTCGAATTGAAAATAATTTCTTTAGTAAAGGAGACTAGATAATGCAAATATTAGCGAAGATGAAACCAAATTATTATTCTCGAAAAATTCTTTATTAAGTAAGAAATACAAATTCAACTTATTTTTGATTTTTTGCCAAATTTAAGAGAGTTTCTAGCACATCCGTGGTGTATGTTTCCTTGTTGGTGGTTTTTGATGAGTCGATTAACCAGTTTAGAACCTCAGAGTCTTTCTCGAACTTCGTTTTTTTCCTTTCGATCTTATTCCTGAAGTTTGTCAACTGCTGGTTTTTTGTTTTGAGATTTGTCACGACCGAAGACAACTCAACAATTTTGGACTGAAGTTTTTTGTTTTCTTCATACAGACGTTTCTCATTAGAGACTTTCGACGGAAGACGGTAAGATGCCGATTTAGAGTCAGATGCTCGACAACTTTTTTTCGATTCAGAAGCCGACTCAACTTTTTCTAAATTTTCGTATGCTTTCTTATAAAAAGCAGCGTCGGTCATAAGTTGGCTATTGACCTTTTTCAACGCCTTAAGCTCATTAACAAAATCGCGTTTTTCTTTATTATAATCTCGCGCACGGACGGCTTCATTTGCCTCCACATCTTCTACGTATTTGCGATGAAATTTTTTTTCCTTTTCGATCGATTTCTCCAGTAAAATATTTTTTTCGCGGATGGAGTCTGTGTTCTCATTTCCCTGTTTATAAAATTCGATGTCTATTCGGAGCTGTCGGTTGAGTTTTGTGAGGGATTGCAGTTCTTCCATCAATTCGTTTTTGACTTTGTTGAATTCTTCGATTCGAAGCTCTTCGGTTACTGTCACTTCCTCTACATACTTCCTGTGTAATGTTTTTTGCTGATCAAGCGCTACCTTAAGTAAACTTGTTTCTTCCAGAAGTCGTTTACAGGTTGCTTCTGTATCTTCTAACGATACGTGTAATTCCTCGTTCTCATCTTGTATGTTTTGGAGGCACACTTCCATATTCAACTCCATTTTGAGATATATCCGATTTTGTAAATGAACTAAATTATTGACAGATTGATAGTTCAATCAAGTGTTATTGATGAACGCGTAGGGTGGATTGTTTTAAATTGTTTAAGTTTTTGTGTGACTCCCATCCCATATCCTATGCAATCATTTCTAAATTTTCATAATTAAATTGGAAAACTAACTACGCGTAAAAATTTACGTTTATATTTTTGGTAATGTGAGTAATCACGATGCGAAAAGAGGAATAGTAAATTAAATGAATAATAAAAAATGCAGATCAATCCACCCTGTTAACATATAGTCAGTTTATGACGCCATCATGTAGAAAAGCTATACAACTAAAATGAACTCGGCAAAATATGTCAGTGATGCCAGTGATGATTAAATGTGGGAAGTGTGGAATCTAAAAGTAATGAATCCTACAACGTGTATTCAAAATATATTTCGTCGGCTGTACTTCGTAAGGAATTTTCTTTATCGTCACATCATTGAGTCCTTCATACGTCGTTGATTTTCTGTGATGAGGTGGGGTGGAGCAGGGGGCTAAATTACCAGTCCAGTCTTTTGGTTTTTCTTATAAAATTGGCCAATTCCTGTACCTTCAATTTGTCAGGGAGACTTAGTTCTGGTTTGCCCAGGGATATTTGTCTGCTTCTTCTATACCCGGGACATTCAATGATCATGTGATATCCAGTTTCTTCACCATAACTACATGCGCACCGAGGGTCCTGTAAACAGCCTATGACGGTGAGATGTTTGTTGAGCCCACAGTGTCCTGAGTACTTCAACCACTCTCTTCATATTTGGCCTATCGAGGTTCAGCAAGCCGTTACTAAATTCTCTGGATGGGGTTTTACAAAAAATGGTCTTTAAGCCATTCCCTAATAACGCACTTTCTCACGGATTTAGAGGTGCCGCAGAAGGGCCCCTAGCTCGTTGAGTGCTTTCCTGCACCGCACCACTGTTGCTAATAGTACCAAGGGATATTCCAGTGCTTCCACCGCAGCCTGACTGTCTGAGCAAATATGAAGCCTCATCCCTCGGAAAGCACTTAATATCTCGGTTTTAACTAATTTAGAAATCGCAACGAGTTCGTTTTGGAAGACTGTGGCAAAAGCGCCCATCCGTATGCTACCCTTGAGTCCGGCTTGTTCACTGAAGAAACCGGCTCCAGACAGTCCTTCTTTTTTGGACCCGTCCGTGTAACTCACCAGACCATTCTCTGGTGGGTAGATACTCCTTTCTCTTAGCCACTCCTCCCTGTTCGGTATGATGCAAGTGAAATCATCATCTAGCATCAAGACTGGTGATATTTGATCACTAGACATCTGAAGAGTTTCATCTTTAATCAGGTTTATGATAGTCATATGTCCCGTAGATGATGCAGATACCCAGCACCCATTGCTCTTGATGTTCAAGGCGAGCTAAAGGCTACGGACTTCACGTACAGATCTAACGGTGGGATGGAGGGAAGTGCTTCCGATGCTCTTGTGGCAGTAGTGGTTTTCTCTCCTGTTATACACAAGCAATCGAGCCTCTGGAGTTTTTCCAGTCTCTTTTTCCCTATACCCAGGTCAACTCGAAACCACCAGAATAGAAAGCCGTGACAAAGCATCGTCCTTACTACTGCCGTGTAAATCCACCATATATGGAAATATGCCCCAATTTCTACCGAATGCATTTCTACACATCCAGAAGATGCCGATGGCTTTGTTCAGCTTATCAATATCCATGTCATTCTATGGTCAAAGATGACCCCTAGGTACTTAACCGTCACTCTCAAGTTGATATCCTTTCCAAAGAAAAATTATTACAAACAGATGCCCCGTTTGGGCAACACCACGTTACAGATTCTTTAACTGAAGCTTATAGTACACTGTAGTGCAACAGGGTCGTGATAGCAATGAACCAATGAAACTGATTTTATGTTGTGAATGCATATAACCAGCAGAAATTAGAAACATAAAATAACTAATTTAACATCTAGTTATAAAATACAAAGTTTTATTGAAAGCACATTCTTGCCACATTATTATAGATATGCACTGAGAAAATGTTGTAAAAAATTCAACAAGATGTGAGCAGTAGCATTGAATCCTATAACATTAAAGTATCTTGATCTAATGATCGTAAAGGTTAAACCATTAAAATTAATAGAACCACAAAAGTATCACATAAAAGCTCATATTTTCCAGCAATAATTTCTTTTTCTATTTTTACTTGTCACCGATATGCTCAATGCAAATGCAGATATCTATCTTTATGGGTAAAACAAACCAGTAAAAGTAATACATCTTTTCTCAAGTATTTCATATTGTGTTTCCTGATATTACAGTTATATTGTCTTTGAAAAAAAAACTTTTATTGATTAATGTTAAAATGTTAATTAATTACGAATAATGTTCAATCGCTTTTTTTGTGTTGAATGTTTTTCTCGCCATTTGCTTCTCTCCGAAAAAATATTTTGCGGAAACGCATTTCCGTTTTGAATCGAACGAGCAACGATAAAAGTCTACCTCTGTTATTAAATATTGTTTATGTTTTTGTTCATTTGTTCCACTCACCTGTCATTAAGTTGGTTATATTGGGTCGTAGCATGGATGCCAAGGTAGCGTTTTTATCTAAATGAGGGAAGGAAAGGAGGTTCAAAGAGAACGGAAACAAATAAAACGACAGTTTGTAGTTACCACACATTTGTTTGGGGGAACCATTATAATGTTTGTAAAAAACATAACACGTCACTTACAAAAGCAATATGTTAGCTGCTGACATTATTATGTTTTCCGCAACGATATTATGTTTGCCATGAAGGCATTATGTGTTCTGTTATCATATTATGGGACTAATTTAATTACCGGAGATAATGGTTTTCTCGAACAATAATGAAACATAAAGCAGTTTTTCATTCAATGTTGAACCTTAAAGTGACTGCTTCCTCTACATTCAATTTTGTTGCATAGAATCGCTAGATTTTAGAAAACATAAGGTGATCTGTTTTCTCATTACTTTGAACCGGCTTCCAATATTAATTTGATGTATCGTACAATGAAGTGAATTTTATTTTCTAACTACTAACGACACAAACTTTAATTTTTTCAGATGTAGACGATGAAGGCATCGAAAGAGATTCTGATGATGTAGAAGACTATAAAAGTAGACATACCAAAGATTTGGATCACATTTTAGATGTAAGTATTTGATGCAGTAAGTCTATGCAGTATATGTAAGATAGTTGATGTAAGACGTTCCATTGAATAACTAAAATAATTAAGAAATCAGCAGTTACGGAACTGTTGGTGCATACAAAATACCTTTCACACCTCCATCTCGTCTGACCAAATATGGGTCCTTTCAAATAGTATGCTGGGAAAAGAGTGTAATTTAAATCGTCGCACTTTGTATGTCCCTGTCCCCATAGCACTGATATAAGAAAAATCCACTTTATGCAACTTGCTGCACTTCTAGTACAACCGAAATCAACTTCTTTACGCGAACCCTAGGACTCATACACCGAGGTCCATTGAAAGCAAAAGGGAAACTGAGTGAATTCTGTCATAAAAGCGGGTTATTGTTTTGCACATAACGAAATTCGTGGTAGAAGAGCGGGATATTCGTGTTAACTTATAGGTAAATAGGCTAGTGAGCTTTGAAAAACTTTGATTTTGAAAATTTATCCGGATGTTGCTGAGTGAAGTTGAACAGGCTCATAGCTAGGGGGAGCAGAATGTGCAAAGCCCCTGCTGGACATCTCAATGCCCCTGCTTGCTAGTAGTTTTGAAAGTCTGGTAAATTTACGAAAGTAAAAGAACGGTCCTCCCTTTTTCGAAAAAAATTTCGCCTACGGCGCTTGACTCTAAACAATTGACAAAGCTTTAAGGGAACCGACGAAGTACTCTATTAGCGACAAGAACTACCTGTTCGTAACTTTGCCAGTGGAAACAATGGGTTCATGGGACTCGGAGGTGCTGCATATTTTTAACGATCTGGCCACAGCCAAGACAAGTTAGTCGCGATCTTGGGCATTTCTTAAACACTTCTGACTGTAACTAATTTCTTCTATGGTCGTCAGTATGGCTCTCGCTCGAAATCTGGCACCCACATCGCGTTGTGCGAGCTTCTAGACGATATTAGTGCGGAGGTTGACTCAGGGAAAATTGTGTCCGGAATATTTCTGGACTTAGCCAAGGCCTTCGATTCTGTCGACTTATGGAGTACCTCAGGGTAGTACGTTGAGCACTTTACTATTCCTGATCTTCATTAACGACCTCCATTGCCTCCCTATTAACTCTAAGCCTACACTGTTTGCTGACGATACCCGCTTCTTTACCGCTTCATTGTGTATATCTTCCAACATTGACAATAGGAAGCGTGTTGTTGTTGTTGTTGTTGAAGCGTAAATGTTGAAAAATGCAAAGGTATACACTACGGTTAGCTCAGCTAAGTTTCTGGGTGTGATCTTAAACGAATGCCTCAACTGGAATGATTATGTCACTAAACTGTGTGGCACGATTTCTGGTCAGATAGGCATTGTGTTGAATTGTAGGAATTGTATTGGAAATTGCCGAAAGGATAATATTGAAAAACCCGTCCGAAGCAACGGATTAAAAAAGCACAAAATTGATCCCCAAATAGACAAAAATGTTTACACCAATTTTTTCTACAACATTGGAAAAAACATTTTATGGGGTAGGGCCGACCTAAGTCCGATCTAGGGGGGTCAGGAGAGGCCTCGGACAAATATTTCCATAGACAAAAATGTTTCCCTAATTTTTCTCCACGACATAGCAAAAAGATATTTTTTTGTCTAGGGCCGACCTTAGGACCGACATATGACCATAAGGAAACGCCTCGGACACATACTTCCATCCATAGACAAAAATGTTTCCCTCAATTTGCTCTGCAACATATCAAAAAGATTTTTTTGGTTAGGACCGACCTGAGGCCCACTTAAGCCCTAAGCAACACAAAGGCTCAAATTTTTTACGAATATAATTCCTCTCAAATATAAAAATAATAAACAAAATCGGTTATAGGATTTACACGATTTATGTAAACAAACACGTTGGGCCCTAGTAGAAACACAGTTTTGGGGACTTGGCTTTATCCAAGAAACTCTAATAAAAAAAATTTTATTCCATAAAATGAGACATTCCTAGACCTTTCGATTAAAAAAAATGAGAATCAAAAGAGATTTACTCGAGTTATGTTCAAAAAACAAGTAGGGCCATAGACTCGTTTTTAGTGCTAGCTAAGTCCAAGGAATCAAATCCTTTTCCTTTTCTTTCATAAATTTTCGGCCATGCCCAGATTAAAGAAATAATGTAAATGATGTTTATAAGACAGTAGCGGTTTACTTTTTATTTGTTAAAGCAGGCCACAGCCCATTGCTATAAAGTAGATGTAGAGTAATTTTCTTGACAAAACAAATGTCAGAGTGTCACTTTGACAGCTGTCACTTTGGCATCTGTCAATTTGACATATGTCACTTTGGAAGCCGTCGATTTGACATCTGTCACTACCGCTATTTAATAAAGCATTTAAATGGTATAAGAAAGTAGCGGTATAGAAATTTTCTTGACAAAACAAATGTCAGGGTGTCACTTTGACAGCCGTCAAAAACGTGCACAGACAGCCAGCGCATTCCCATAAAGTAGCTATCGCTACCTAATTATAAAAATCGGAAAAGGTTTACTCGAGTTATGTACAAAAAACCCGTAGTGCCCTAGCTAAGACAAAGGGCCCAATCTCAAAAAAGCTTCTTCCATAAATTGTCGGCCATACCCTTTCGGCTTAATTGTCGTAGGAGAAATTTTTTGATTGTAGGACTTATTATAAGTAAGAATTTCAATTCTTTTCAATACTTGATTGATTTTGCATTCGTATAACGCCCGCCGTAGTCATCGTTTTTGACTAAATCGAGGTTTTTAAGGCGCCAATGGCGAAAATTTTGAAAATTCGGATCCGTTTCCGTCGGTCACTTTTTTATTTTTCTTTTTGTTCGCGGCCTGCGGCGCGGCTCTACTTTTCCTATTTTTTTTTCAAGGATTAATATTCAACGTGAACCAAATTAGAATGTATGACATGGACAGAGGATGTTGTTGAAATGGATGATATTGAAGCGGAAGCTGTTGGAATGGATCTTAATGAACAGGAGGGAGTTATTGAAATGGACGTTAATGGACTAAGCGGGAGTCTTTGCCCTGGGCGATTCGTCGCGCTACCTGTTTTTCCTATGCCCATAACATTGGCACTTGGACCAGTTAGCGTGACAGGGGGGTTCAAAAGCTGACATTTTAGCGTGACATGCTTTTTGACCCACAACTGTAAATTTAGTTATATTAGCACTTGGGGCAATGCCCCTTCTGAAAATCGACTCTGGCTACGGGCCTGAGCTTGAGATAGGCCAGGCGAAATTTCCTTCAAAATTTTGCTTTCTTCCAATTGTGTACTAAGCTTAACAGTGCCTATTTACACGAATTTCCTGATAAAATTCCGAAAATCGGGAAATCGGTTTCTTATAAATAGGCACTGAAGAGCGTAAACTTTAACTATAAACTACGTAAGGTGACGATGAAAACGTTTTCGTAGGTGAACCTTAAAACGAACCTTTTTAGTCCTCTCAACACCTTAGATTTGGATAAACTTATATGGTCTCGCACAAGATGGCTCCACAAAATTCTATTTTTTTTTTCGAATTTTACGTACTGTAATCGATGATAACGTACGTAATTTACGCATATATCGCACGAGAATTTCAAAATAGATGCCCACTATAAACGCCCATACTAATTAATCTAAAAAATAATAAATTATCTGAGTCAATCAATTAACTTTCTGAATCTTTACATCACATTTGATGTAATTTGACTTAAATTCCCTAAAGACGTAATTTCCATTTTACAACAACTTAATTGACTATAATTTCAATCAAAGCATCTAATACGCCTATTCATTGATACTATTATAAGCAATAACCATAAAACAATCAATTAAATTTAAATCAAAATGTAAACAAAAATTCGTGCAAATGAATCGCGGATAAGATATCTGCGTGAAATCAAAATCACAGTTTAACTAAATTTAAGTAATTAATAAAAGATGTGCAAGATCACATTTGAAACTTGATGAACTAATATGATTGAAAGCGAAATACATGCCAGAGGTAGATAATGTTGAGTAAACATGGATCACTTTCTCTTAGGTAATCTCAAAATCTTATGTGTAATGCCGGTTAATTGTTGGGCATCATCAGTATCACAAAAAAAAGTTAAATTCCTTTTCGTTAAGCTCACGACTAATTTACGAATATATACTGAGGATGACCACAAAGAATTCATGAAACTCTCAATATATTCAAATTTCTATATATGAACCTAACACACTATGATGTACGCATTTTAACTAGCTTGAAGATTACCATCTGATGGCCAATTAATGCATCGAAAATGCGGTATTTTTTACACGAATTAAATTCAAATAATTTACAAACAATTACGTCTTGAAATTTCTATAATTTTCCGAATGGTTTTTTTGTGAGCTTTGTTAAACTCACATTTTAAACTTTATAATGAGAGAAAATTAATGAAATTTATGCATAATATGAGCAATCAGTCGCAATTGCTGTATAATAAATTAATAAATGAATGTGGTAGTTTGGTTATTATTCCGAACTAATTGCATTCTGTAAACATAATTTCCATGATGTTGAATGGTATTCTTATATGAGTTTCTAATGAAATGCTACACTACAATTGCAAATTTTTCATAAATTTAAGTGTTTAAAAAAGAAACGAAATGTAATTGGAATAATTTACGAAAAGTATTACGTTTTTTAAATCGTACATTAGCATCAATTTACCACAGTTTAAGAGTCTGCAGATTTTTTAAGTTGAATCTAGATATGGCTTGGTTACAACTTATTTGGTATAATAATAATAACCCGTCAGAGGCCGTTATGTCACTTTTAATTTTAAAATGTATGATTTCTCGATGACATATGTCAAAGGATAAATTGCAGAGAAAGATCAGATCTGAATCTGATAATAATTACTTTATATTTGAATCCAAAATGGGAGTGTATACGAGGGTCGAATTAGAGATTTTAAAGGAAGTTTGAAACTGATCCAAATTTGGAAGATACGCGAAAACTCGCATGTTAGGAATCACCAAGTATTATTTAGTGCAATTTTCCGTTTTTTTACTTCATTCTCTTTCACATCAAAATGTGCACTGAATTTTGTTCATTTCTCCAGTGTTTTTTCTTCACCATTTTCCATGTTAATTGATGCTCATTTTGTCTGACAGGTTTTTGTTAGAAATTTTAGTTTTGGATGACCCTGTGTGACCTCACACAACCGATACAAATAAACAAATAAAATGCTTTTATCTAGATTAGGTTTTTGGGGTTGTCCGACGATACCAGTCGAGCTAGCACCTGGATTAGTGATCCTTTGTACTGCCCTCATCTCTTTGTTTATTGAAACATTTTAGCAAATAAACAAATACAAAGGCGTAATTAGATAGTTTCTTCTCTAATAGAAATAAAGAAGTAAACAGATCGAAGCAAAAGCTGCGATGATTACGATTTCAATTGCGTTTGTGATCGTGATTCCTGGGAGGCTACAGAGATTGTTGACTCACATGAACCTTCTGGTTTTCATAAGAAAATCAGCCAGGTTGGTTTATTCCATTGAGCTTAGTTCTAGTTCGGAGTCACTTAGTTCTGTTTTCTTTTATTCCATTTATTCCCAAAATTTTTTTTGTTGTTTTTGCGAAATATCTGAACCAAACACATCACAAGTTAGACAAATAAGTTCAAAAAAAGGTTTGCATAAATTATAAAGCATAAACCGTCTTGAGATTAAATTTTATTTTTCTGGGAATAAATGGAATAAATTTATTTATTCCATTTATTCCAATTTTCAACAAAAATTCTTTTAAGTTTTCAAAAGAGGGGTTTTCCACTTTTTGACACATTAGTATGGTTTGTTGTGTGCGTTGCCATCAAAATCAAGTCTATTTGAGGTTTTGACGAATTTGAAAAAAATATCATTTATTCCATTTATTCCAATATTTATTCCATTTATTCCCATTTATTCCATTTATTCCATTTATTCCCATTTATTCCATTTATTCCATTTATTCCCATTTATTCCATAAACCGCAGAAGTGCGTCACCCCTCGACATCCTGTATCTCGGGTAGACGCCGATTACGTGACGGCCGTTTCCTCTCTTTAACCGCACTCGCACGTCGGATTGTCTATGCAGCTTATGTTAAAAAGGTGTTTATTCAGCCACCTGTGGTCCGTAACTGCTTCAACCACACTTTTGACTTCCTGCCGACTAGTGCATCCCTGACATCGTTCGATGGTCTTGCAGAAGCTCCTTCGTAGTAGGTCCATCTGCTTAAGTGTTCCGCATACATCCATACATGTTCCGCATACATACTTCGTTGTATTTCCCAACCGCGTTCAGAGACCTCTTGCAGTCAAGTACCGTTCCATACCCCACGTAAGGTGAACTGACGCTTGTATTGCGGATTGACTATCTGAACAGATCTTCCTGTCAATGCTAGTGCCTAGTCCGTCTTCACAGAGTTTGGCTATGGCATAAAGTTCTGACTGAAGAACTGAGGCCACCTTTCCTGTTGGAATACTTCTCTTAAACCTATGTCTCTCGATTTACCACTTTTCATGGAACCGTCTGTAAAGCAGATTAGGTTATCAGGGAAGCGGTTTTCTTGGGTATCTGAAGAGGCGTTACCCAGGTTAACTGAGGGAGTAGGGGTGAACAGACTTCCCTTTTCCGTCGTTGGTATGGACTAGTCGAATTCGTCGTCCAACATACAAACTGTTCTTATTCGATCGCTAAAAAAGCCGTAAAAATCCACCAGATGGCTTTCGAAGATAATCCCCAAGTGCTACCGAATCCCGATACCTTTACTAATTTTTTCTTCCAGGTGTAGTATCCACTTAAGTTTGTGGTCGAACAATACACCGAGGTACTTAACTAAGGCTCCCAGGACAACTGTTTCTCCAAAAACTTTAAATTCACCTAGTGCTTGTGATGAGTTCTCCTTTCTTCTACTTAGTAGTCATATCAAAATGTGCACTGAATTTTGTTCGTTTCTTCAGTATTTTCTCTTCACCATTTTACATGTTAATTGAGGCTTATTTTGCCTGGTAGGTTTTTCCTATAACTTTTTGTTTTGGATGACCCTGTGTGACCTCACACAACCGATACAAATAAACAAATAAAATGCTTTTATCTATCTAGGACGATAATGTCGAACTTATCCCTCTAGGGCAAATAAACTTATTAAGATAGATAAAAATCGATAGACAAAGCTGCCTGAATCTCCTGCCAAAATTGCATAATCTACTATTAACTGACTGTATGGGCACACTGAAAGGTAAACGCATTAAAATTCAAGAAAATGTTGCGAGCTTCGCGAAGTCTGAAATGAACAGTAATATTTATTGGGAAAGGGTTACAAATCCCGAAAAAAATGAAAATGACGTTATATGAGAAAGAGCTGAGTCCGCGCATTGTGCGACTTGACTTCGTGAATTTCATATCAGGGCTGGTATGAGCGGCGCTCCGAGTCCCGCTCAGAGCGCGAGCCGGAGCGCCGCTGATTTTTAAAATTTGCGAGCGGAAGTATTAGCGCCGTAGGCTCGTTTTTAGCGCTCGCGCTCATTCAACTCTTTTTAAGCTTGATACTAAACTTGATATCGATCGTCTGGGAGTGAATGTTCAAAACTCGCTTTATGAACTGATAAACGCATGTCTAAAGTAATTCATCTTACAAAGGTTCAATATGAGGACGAGAAGGCACTGAGGCCCTGAACGAAAAGTTGAGATAAGCTTAGTTTACACAAACTTTTGAACGAAGTAACTCAAGTTATCAACAAGAACGTTGATCTTTCTTTTCCAACCTAATTTTGGATCTCAGAGGGCTACTATTAAGGTCGTGATGAAAACCTTCTTATTCGCGAAAAAGATCAAAAGAATGAAATGGTTTTTTATAATTTGTCTGCTTGTGAAAAAAAGTTATGCAAAGCACAATTACTTATTACTTCTCTTTCACGCGACTTTGTTTAAACGAAGATTTGAAAATTGTTGTCTCACATTAGCGAAAATTATCAAATGTAAAACTTGCTCGAGTTGTAAAAAATACTAGTCATGTTCAAAGAGCGTCTGTGGAAAAATAGCATCGCTTCCAAAAATACGTCCGAAGCAAATCGCCGCTAGCCGAGCAAACAAATTATTGGCGATTATTGCTCGAGAGGAGAGGAGATACAGACGAATTGGGGTCAATTTCCGAAATCAAAAAATATAGTTCAATTCAGCAAATGATTCCTGAAGTTTCTAACGAAAAACATATGAACCAACTAACAAACATTTTTTTTATAAAATATTTCTACCTCTTATTTGCCCCCTGGTCTGCAAATTCGGATGTACACTAAAAGGGGGGTTATCCAAGTTGAACGGGGATGGGGGGTCGAAAATATTGAAAAAATGCGTAAGTCGCTTTCGCACAACCCCTGTTGAGCTATACATTTTTGTATTAAACACAACCTTGATATCGTGATAGCTTCATGCCATTCAGTGCAGAACATGTCTGATGTGTAGATTTGTACTATTTCCCCCATATTCTATGAAAACTGTATCCTTAAAACATTCTTTAGATTCCGAAAAATTTTACATTGCTTAATTGAGTAGTGAGCGCGAGCGCCGCTCAAATTTTTCACGAGCGCTGCCAGCTTATACTTTGACAGACGCCGATGTCGCACTAAACGCGTCGATAGCGTTTCAATCTTTAGACTCGATTACGAAACTCACCATATACCGATTTTCTTAAGTGCATGAAAGTGTACTAAAGAAGCACCGAAGTGCAACTAAGGGCTACGCTTTGTTAATGAGTCAAAGAGACAATATTTTCACTTGAATGAGCGTCTAAAGTGCATACCTTGGTTTGAAGCAGACGACCGAGGGGCAGATAATCGTGTATTTTGAGTGCAAAGGGACTTTCTAAAAGAAAATCCTCAAAGGACTTTATTTGATTTCCAATGATTTTTTATCGTTTTCTTATTTTCAAGGATTTTTTTGTCAATTTTTCTAAGCATTTCTTTGATTTTCAAGGATTTCCAAAGATTTTCTTTTGATTTTTGAGGATTTTCTTTGAGTTTCAAGGGTTTCCAAAGATTTTCTTGCAATTGAAAGCTTTTTTTGAGGATTTCCAAAGACTTTGAGGATTATCTTTCGAATGCAAAAGGATATTCTACATTTATCTGAGAGGGACCATGTGAGTATTACCGCAATAAAAGCTCTTACTCTTGGGTTGGGATCGAATATTTATTCGGCCTTTCTTAACAAAACACAAAGAAAATCAAATCGTTTTTTTAATCTATACTAACGAGAGGTAAAACGAGTGATGGAATGAAAGAGAATAAATGGTCAATTTGAATGAGTGCATTTTGTTTATCGAATTAGTTTCGTTTTGTCTTAATCAACCAAATTGCTAAATGTTGTAACCAAATCTAATAAATTTTAACTGTCGGAAAGACCTTGATAGTTTTATAATTGTGACTTATGAGATTTCATATTTTTCTTGCACAACTTAAAATGTTTAAAGAACAAATGTTTAATGTCTCCACCTACAAACACATTGATTTCTTGAACCGGAAAAGGATATGTGTAAACATTTCAGAAACAATAAAGTCATTAGCTATCGGAATAAATTGATTCCTGTGGTGCGATTTATGGATTGACGGCTGATTCATCAAAACGAATAGTCGAAATTAATTTTTCACGAAACTCTGCAGGGTATGTCACACAGACGCCAATTAAATTTCAAGGCTATGATTGGCGATTTTCGCATGAATGATTTAATATTTTTTTTACGCTACAGATCATAAACTTTATTTGTTTACTCTACCTACCAATGTCTTCAAGTTCATTGTAAATTAAATTTATAATAAAACATGCGTCCGATTTTTTCGTCAAATAATTAAACCGAACAAAAAGTGAAATAGACTGGCAACAAATTTAAAAATTGTTTTCTATAAACAAGACATTGTGTGCTGCAGATCGAATACAGAAAAAAAACACATTCCAAATGGCTCTATAAATTAAATTTAGTAATTCAATTTCTTCACGTATTGAAATCCCAAGTTCCGCATAACACAAATTACATGTTATTATTATTTTCGTATTGTTATTTATGTCTCACTCAATAACTCAAGTATCTTTTATTTGTATGATTGAAGTGCGATCACACCTTGTCTGTGGCTTGTGCTACTTGCCCGTATACACATTTTTATTAAATAATTTACTTGAAACAATTTATTGTGGCGACCTTGCTCTCATCATGTTGTTAGGTTTTGTTTCATGTATTTTTTTTTTGTTGCCATCTATTACGACGACGACAGTTAATGGTGATATAATAACAATGGGTTTTTCGGCTTTGTTTAGAAAAGAAATGTAGCAAAAGTTAATTTATTGAACTTGTGGTAATTTCTTCTTTTATTTATTTTCCCTTTCCGTTGTTTTCTATTAAGATGAAAATATTTCTTGTTCATTCCATCCAACAAAATCATTGGGGACTTACGTGCTGGGACTTTACCCTCGTTCGAATATAATAATTTGTGTTATCTTTGAGTTCCAATGCTTTCGTTTTGCATGCATTTTCAAGAAAAACAACTCGTTTTATCAGAAGATTCAAGATCCAAGAATATGACAAATTATTAAAGTTAAGGCTCTCAATACTCTCGATACTTAAAGTGCCTACAGAAAGTATTAACATAAGTTAAGGGATGCATTCCTGGAAAGGATTCTATGACCACTAGGAACCATACGTTCTACTACAGTGGCAAGCTCAACGACAGAGCTAGAAACGCAGTGATGGATCTCAATCCTGTTGATGAGGGATTGTGCTCTCTAGGAGTTAGAAGAAAATTTTTCAACTATACTCTTATAACGCCTACGCACCGACGGAGGAAAAAGACAACGAAGCGAAGTAGCTATTTTTTGAGAAACTGAAACTTGTGCTTGAGATTTTAATGCCAAGATAGGTTGCGAAGTCATTTATCGTTTCAGAATTGGCAAATCTAGCTTTCCCGAAAACTCGAACGACAATGGAACGCGGGTAGTTCATTTCGCAGCATCAAGAAACATGGTTGCCAGCAGTACCTACGTCGAACATAGAAACATCCACAAAGCGACATGGATATCACCTGATGGACTAACCAAAAACCAGATTGATCATAGATGGGCCTTGAACCTTGAACCTTACTTGGTGAAAGTGGTTATTAGGTCTCGCATATCGGTCCAACACAAACGACAATAGGCATTGAAAAAGTCGGACGTTGAAAAACTGCAGAACGAAGACATTAAATACAAATACGTGGATAGTTTGGAGAGAAAAATTATTGAAGAAATGGTCAGCGAACAACACAGCATAGGCGATGTGTGGAATCAAATAAGGCGGAATGTAGAGAGCGCCGCAGCAGACACGTTGGAAACGAATACGGGAAATAAAAGAAATAACTGGTTCGACGATGAATGCCAGCGAGCTCTGGAGAACAAAAATGCAGCTCGACTAAAAACTCTGCGTCCATACACTCGAGCAGGCCAGGCCGAGTAATCGAAATTGAAAAGTTTAACAATAGGAAGGAAACTCGGAACTTATATCGGAAAGTAAACGAATCCAAAAATGGTTACAGTCAACAACCTTCGCTGTGTAAGGACAAGAATGGATTGGTCTTAGCAGATTAGGAAAGGTGCATTGCGAGATGGGCTGAGTACTTCAAAGAACTGCTTAATCCGAACACACCGCTCAACCGAAACGAAGAAAACAACGAATTGCCATTTCATACTGCGCAGCCATACATAGAAGAACCAGTTGAAATTTCGAGGCTCAGAATTTTCAAAGCCCCCCGGGGACAGACAATCTACCCGGCGAACTTTTCAAGAACGGCGGCAACGCGCTATGTATGAAGATGCACGAGCTATGCACGCGTATATGGAATGTCGGGAAGTTACCGGAAGAGTGGAGGACTAGCATACTTTTTCCTATATACAAAAAAGGTGACAAAATGGAGTGTGGCAATTTTCGAGGAATCGCTCTACAAGATTTGCAAATATTCTTTTCCAGCGCCTTCATCCATACATGGAAAACTCTGTAGGTGCATACTGCATACCAAGGTGGTTTTCGTGTAGGTCGTTCAACATCGGACCAGCTGTTTAATATCAGGCAGATCTTGGAGAAGTGCAAGGAGTGCAATATTGAAACACACCATTTGTTCGTTTACTTCAAGGCAGTCTATGACAATGTTAGAAGAAGTAGGTTATGGAGAGTCGTGGAGGAGTTTGGCATCCCCAACAAACTGATCTCGCTAACGAAGTTAACACAGAACGGAGCTGATAGCCGAGTAAAGATCCGTAGCCATATGACATAGAGGACCTTTGTCAGGGAGATCCTATAGCGACGCTGCTTTTTAACCTGACCCTTGAAGCAGCTGTGCGCACCATGGACATAGATTCCAGCGGCACCATTTTCACCAAGTCCAGTCAGTTGCTAGGTTTCGCAGGCGACCTGGACATACTTGGACGGAAAATGAATGTTGCTAAAGGCAAGTTTATGGCCTTGGAGAGGAGAGGTACCGACCTTGGGTTGAAAGTTAATGACGAAAAAACGGAATATATAATCACCCCGTCTTCGAATTGACACCAGGAGGAAATCGTAACGATCGACACACACATATTCAAAATGGTCAACAAATTCGTATACCTTGGATCGGAGCTGAAAACTAATAGCGACATCGAGACGAAATTAAGAGACGAGTAATTCTAGGCAACCGGAGTTATTACGGCCTTCTGAAAATCTTAAAGTCCAAGTTAGTAAGCCGAAATTCAAAATACGCAATATACAAATCTGTGATCGGTCCGGTGGTTACGTATGGTTCGGAGTTGTGGTGCTTGACACAAAAAGACAAACAATCGCAGCATACGTTCGAAAGAATAGTACTGCGGACAATATTGGGACCAGTATTCGATCAAAGGCAGAACCGATGGCGCAGACGATTCAATCATGAGCTTAGTCATCTTTATGGAGAGCCGGACAAAGTCGAAACTAACAAAATACACCGACTACGTTGGCACGGTCATGTACAGCGAATGAAGATCGTAGTATTCCGAAGAAAAATCCTCCGGAAGGCAAGAGAGGTGCAGGGCGTCTAAAATCCAGATGGTACGATGCAGCTGTAGGCGACTTGAAAACTGTGGGAGTATCCAGCTGAGAAGGCCAAGACCCTTAAAGAGCTGCATTCGAAAACAGAGTTCAAGGTTTGTTTAAAAGTTTTTCTGACTTCCATTCATAGGTGTAACGTGCCATTTTCCTCACTTTAATTACTTGATACATATGGAATACACTAATTGAACAAACTATGAAAAATTCTTTATTTCAATTTTTAAATTAAACTTAACCTAATGATGCGCATCCCCTTACAACTAAAAATATCTTTTATGTTGGGGGTGAGTGCGACTTATCTCCCTGACAAAATTTCCTTTAATCATGACGCTTTTATTATTGGGCCAAATTAACCACTTAGTTGCCACTTACTGTCTGCTATAGGTCCGAGTTAATCACACGACTACAATGTTCTGGACAGCTTCCAATAATTATACACGTACCTAAAAGCTTTGTGTGGCAAATTCGATCCTCTTCTTCTCCTTTGTCCACCATAAAAATTACCTTGCTGACTACAAGCATAATATATAAATTTCCCCTGTGATTAGAGGTCAGCTTCTACTGGTGAACTGCTCTCACTTCACGTTGTTAACTCTGCGAAGTATTCGGTCGAAGTCCTCTCAAACACTTTGCAATGATAGAATCAAGCGTGACTAGTTGGTAATTGTCACTGTTCAACCGTTTAATCAAACCGTGCGTGCCATCTATCTGTCACCACCGGTGCACTCCGAATATATCCACCGGGTTAATTCAAAACTCTTTTTAAACTAAGGTTAATGCTTATCACAAAAATGTCTATCAACTAAAAACCGAATTTCATAGGGAATATTGCCCACCAATCGACAATTGATAGAAACTATGCGACTGGAAAGGCTTGTGAAGAAATCTTAAAAATTCAGTGAAATATTCTGCAAAGGCGGTAAAGACGAAGTGTCCTACCTGTTCTATCCAACTGGGAATTTTTATAGATTTTCCAAATTTCTTTTAAGGATTCGCTTCAGGTTACAGAGTATTTTTCTTAAAATTTGATTTCTTTTTAAAATTTTGAGGGCTACCTTCACTTCGGATTGATTTTCTTTGAAAGATTTTCTTTTACATCCAAAACAGATCAGATTTGACCCAATCACGTCAGGTCCATTTTGAATCTTACGTTGTTGTCTTTAACCTGATTTCACTTCTGACCTGAGTCAGCTTATTCTGGATGTAATGAAATTCAGACTGTAGACTCAGTTTCGAATGAACGACACCACAAATTACTGCTGGATGCTGGAATTTGAAATTGAAACGTTGAGCGAGAAATAAAAAGAAAGTTCTTCACACTAATGCAACTTCTCCCTTTTCTTTGAATGTGACTTACTTTATGAACGAACCACAGTGCTACTTTAAGAACGAAATGTATTTGACAATTAAATTAAGTTCAAGTTGAGCAAATGAAAATGCACAAGAGGAAGCGCTCAGTACTCACCTTCACGGTTGCAAACTCACAGCTATTGCAAAGAAAAAGAATTCATTGTGGTTTCTTTTCTTAAAATGAAGCGGATGCAATAAATCCACCTCATTTGACCATTCTAACAGCACAACATAGCGAATTGATTGCTGATCTTTAATACTGATTTAATTTTGCACTTATAGGTTGAATTCAAGAAATATCTCAATTTTCTTTGAATTTATACTGGGAAAATGGATACAAAGTGCAACAGCATGTGTACACTAAATAAATTGAAATCGACGATGTAGATAAGCTCAGCTTTTTGTTTGGTAAAATGGGCTACTTCTTGCATAAATTCCATTGATTTTGCATGGATTGATGATTTCGAATGTATGCACTAGCCGAGTGGATTGGAAACAAGAAGTTGTTAATGTAAACAGATAAACCGATAGAAAATCTTATTGAATAACAAATGAACCAATAAATATCTTTCTTATCAAAAATAGCTCATGTCAATTATTCAAATTGATAAAATCTTTTCTATTCAACAGTTTGCTTGAAAGCTTAATGAATTTACTTTTGATTTTCTTTTCAGCTTTGCGCTCCTAGAGTACAACCGACCAATCCGAATGAACATTACAAAGCTGTTTGTAGGGCGTTAGCTACCGAAACCTGTGAATTAAGAGCATTTTTACAAACTGTTTATCATGGTGAAACAGATCATCTGCGACTTAAAGCCGATGTTGAAACATCGAAACTAGAATTACAAAAATTGGAATTCTCCGATTGGGTAAGTCCTCAATAAAATGTGTTTTTGTATATGGACACTCGGTTCTTTTATTAATTTCTCTTATTCATACCATGAAATTTGTACGAATAATTTTTATAGCCACAATAAAAAGAATCGATTTTTTTTTAATATTCACTTCTTAATGCAGATTCAAGAGATATAAAACGAATTATTTTGTTGATGTAAGATATTTGGGTTTCGTCAAATGCATTCGAAATCAATTATTTCATTACGTCTTACAATGACCTTCCTATCTCTCACTTATAATTCATTTATGAATTGAAAATACACGGCATGTCGCAACAGTTTGCAAAATCTGCAATCATAAGACAAAAAAATGGATCTAAATTTTAAAATCAAAAGTGCACGCATTTGAACTGAGCCCTCGAAGGTCACTCCAAAGACATCTATCTATCTATCAAATACCAAGGATAGAGGAAAGAGGACACGTTGAAATAATTATCTTTTCATCGACTATGTTATTCGGACATGTAAGTGTGCGATAGCAAAATACTTTCGAATATCCGTAATTTTTATTATGTCTTAGCGAATGTACTATAAAATTATCCATAAACTTTACTTATTTGTCAACCTCTATACATACTCTGCTGGATAACGTCTTCCATAGATATTTCCAATTGTCCCTGTCCATCTTTTTTTATTAAGTTGAGCTTTCACACAAACCTTACGCGATGCGCAAGGCGTCCAATATAATGAGCCCTTTACCGATATTTTCTTTCGATTGACATTAACGACACTTTTTAGACCCGTACGAAGGACGAAGGGATCTTCTGCGTTTGCCACGACGTTTGTAACCACACTAATTTCGACCCGGAGGTCGGGGAGAGCATCGATCATGGTTCTTAGATGACGAACCAGCAATAAAAAAAATGTTCGTCCGTCCGTCTGTATCGCGGTGACTTGTGTAAAACTCAACTGATTTTCAAAAACTCTTTGTTTCCCTGAAAGGTAACTGAAAAATCTTTTATGGGATTGAATCTGTGCACTCTCTTCATAAATTTTTTCTTGTATGAAAGGTCTGGGCATGCCTGACAATTCATGGAAGAAAGTTTTTTTAATTTTGAGCAGACCTGTGCGCACTAGTCAATTTTACTAAAAACACAAATGCCGGACCCACCAGCGGAATAATTTTTCAACACTTTCAGTTTTTACGCAATAAGAAACAAAAGTCAAATTTTTGCAGCGCAAAAAACTGATAGTTCAGAAAAATTATTTCGTCGTTGGGTCCGGCAATTGTGACGCAATTTTTTTAACACAACGTAATTTTGTTTAAAAAAAAACGCTGTAATTTCTACAGGAAATTAAAACTTTGAACACAAGGTTCCATTCAAATAAACTTCTGCGTATTATCAGCGATAGCGTCACCTCAAGCGATATCATTAATTTTGGAAGCGGACTTACGGACTGCGTCACACTCTAAGAGGTTTTTGTTGTGATATCAGTTCAGTCGTTCTGAAAGTTTTCAGTTGTTGAAAAAATTTATATTTTTTGAAAAAAATTTTCTCAGAAAAGAAAATTTTCTTAGAAAAAAAATTTCTCCCAAAAAAATAGTCTTCGAAAAAAATTGTCTTCGAAAAAGTTTTCTCCACAATATTTCCAAAAAAAATATCTCCAAAAAAAATTTCGCGAAAACATTTTTTCTCCAAAAAAACTTTTTTCTCCAAAAAAAAGTTTTTTTCAAAAAAAAATTTTCTCAAAAAAAATTTCTCCAAAAAATCTTTCTCAGAAAAAAAAATTTTCTTCAAAAAATTTTTCCTTAAAAAAAATTTTCTCCAAAAAAAAGTTTCTTTCCAAAAAAGAAAATGGTTCTACAACACCTTCTGCTACCATTGGAACACTTCATGTCACCTTCGGTCGGAGTAATTTGTGGCACCTTCGTCTGCCTTCGGAACACTTCGTGTCACCTTCGGCTACCTTGGGAACACTTCGTGGCACCTTCGGAACACCTCATGTCACTTCGGAACACTTCATGTCACCTTCGGCTACCTTCGTAACACTCCATAAACGAAAATCCAAGATGGCGCCACTATGACAGCTGGCAGCCATTTTCTTAAGATACAAAAAAATTCTCCTGATCAAACTCTATAACTTTCCCGTAGAAACCAACTCTCTAGCTATTGTCACTCTGGAGCTAAAATTCGAAAACTCCGAGCATTACCTAAAAAACCTTTTCCAGAATTTTCACGGAAAAACGGCATATGAAATTTTTCATTTGGGACCGAGTCTGACGTTCCCTGAAAATT
Organism: Pseudolycoriella hygida; assembly: GCA_029228625.1. Lineage (NCBI taxonomy): Eukaryota > Metazoa > Arthropoda > Insecta > Diptera > Sciaridae > Pseudolycoriella > Pseudolycoriella hygida. Next base: position 22,414,402 of record CM055403.1, on the reverse strand, counting down.
TCGGGAAGATCGGCTGTCCAGTTCTCGAGATCGAAAATTATTAATAGATAGAACATAGATAGATAGACATTTAGATAGATAGAACATAGAAACCGACATATCAGAAAAAAAAGTTTTCATAATGATGAGAATAATAGAAAAATCCATTGGCCATGGCCATACAAAAATGTAATTTACAAACCTCGATATCTCAGCTAATTTTCAACCGATTTTGATGAGTGAGGGCTTGTTGAAAAGCTGCTGCGACGTAGTTTTTTTTTAAATAATTTAGAGGGAAGGCGGCGAGGGGGAAAAAACTCAAAAATTCGCCTATACATCGTGTCTTGCCCAAAAGGTTTTTGTATGGAGTTTTGTGGGTTTGTGGACGTTTTTCTTGGGGTGTGGGGATTGCGTCACGCCCTCCGCTACCGCTGCTAGCATGATTACTAGAATAGATGATCTAGAGATAATAGGGTGATAACTTTTAAGCGATCTTTACTCGATTTTTCTACAACTTTTTTCTACAGTGAATCGACACGAAAAAATATAATTTGCGCAATCGTTGCCCAGGTCCTAGAGTAAATTTAGACATGTCACTCGATAGTTATGTGTGCTTAGACCAGGAGAAAAGTGTTCATATTACTACATGGGGTGAAAAGTCCGCGGCCTCACATAGAGATGGCGTCATTACTTCAGAATTTTTGTTAACATTCAGTAGTACCACCCTTTACTTGTCTACAGCCAAAATTTCCTGACATTTGGTGTCATAGTTTTCGAATTACTGTCAATAGAGTGACGCAGGTTTTTGTTGTTCGTAAAAAATGGAAAATAATGAATTCCATGTGTTGATTAAACATTGTTTCTTAATGGGAAAAAATACGGTGCAAAGCAAAGTATGGCTGGATAAGTGTTATGGCACATCTTCACCGTCGTACACAACGGTCAAGAAGTGGCATGCTGAATTTAAACGAGGTAATACAAGCACCGATGATGCCCCACGTTCAGGACGTCCAAGTGAAGCAGTTACTGAAGAAAACATCAAAAGAATCCATCGTATTGTTTTGGCTGATCGGAAAGTTAAAGTTAGTAAAATAGCTGACATCCTCAAAATATCAACAGAACGGGTGCGACACATTTTACACGAGTATTTGGACATGAAAAAGCTTTCTGCGCGATGGGTGCCGCGTTTTCTAACAATTGATCAAAAGCAGCACCGTCTTGACGATTCAGAGCGTAACTTAGCTTTGTTCGAACGTAATCCAACGGAGTTTTTGCGTAGATTTGTCACGATTGATGAAACGTGGATTCATTACTATACAACAGAGTCCAATAGACAGTCTGCAGAGTGGTTAGAATTTGGTCAAAGCCGACCGAAGCGCCCAAAGGCACAGCGTTCTGCAGGCAAGGTTATGGCCACGATTTTTTGGGATGCGCATGGCATAATATTTATCGACTATTTGGAGAAAGGAAAACAATAACTGGCGAGTACTATGTCACATTATTGGAACAGCTCGACAACGAGATCAAGAGAAAACGACCGCATATGCAGAAGAAAAAGGTCCTGTTTCATCATGACAATGCACCAGCGCATTCATCCATAAAAGCAACTGTGAAACTGGACTCTTTGGGCTATGAATTACTCCACCACCCACCTTACTCTCCAGATCTGGCCCCCAGCGACTACTATTTGTTCCCAAACTTAAAAAGATGGCTACAGGGAAAAAAAAGATTTTACTCTAATGATGAGGTGATATCCGAAACAGAGGCCTATTTTGCAGGGTTGGAGAAATCCTATTATACCAAAGGTATCCAAATGTTGCAGGACCGTTGGACTAAGTGCATTTCCCTTCAGGGAGACTACGTTGAAGAATAAAATTAATTTCATATGCAAAAGTTAGTTCTTTCATTGCAAGGCCGCGGACTTTTCACCCCATGTAGTACCACTAAAAATTGATGAAAATTATTCAAAGTCATGGCGCATACCTTAAAATTGACTTTAAAAAAATGTTCATATGAGCAGAGTATTGGCGCCCCATAGATCTTATTTTCAGGTGGGGAGGCAAGAAATGAAAAAAAAATATCATTTTTGCAATTCACCGACAAAAACTCGCTTTTTCGTGCGTCATTTCGGTGTCGCATGAAGTCATTTTGCCGCACTAGTGCGATGACAGTATCTTTACGCACTAGTGCGATGAAGGTTTTTTTACGCACTACTTGAATTGAATTTTTATATTAAAAGAAAATCTCGTTTTTGTCGGTGAATTGCAAAAAACGTTGTTTGATACACGTTACGTATGCTGGTAGTTTAACGCACACGATGTGTTGCCGAACTCGCCTTCGGCTCGTACCGGCAATCTCACATCTAATGCGTTTTACTACCTTCATACGTAACTTGTATCAAAAATTACTATTTCGATCCACCGATCGTAGTAAGTAATTTGAACAGTCTGGTCTTTGCGCATGTGTATAGAACGACTATGTCGAAACAACGCACGAATAGAATTTCAGTACTGAGCGAACGTTCAACCACTAACAATGGCCACAGCAAAGACACAAAAAAAATTGCTTTTGAATGAGTCGAGTGACGATTCGGAGGAGTGTTCGGACATAGAAAGATCTGCAGCGGAAGCTGAAGCCAAAAAATCAAAAGTTTGTTACGAGAAAGAGTTCCAACAATGGTATGAACCACAGGTAAAAGTCATCACTGAAAAAGTAATGTTAGGTCGAAGTGCGTCATTTAACTTCTACAAATTGCCAAAATGATTTTATGCAACCAACAATTGTTGAAATAAATCGTTATTATCGTTCTTTTCAGTGTCTGTTTGCTCTGTTTACTTACATCAAACCGTGCGAGAAAACTTTTTTCGCACAGTTTTTACCGTGCGACAAAAATTTTCTCGCACGCCTTCCATACCGTGAAAAAAAACTACCTCATACGACGCGACATCCAAAACAGGCGAGTAATGTTTGTTTTACGTCACACAATTGCAAAAATGCTATTTGCTAAAACTCATCTCGAAACCAAGTTCATTTAAACATCTTAGAGAAGTTTGTCAGTGTTCTGTTCTTACTTCCGTCTTATCTCTTACAAATAATTTGAAGTGTTTCGTTGTCATGATATGAGTGTAAACAAGTACACTGTTCAGTTCCGAAGTATTCGAAAACAATGTCATAATCTTTGATAAATTATACGTTCTGCGATAAAATGTTCATCGTCTCATAAAACTTTTAATTTTGAACATAAAATACTTTGTAAAATAAATACCGAAAAAAGTGCAACTTATTAAAAGAGATATGATACAATTGACCCATATATCAAAGAACCATCGATCGACAACACTAAAGTTCGTGACAAAGCATTTATATGTTTGAGTAGGTTGAAAAAGTATATCTGACGAACCGAGATGGCCTTAGGTGCAATGTGAAAATGTGAAACGTTTATGAATATTAGGTATGGTCATGCAATTTGGTCACTAAAAATATTAAAGTGTTACAACAGTTTCAGTATTATGGATTGATTAATGTCGATATGGAGCCTTAGTTCTTTGAAATTGGTTTTATATTGTAAACAGATTGTTTAAGAATTAGATTTTGTAAACGGTAAACGTTTTTCTAACAAATATATTGGTATTGTAGACTTCATACTATCGTGTCTTTTGTGGATTTTTTTTTTTTTTTGCTAAATTATGCTTTTGTAGCAATTTTGATTCAATTGCTACAGCAATTAAAACCATCGAAGCATTCATAATGAAATGCATGTTTCCATGCACCAAATGATGAACATCCACTAAAGAACCGCATTTTGTAAGAAGACAAACGATTTCTTTCAATGCAACAAAAAAATCTGTAGAAAAGTAATAGGAAAAGATTCATAAACCATTTTATTTGATTGTATAACATCCGCAAATCTATAACCAACATGCAAATTTTTTTTTGCAACTCTCCACTGATTTTGGATACAACAAAAAATGAAATGAAAATTGAAATTGAATTGGGATCAAACGTCGGGTCGTCGGTCTATTCTCTAACTGTCAAAATTACGTTTTGAAAGTAAAATATTTAAAATAAATAATTAAACAGATTTTTCTGTCGTCTTAGGTTATCTCTTAATCAAATAAATTTACATTAACGACATAAACATTTTCGACCTTTCTTTAATTGATAGTTCGCTTTACAACTTTGACGTTTTAAACGTCATTTTGACAGTTGGAAAAGACCGACTTTTGATCCCAACAAACCCATATATATTCGTATGAACTTCGAATATGTTTGCAGGCACGGTAAAATGAATATGAATTTTGTACTAATGCCCAGGTTTTTAACACAGCAAAATCCTGCGTAGAAGTACAAACTTTAAACATTTGTTTTACCATGACCGTTTCACAAAAATATATTTTTTGTTTTTTTTTTGTGTTTTTTCTTTTTATTATCGGATATTGGCAAACAATCCACTATTTTAGTGCGGCGTATATGTCAAAGTGTACGCAATTTCATTATGAATTTCATAATACCTGCGATTTCACCCGAATATTTATATCTGTTTGACAGTCAATAATTTTAGATCTTTGTTGTTCTCTAACGGCTCATACTTCTGAGAACAATAGCGATCCAAAAATATTGACTGTCAAACAGATACAAATATTCGGTGATCATCGCTTGCAGGAAGCGACGAAAAATGATATGATGATCATGAAATTGCGTATACTTTGACATAAGTCGACGTCTTACTAAACGCGTCTATTGAAGTTAAATATTTTATGAAATGTCAAATTTTTGAAAATTGTTTTCAACTTTTTTTCTTTGGTACAATTACCATAGTGCAAATTTGCACGCAATAACCATGCAAGCAACAATGGAATTTTCTCTAATTAATTTTTTTTAATTTCTAAATTTGAATTTGTAAATTTTTTTTAATTTTATAATATTTTAAGAAATAACATTGTAGACTCTACACTTTATGGATCTCTATTTTCAACAAACCCACAGTTTTAGAACGCACAGAAAAACGATTTCTGCAACTGTGGGTCAGGTGTGGGTCGACCCACTCCGATCCTTATTGAAAATAGAGGTCCTAGGGTCAAAAGGTTCAATTTTCAAACGAGAAATTTATCTCACATGAGAATTTATTGGGAGTTTTACAGTTGGAGCAGCGGAGATAACCGGTGAGAGCAAAATATCGCACGACTTCGCTCATTGAAAATTGGACCTCTGCTCATACGCAAAAATTAGGTGTTTTATAGTCAAAGATACATTTTTGAAGCAATTTGATCACTTTATGGCCTCATCTCATTCATCGATTTTTCTCATCTGCGAAAGTAGCTATCACTTTCGGTTTCAAATGGATAATCTTCACACAGCTGAGTGTAAAAGACGATGTTAGGAGCCGCCAGTATTCTACCCCTACTTTTTTCGGTCCTAGTATACCTCGGCGCTATATTTCTCGCTCAGCCTGCCAGTAAAAATGCCTCAATAATGAAAGCTAACGAAGCTACAGAGATTAGCATTAGTAGGAATAACTTCCGCTATGAGAACCACTCCATCAGTAGCACTTGAAGCTTTATTGAATATCGAACCCTTACATATCTCACGCTCTTGAGGCATAAACAATCTAACCTTTCAATGAGTGACATAAATGACTAGTCGAAACCCCCGCCCCTAGGGGCTACGCAGGCTTTATCATTTTCGCTTGTTATCTATTCAGAGAGCCAAAGCAAAATATTTTTCGTTTTAAATAATGATGCGTAATGTTTAAGGTCGTTATATCACTTCGTTGATATTACCGCTAATAATACTAAAATCGAAATGGGCGAGAAAGGCACTATAAATCAAAACACTTTCTTTGCCGCAAAATAACTCCACTTCCCCCGTATTCCATCTCCACCGTATTTCCACCTCCCCCGTATTCCACTTCCCCCGTATTCCAATTCCCCCCGTATTCCACTTCCCCCGTATTCTACGTTCACAGTATGCAACGTTCACCGTATTCAGCGTTGCACTTGCTACGTATTCTACTTTGACACTTTGCTAAAGAAACCGATGGTCTATCTCTTATACCTTGTACGCCCCGAACTTCTAAAGCCATCAAAATTGACCACATGTTCAACTGTCCGACATTTTTGAAGAAACCAACGTCGTATCTCCCATACAACTGATTTAACACAAATTTTTCCAATTTTGACCATTTGTCACCGAATCTACTAACAGAACTCTGAGACTTTGTCAAAGAAACCAACGCCGTATCTCCCATACATACGAAGATACGTTTGAAAACTGATTTGACCCAAATTTCATTCTAACACAACATCTTGACTGACTTATGGCCGATTTTGAATTTTGACCCGTTTTTTACCCATAACTCACTTATTTTAGAACAATATCCCACCCCGGAACATGTTTTCTCGACGTTTTGCACCATCCCCGACAACAAATCAAAAAGTATTTTTTTACTCGCAAAAATAGCGGGATATTGACCGACAGACAAATACATAAATAGACACATAAATAGACAAATAGACGAATAAGCAGACAAACTTTAGAGGTTTATAATTAGTAATGGGCATTCTAAGTTGTGGACGATCATGTCGAAACAGTCACCTGAATTCAATATGCCTTGAGACTGGATCATTCCATCCTATAGATTTAAAAAAATCGTTTACTGTCAACATTACAGAGCGAGAATATTGGTCTAAGACAATTGTAACTCCAAGTGGAAATATAGCATGGTTCACCGATGGCTCGCAAAACAATAATCTTACCGGTTCAGGAATTTTTTTCCTATCGAACGGAAAAGAATTCCTTGTGCCGTTGGGAAAACATATTACCGTATTTATCAGAGAACTTAGCGGAATTCTAGAATGTTGCAGAATTATCCTCGAACACAACACTAAAAACTTCCTGCCCATCAATATTGTCACAGACAGCCAAGGAGCGATTAGTGGCTACAAATTTACGTCTTCAATAGTTCTTGAATGCCGAGATTCTCTTCAAAAGCTGTCAGAAACAAACCAAGTATCACTAACTTGTGTCACAGGTCACTCAAATATTGAGGGAAACGAAAAAGCTGACGACCTAGCATTGGCCCCGAACCAGCTATGGCCGTCTCACTCTCGACGCTTCAACAAACTATTTTAGACTGAAAGACACAAAGATTCAAACAATACTGGAATTATCTGAATATAGCAAGGCAAGCCAGAAATTATATAAAAATAAACAGCAAAAACGCAAAGTATTGCCTATCACTTCAGGATTTTTTTGCCAAATATACGACAAAACTATATGCTTCAGTGTACCAGATTTGAAAAAAAAACACTTTAATTGATTGCTATTCTCGTCATACGAGTGCTGAATAAGAAAACTGGCCTAGTAAACATTAAACATGCAGACATCGTCATTGCAGAACTACCCATTACCAATCTTTCGTTGAAAAAGCTGTTGAAAATAAACATTAATCCCAGAATTGGCTAATAAAAACTTTGATAATTCATTTTCTCATCCATCAAGTGCTAGTCTTTAAATATTGTGTAAATGTATAGTGTATTACAATATAGGGCATGCAATGAATATATCTAAGGGAAGGGAAGTTTGAATGTACGCTTGAGTATAGCAGGAAAGTAGGACTTAATAGTAGATTTAAAAGCTCAAATATGTTTCAACGCGAGTGACACAACCGCACCAAGATGTAAGCGAATGGTTTTACAAAAAAGAAATTATTTCCCAGCGGTAAGTCACACTTTATCTCCCTTTCATGCGATAGAAACGATAGCTGACATTTTTCTTAAAAGACTGTCAAGTGCGTTATTTTCATTCGACATGCAAAATTTTATATTACGTCACTAAAAAAGAAAACTTCTCCTTACCACCGCGATTGTAATCAAGAGATTTTTTCCACTCCTAATGATACAAATACCAATTACGCGTCACTGGATTTGAAAAGTCTAGTTTTCGTGCGAAGTTTATTCATCATCGCGATAAATGGCCATCCATAAAGTACGTACTCAAAAAATGACAATTTTTACCCCCCTCCCCCTCCTCGTACGCAAAAATGTATTGGAACAAATGCTGAAATGTATGGAACGTACGCTTTCATCGAACAATCTACTCCCCCTAAGGAGTGCTTTCGAGGAAGTTTTGTGTTCACTGATGAATAAAGCGTTTCGGGTAATAGGAAAGTGGTGTAGAACGTCAGGGCTGTCGGTAAGCCCAGACAACACCGGACTCATTCTCTTTACTAGGAAACGGAAGTTAGCTCCAATGCGAATGCCAATACTTTTCGGAACTGTTCTCAAGCTGACAGTCAAGGTCAAGTACCTTGGAGTCGTTCTAGACAGTGAACTGGATTGGAAAGAGCATGTGGAAGAGAGAGTCAGGAAAGTGCTGAGAATTTTCTGGACGTGTCGCGCCACGTTTGGCAAAAAGTGGGGTCTTAGGGGTTCTGTATTGGATGTATAAAGCCATAGTAAGGCCTATACTACCTTACGGATGTATGGTATGTGCACCACGTGCTGAATTAGGCGCTACGAAAAAGAAAGTCGATAGCATACAGAGGCTAGCATGCCTGAGCATAACTGGAGCTATGACTTCGACACCGACAGCGGCGATGGAGATACTACTGTCACTGCCGCCGCTGGACCTGTTTTTATAACAGGAGGCCGAGATAATAGTGTATAGACTGTACAAAGGTGGAAATTGGATTGCACATGATCGAAATTTTGGTCATGCAAGTATTCTCTCGCAACTCAAAGAGGAGTTCAGCGAGGTAGGTATGCCATAAGACTCTATGAGAGCGCGTTTCTGCTTCGAAAGAAGTTTCGAAACGCACCTGCCAAAGAGCTCTGAATGGGATTTAGGGACACCTCCAGCAGAGGCATATGTCGGGGTTTACACAGATGGATCGAAGACAGATGAGGAAACGGGCGTAGGTGTGCACTCAGTGAACTTGGAATACGATGTATCCATGGCTCATGGCTCATACACCACCGTTTTTCAGTCAGAGATAGTCGCCATCTCTGAAATTTCAGATATGATGCAGCGAGATGGCATCAGAAATAGGAAAATCTTGATCTGTTAAGACAGAGAATGTCCATAGAGGTGCTGTCATCGGTCCAGATTTCGTCGAAACTGGTTCATCAGTGCTTCAAGACTCTGGAAACTCTGTCAAGTGACAATAAAGTCACATTGACATGGGTACCAAGTCACGCAGGAGTGCAGGGGAACGAAAAAGCTGATCAGTTGGCCAGAGAAGGAAGCAGTTCCACATTCATTGGGCCAGAACCTGTTGTCAGCAGACATGCAGGCCTAATTAAGTCCTTGGTGAAGGCGAAAATGAATCGGTGCCACTAGGATAGATTGGAAACGCTCCCAACCTGTAGGCAATCTAAAGAATTTTTGATCGGATGTAATGCCGAAAACACAAAATTTCTGTTGAGCCTCAACAGGAGTGAATTAAGCAAACATGTAGGAATCTCAACAGGTCACAACAGTTTGAATTACCAGCTCAGCAAGATGGGAATCATGCAGATCCGACATGCAGTGGCTGCGGACTAGAACCAGAAACGGCGAGGCATTTCATATGCATTTGTCCAACTTTAAAAGGTCTTAGATCGAAGCTCTTAGGAGACTTCTATCTGACCCCCGAAGAGCAGCTGAAACTGAAATTAATCAACGTGCTCTCCTTGACAACCCGAAAGGGTAGTTTAAAATTAATAGGGAAGGAGATGCAGCACAATAGACCCAACAAAGATGGCCTCAGAGCTTTAATTCAGCACGTTAAACAAACGGAGGTACAATTAACTTAGCTTCATAGTATTTAAGTGTATTTTGTAAACTGTTGTAACGCACTGAATTTTGTTTCGTAAATAAACCAACAAACCAACCAAGCCCCTAAGGAAGTACCACAGGATGGCCCCACAAATACGTTCTAAATGAACGATTTCTCGTCCGAACGCATATGAATTCAATATAAAAATTTTGCTCTGCCTAAATGACGTAATTTATGCGACAAATTCTTAAATTCCATGAAATATCGTGATGTTTTTTGGAAACGCTCCCTTACAAGCCACACTGATGCAAAAATATATTAAAACTTTCCATAAAGTCCACTTAGAAATATTCAATTTCAATCATCCCATTAATGTTCATCGTCGTCTCTACACGTGTTATCTCTTCTATCCAAGATATAATTCGAAGCCTATGCAAAATTTTAATCGAATATTGCAGGTTGCACGGTTTACAGAAACGACAACGTAATCATATACCTGCAAATGGGAATTGAGCTTACCGAGTGTTAGATACAGAGTAATATTCGTTGTTGCAAAAAAAAAATCATCATACATATAGCAATCTTTTTCCTCCAATAATTCATACGTTGTGTAATTTTATAGCCTGACAATAGGATACGTCGAGTGATACAAGTATGTACATATGGATAATTTTAAACCGTTTTCTTAATACGCTCCGGAGATTTATTTTATTTTTATCGTTTTATTTACTAGCAAATATTGTGTTACCCTTTTGTATGTAAGCCATAAATTATTGTTTATTATCCAATTAGTCACTGGTTCACATATTATTATTATTATTTTTCCAATCGCCTTTTGCATATCATTAGGTTGGGCAAACTATTAATCTTTTCCAATGACTGTTTGTGTTTACTCTTTTACTTCAGTTTCGTATTTTGCCAATAAGTTTTTGCGTTAGCCGATATGAGTGATGCTCATTCTTGCAAATGACTCTTACACAGTGGATGCGATATTTTAAATGAAAATATTTTATTTATTTGCAGGCTAGATTTTGGATGCAAGTTGTAGATGAATTAAGGAGAGGAGTAAGACTAAAAAAACTTGACTATGCAAGACCCTCCATGGAATTTCAGTTAACTCCATATGAAGCTTTAATGCAGGACATCCGTAACAGGTAGAACATTTTTTTGAAGTTATTGTTTTATGTAAGAAGACGTTATATTATGAATCTAAATCGTGATAAACACAGGATCATACAATCTTTTCTCCTGAATTCTCAATTCAACAGATGAATCCTAAAAAACCTCTTTCATCGTCCCTTACTGTGGAAATAACTCCGTCATTTAGACTGATATTGTATCACATTTCCTTACCTTAACTCTATAAATTTGCCGTTCATTTTAACTATGTGAATAACAACAGATGGAATTCCACTGATTTAATGCAGAAGTGGTTGTTAACTGCAAGTGACAAAAATGGCTTAGTTCGAAATTTACACATTATTTATCGCCGGCGATTACTTTTTCACTGGCGGTGTCAATTTTTTTTATTTTTATTTTAACTAATCTTCAGAAGCTGTAAATTTTTCAGCAATATGTGCGAAATCACATAATTCGCTTGCTTATATTTATCATGCGTTTTATTTTGTTATGTGAGCTGTAGTCACTGGCCCTTCATAAATTACATAAAGCAAAAATCCTAATTTTTTATACTTTCCGGGGACGCGTCACGCGAAAATTGTTAACTTTGATACACTTTTGCCAGAATCGTCACATCTGCCTTACCCCCCCCCCCCCCTCTCTTATGTTACGTAATTTATGAACAAACCCATACGAAAAAGGAAGACAGATCTTTATCCATCTACTCCAGTCTACATCCAGTCAACTGTCAACTGTCCAAACAAAAAGGGTTTCTTGTGATTTCGTCTCAACAATTTTAATTTTTTGACGAGATCAATTAATTTGTTTCGATTATAAAGTGAATGTTGTTAACACCTTTCACGTCACACACCTGGATTTTGTAAAGAAATTGGAATTGATACCGCTGTTTTAACACCTTGGCCAAAACAAAATTCATCATTTGCGACATAACCTCACATCCAGTGAATTGGTTGACCTGAAGGAACACAAAAGCAGCTAAATCAACACAAAACGGAAAGCATCGTGGAGGATATTTTCCACTGATTAGTTCAACGCATTAGCTGCTTGATTGGACGATGATAGCCGGTCTGATAACGTTTCGAACAATAAATCAATTTGTTCGCACCACAAAATGTCATCACTTTGGCGACGTACCTGGTCATCTCGAGTCTCACAGCGATAACTTTTTCCGAGTACATACAAATTACATGTTTCGAATAACAAGACCTGGTAGGTCAACCACCAACATTGGAAGTGCACCGGATTACAACATTAGTCTCAGTGTTTTCAAATGTTTTGGGGCATTTCAAGAGCAGCCAGATGTGCCAAGTTAGTCACGTATTGTTTTCGTACTTAAATTCGAAGTTTTGTGATGTGTGATTTATAACGGAAAATGTAACCATAATCCATCTACTTCACTACAAAAGAGATGTGCATTCACAAGTGTAATGGATATCTTACATTCAACTCCATAACAAAAACAAATAGCAATTGACGTGTCTAGTTTAGTTCGACATCGGATTCGGGCGAAATACAGCAAACTCCATGGTAAAATATATTTGCTGTCAAACAGAACATATTTTACTAGTATGGAGTTTATTCGTCTCATCATCGTCTATACAAAGGCCGATGTCATAAATTTACTATAATGAACAATTATTTGTTCTAAATAACATAAATGACTCAATTACTAGAACGGAATGAAAGGTTGTAGCTCCACAAAAATATTAGAGTAAATACATGGAAATGATGGTATTGCTATTTCATACGCGAACAAAATCATGCAACGCGTAAGTACATTGTGCAATATGTAGGCATATTATACATCTTAGAAGCATTTCATGAAACTAACATTTCATTTTTCATGAAAGGGGTGATACGTGACCATTCACAAAGTGCGCACACTTCTAAGGGGTGAGGGGGTGGTTTGACAAAAGCGCCGTGTCACACATTCTAATGTATGAAAATAGGCGTGCGAGGGGGAAGGGGAGGGGGGTCGAAAAGGTGCGTTTTGGACGTGCTCACTTTGTAAATGGCCACTGTTTTGCTTTTTGGTATGAGTATAATAATCTTTCGACGATTTATAAAATGCTTACATGTCGCATAATTTTGCCTATGCATGTTATATAAAATACAGAACTTTTTGAGTTTGAATTCGTCATGAATCATATCGAAACAATTTAAGGGTATATTGGTTAAAAGAGGCCCCACTACATTGCTACATGCGCTCGGTTCCAACTTGGCACCAGGCTGCCTAGTATTTGTATTTGGCAGCCTGATGCCAAATTGAAATTTATATGACGTGTAACATTCCTTACTGTCGTTATAATGACTTTAACTGATTTTCTGTACCAGGCTGCCTTCTGCAAGAGTACTCATACTTATCAAGTAAGTAGCCTGGTGCCGAGTCGGAATCGAGTGCACATTAATGTGTTCGTTTCCTCATCCAGCATTGTCGAAGGAATTTTTTTGTCACCAGGTTGCCTGGAGGGTCACCCCTTTGACTATTTTGAAACGAATCGAATAAATTAAATTTTTAGTTTTGAAACAGAATGTTCCAAACTCTACGTAATCAATTTTACAACTTTGGAAAAATGGGAAGATAAGTCTTTTTGTCAAACAAACATGAAGAGAAAATTGATATACCTTTTAAGTCTCCGAAGAGCTTTCTTCAATAGATTAGTTTTAATTTGGTTGAAACAATCATATAATTATCTTGAAACACTAAGATCCTTTGTTTCTATCGCATACTTTCTTCCAACATTTTTTAGCGTAACCCTCATATGGGTAACGCTTATATGCTCGTATTGCCGTATGTCGTCTATCACGCATTTCTCGGCTCCTAGACCTCCCACAGAGCTCAAACTTGTGCCAGTCGAAAGCTCTAAGGCTTTAGATTTGCACAAATCCCAGAGGGGGAAGGGGAGGATAGAGGGATCAAAGAGGGTTTACCCCTATTAAACATATCTAGGCTTCTGGACCACCTAGAGAGCTCAAACCTGCGTTTTTGACTATGGATTTGCACAAATAGCGGAGGGGGAGGAGTCTGATGGGTGGGAAGGGATTCTCAGGATAGTGAGGTTAAACTTGTATCAGTGCAGTGGTCGTAAGATTAGGGGTGTGAATGGATAGGGAATTGTAATCGGAGGGCCATAGGGGGGACAAAAGGGAGAGATCGTTGGGGTAGGGGATGAGTTGAATTTTGAAAACTTCTCGAAATTTCTCAAAAATTATTCACAGAAATTTCTTGAACTTTGCAGAACTTTTTAGAACTTTCTACAACTTTCTAGAACTTTCTAGATTTTTCTAGAAATTTCTGAAACATTCCACAACTTTCTAGAACCTTCCAGAAATATCCAAAACTTTCGAAAACTTTCTAGAACGTTCGGGTACTTTTTAGAACTTTCGAGAACCTTCGAAAACTTTCTGGAACTCTCTAGAACTTCTTACAAATTTCCCTAAATGTCTAGAACTTCAAAGTTGTAGAAAATAAAATTTTAGAGAACCAGTGTCTCAGGATTCTGGGTAAAAATGCCAAAATCCTGGAATATGACCACTTCTAGAATTGGGAGGAATGATCCATATCTCTAGAACTATAAGAGGTAGAAATTTGCTTCCGAAAGCAAAGTTGTAGAGAATAAAATTTTAGCGAACGCGTGTCTCAGGTTTTTGGGCAAAAATGCCCCAATCCTGGGATATGACCACTTCTAGAATTGGGAGGGATGATCTATATCTCTAGAACTATAAGAGGTAGAAAATTACTTCGAAAGGCAAAGTTGTATAGAACAAAATTTTAGAGAACACGTGTTTCAGGGTTTTAGGGGAAAATGACCCAATCCTTGGATATAACCATTTCTAGATTTGAGTGGTCTGAGATGTATTTCGGTAGGGCCTTTGACATTACCTTGGGTAATTTCTATGGATCTTTGAAATTCTTGTAGTTATAAAAGAACATAAAACGTTGGATTGTTTGCTTATGACTATATTAAGATACGTTAGAGTATTTTTGCAAGATTTGTTCTATTTGCCACATCTATTCTGTTTATCACGTCTATTCTGATACGTACGGGTCTTAGGTTATGTTTGTTTTGGAGTTGAATGTAACATATCTATAAACTTGTGAATGCACATCTCTTTCGTAGTGAAGTAGATGGATAAAGATCTTTCTTTCTTTCGGAATTCTGGCAAAAGTGTATCAAATTTAACAATTTTCGCATGACAAGGAGTATGTAATTTATGAACGGCCGGTGACTACACCTCACATAACAAAATAAAACGGAAATACCGCAAAACCCTGCGCAGAAGTACAAACTTTCTTTTCATTTTAACCTGAATGTATAGAAAGCTCTGGAAAGTTCTAGAAACTTATAGAAAGTTCTAGAACAATCTCAAAAGTTTTAGAAAAAATTGATTAACATACGCTACTATGTGGGTTATGCTGAAATACCCGTATATGGGTCTTCTTTAAGCATTTTTAAAGTTTATATTAAAAAAATGCACAAGAATTTCCCTACATACGCTTCGTAAGATTTTCAAAAAATTCTATAAATTTTCAGTAGTTGAGTAGTTGAATGCCATCTTATTGTCGCGTAATTTGCACCAATTGTTACGGTTTTAATTTTTCTGTCCTAATTATGGTTTTGAAAGTTAACTTTTTCATTAAAAATATGTTTCTCGTTAAACTTTTCCTCGTTTCACGGAGAACGGATATTGCTTAATCGATGATTTTGCAATTTTTTAATTAACCTGGCCGCAATCAAGCAAATGTATTCGTTTATTACTTTTATCCACAGAAAATACAATCTTCGTAAGGTCATGGTTAATGGCGATGTACCTCCTAAGGTAAAGAAAGATGCACACGCGCTCATATTGGAATTTATTAGGTCACGACCGCCATTGAAAAAGGTAAATAACAAAAGCAATGTTTCTTACTGATTTACAAAATGAACTGATAGTTGTGATTATTTTATAAATAACCGAAACAGAGTACGGACTTTGACCTAAAAATTGATTTCTACAAACGAATCGAATGACACAAGTGAATAATTTCTTTATAAATTCACAGGCATCTGATCGACGACTGCCACCGGCACGGTGGAGCCCAACACCGAGGGAAAATTTACTAGAATCAATTCGAGATTATCGGAAACATAAGAAACTGAAACAAATTAGCCCAAGAGTACAAAATGAATGTGAGTAAATTTTTGATTTCGATTTAAATTAGTTGTAGAAGTGTTGTGGTTGTACATCCACGGGCAATTTCAATTATCTAATGGTGGACTTTCTCTTCAATTTGTTTTTTTTTTTTGCGGATAGAACAAATTCAGAGGAAATTCCTTAAATTATCGAGAAAAAAATGCACACAAATCCATTTACCACACTGATGAAACCTCAGACAATTTTTACAATACATCTCACTGGAAAGTAGCGCTTACACATTATCTTTATCTCAATATCCATAAAATGTTTTCAGAAATAAATTGAAAAGAAAACAGTATACGCCAGTTGATAAGAAAGTCGTAGGAGTTGTATTTTGTTGTCGTCATTGCACTGCAATATAAACGAACTCATTGAAAGTATTTGTTGTAGATTATGCCAAGTATAGACTTGAAATGACGAAAAATTTGATAAGAAGTGAGATTTCAAAGTACATTTTAAGGACCAAGATCGGTTTAGTCGCACCAAAGTGATTCACTCCATGTTTCCATGTTTGAAGAAACCATTATTCGTTTGTGAAAAACATAATATGGAAATTAACAAACAAACATATGCTTGTTGCCATCATATTAGGCTTAAACATAAGTAGTAGCGCAAAACACATATAGCGGTTTCCTCAAACATGTGTATGGTTGTCGAGTAGCTACAAAAGTAAACAATAAATACATTTTCTCTGAGTGTACATTCTCATTTTTCAGATCAATTAGAAACAAAACATTGGCTCTTCATGTAAAAATAACTTGAAAACATTGAAACCGCATGAAAAATTAACGCAACTAAGGAAAGTGAAAAAAACAATCGAAAATAAATTCCTAATGTTTCAAAACATCCAACAATTTTGTTATTTTTAATAAAAATTTTCAGTTTCCTCTATAGTAGGAATTTTTTATAAGAAACTCAAACATCACAAAAGTTTAATTTTCCTGTTTCTACCTGTTTTATAAATTCAAATACCTAGGCATGAAAACAACAATTTTCCTCTGATTACCTGTCTCAGGTAACATTTTAAAATTGTCTTTGCGTCTTTGAGAATGGCTTTGATTGTATAGAGTGGGCTTTACCAAAAGCACCCGGGTGACAGTTCGTTGTTCGTCAGCCTTCTCTTTTCGAATCGACGCCAACTTCACGCTAAACAAATGTAATTTTTTTAGATTCAAAGCAAAAGATAAACAGAAGACATTCATATGAAAGTATATGGCAGGGAAGTGATAGTCTTTTGTTTTGATCTTTACAAATTAACTAAATTTTTCCGCGGAAAGCCATTCGGACATTGAACAAAAGAAGCTTTCATTGTTTTTTGTCCGAACGAATTTCCGCGGAAGAATTTGGTTAATTGCAGTTGAGACCGAAGCTAACTTCATTGCAAACAAAATGAGGTGATTTTCGCCCAACACAAAGAAGTTCACATCATGGGGGCGCGGTAGCAATGCGCCCGTGACGCAAGTCCACATACGTGAATACAAAAAATTAGGAAATTTTTTTTTCGTAGACGGTTTTTTCCCTTGCGTCGTACCCCCTGAGACCTAGTTTTTCGATTCTACGTAAAATTTTGATTGAATCGATAAATTTCACTCATTAAAATCGGTCCAATGGATCCGAAGATATGACATTTAGAAAACCGTCATTTTCCATACTGAATATGCTACTTCATAGAAGCTAAAGTTAATGGAAGCATCCTACGTTAGTTAGTTAGTGAGTTAGTTAGTGGATTAGTTAGTTCCAGAGCCATTTGTATGAAAACCGTCTTTTTTGGCTCGAAAACGGCTCGATAACTTTTCTTGAAATTTTGCAGGGACCTTCGGGTGGGCATTCTACGCCATATGAGATTTCAAAAAAGGGGGTACCGGCCTCGTTTGGGCGCTAAGACTCTTAGAAGGGTCCATATAAAGCCTTTGTTTGCCCATATGAAAGAATGTTTTGTATGTGTACGTGAGTGTATTCAAAGTATGGGTCAAATATGAGCAAAATTTTTGGACTGTGTTAGGATGTAGAGATGTTTGGTGTCAAAATAAAAGTTGATGGGTTGGGTGTGTAGTGTGTAGTGTGTCAGGGTGACCAACAAAATGGCTGACGGTGGTATGGGACGGACTTAGGGGGAAAATTAATTTTTTTTTTGTTTTTTGGGTTGGAGATACATGTTTGAAGTCAAAGGAAAAGTTGTTGGGTTGGGTGCAGAGTCTAATATTTGGGAACAAATTCCCAAAATTTACCTAAAATCCAAATTTCCCAAAAATTTCCAACATTTCCCAAAATTTCCCCAAAACTCCCAAAAAAATATAAAAAATTTCCAAATAATAATTTAATAGTAAACTTTACGATGAAGGGCATCTTTTTCCAGACAAGTTGAAAATGCGAGATTTTGGATTGTTTGCTCAGCAAAATTTTTATTTTTAGATTATGAGTGAGAATAGCTTATCTATAACTCGGTTTTTCTTAATCGTGGAATTACAAATTGAAGCAAATGGATTTTACTTGATTTTTCGATCAGAGAGTTTTTTTCGCCTGAAATTTTTTTCGCCGAAACTTTTTTCTCCAAAATTTGTTTCTTCTTTTCTGATATTACAAAAAAAACTCTTTAAAAAGGGAATGTGACGCAAGTCC
Organism: Pseudolycoriella hygida; assembly: GCA_029228625.1. Classification (NCBI taxonomy): domain Eukaryota; kingdom Metazoa; phylum Arthropoda; class Insecta; order Diptera; family Sciaridae; genus Pseudolycoriella; species Pseudolycoriella hygida. Next base: position 22,395,729 of record CM055403.1, on the reverse strand, counting down.
TCGTCCCTTCTTCCAAAACAACTGATATCAATTGGGGTGACGCGACGCTTAAAGCGTTAAAACACAAAAAATTCTTTTGGAATGTTTTCATTTTTGATTAAGAAAATGCGTCACAAATGTCGGACCCCCCAATGTTATAGTTTTTCTGTTCTTTCAGCTTTCACAACGCAAAAATTTGTACAGGAAATCAAATTTTTGCGTATGAAAGCTGAAAGCGTAGAAAAATAATTGAATTCGTGGGTCGGGCATTTGTGACGCATACGAAAACATTCCTAAAGAATTTTTATCGTTCCAACGCTTTAAGCGTCCGCTTCACCCCAATTGGTATCAGTTGTTTTGGAAGAAGGGACGAGGACTTGCGTCACATTTCATTTTTAAAAAGGGTTTTTGTTGTGATTGAACATTACTCTTGTAAATTACATTGATCAAAACAAATGACTGTCATGTCTCTGGTTCAGCCTACAACACTGTGACTTCTCATTTCTTAACGAGGTACAGACATACGCTATAATGTAGTAAGACACATACGCCGTAATTTGCATAAAAAACACCTGAGCGAAATTGAACAAAAGAATTCTTTTGTTCTAAAACAATAGACATGTTTTTTATGCAAATTACGGCAGACATAATTTGGTGTCACGTTTCTTCGCCAAATGTCAAATTTAAAACTGAGATAGCAAATGTATGTGGCTTACAACCTTATAGCGTAAGAGTGTCGGTATGTGAACACTTCAACATAGCTCTTCGCAGCAAACTTCACGTTGAATAAAATCCTGTTCACAATGAAACTTGATCCAGTTTCGGCATTCGTGTTCATGTTTTGACAATTGAAAACAATATTTTAGTATGAATATAAAGTCGATTCGAAAAGAGAATTTCGACATTTCACAATCAGCTCTCAACAGGGTGGCTAAAAATAAACCTTATATTTCATATCCTTCAATTCAACTTTTCTACACTTTCATCGGTATGCAACACTTTTTAATCACACTGGCAAACATCAGTCATACAACATTTTTGCTCGCAGACTTCACGATTTTAAATCAATCATAACATTAGCTGTAATTTATTATCATCGTTCGATAATTTTCTACGAGCATACGATGATCATAAATGAAGTAGCATGAAATACTGATTGCGTTAAGCAAAAGGAAATGGAAAGCGTATTAGAATACGATCAGGAGTGCAAATCGATAAATTAAATATCTTGATTTGCTTATGTTGAGCTGATAACACGCTTGATGCAATTTGAAATTAGTAATTCTGTAAAATTTATGAACTTGTTACTTGGAGAAGGTTGTAACAGAGACAATTGTGGTGGATTTTACAAAAACTTGTAGAGTCGATAAATAAATGAATTAAACATTTTCTTTATGAAATAATTGTGAGAACACAATTTATGTGATTTGTACTCCGCGGGTGAGCTTTGTTGTTGTTGATTTGAGCATTTGAGTTGAATTTTCAGCTTAGTAAGCAACACTCGCATTAACACGTAAAATAACGGAAACGCCGGTGCTTGTAAATAAATTTTAATTAAAATAAATGCAATTTGAAAGTCAGAGCAATCACAAAAGCATTTATTTTATTGTCAATTGGCATGGTACTTTTGCTGGCATTTTATCTCTCTGCATCTCTACATATCGATGGTCTTTTTTATTATCTTCGTTCGGTTATTCATACTATACTTATTCCAATTCAACAGCATACGATTTAATTATTCAAACTTTCGTTTATCATAAAATGAAGTTAATAAATTTATCTTGATTAATTATTCGAAACGAAAATATTCTTTTATTATTTCATTTATCCATCCATTCATTCATTCATTTTGTGTATTCTTATTCCATTGCTTAAATAAGACCAGACAAATATACAGAAATAATTGCAACAAATAAAATGATTTCCAAACGTGTTAATGCGAGAGCAATTACAGCATCATCATCATCATCACACTTTATAGACCGTTTGTACCTTTCGGTGTGAGGTCTTTACTACTGATCATGGACCACCCTTCTCCATACCCCCCTATCCTGTGCCAAGGAGATGGTTTGTTCGCCTAG
>CM055403.1:22380884-22393649 GCA_029228625.1 Pseudolycoriella hygida | reverse complement strand
CATCCAACATCCTCTTTGGTAGCCTGCTATTACCCCTCCTCTGAACGTGCCCGTACCACCGCAGACGACTAATCCTTGCCGCCTCTTCCACTGATGTAACCCCTAAGTTTTCCCTGATGTCGTCGTTCCTAATATGATTGTCCCACTGTTTCCTCCGATTTACTCTTGCTATGCTCCTAAGAACCCTCATATCAGAAACCTCCAGGTCATGCACAAGGTATCCGCAGTCCACCCAACTTTCACTACCGTATAAAATCGTTGGTCTGAAGATTGACCTGTGAATAGCTAGCTTTGTGCCACTACTTAACTCCTTACAGCATTTCAAAAAAAAAAAAATTGTACCCGATTTGTAGTAATGCGTTTTTCGCGTACCATTTGTTGTACTACATTTCGTACTTGCGTGGAGATTTTTATTTTTACAAAAGTGGCGTACTCGAGTCAAGATAACAATCTTCAAGTTAGCACTCACTTTAGTTTATTCGAGTTTAACGAGTAACCGTGAAGAAAAACGACATTTCGATGGGTGCAAAGAGTAATAGTATATTTCAACATACCCCAATACACACGAGATGTGTACGTACGCGCCAGACATGACAGCCGATCTATTTTTTTAAGTCGGCTAAAGCCTCGGCTTGGGGTGAAGATGACGTTGTGGATCTTTAGTGTCTTCAGCAAAATACAAAATAAAAAGTTATAGACCGGCTAAGGCCATATTTTAATAAAAATGCGAAAAATTGGCCTTAGCCGAGCTATAACTTTTTATTTTGTATGCATTTTGTATCAATATCTAATGGTTTGCTGAAGACACTAAGGATCTTCACCCCAAGTCGAGGCTTAAGCCGACTTAAAACAGTAGATCGGCTGTCATGTCTGGTACGCGCGGGCAAAGCATAAGCGAAAAGTACACATCGAGTGTGTATTGGGGTATTTTGAAAGATATTTTTCTGTAATAGTGAGAGTGTGTTGGTGCACATACCGCGGAAAGCAACTTTTCGTCCCAAGTGATAGGAAAATATTTTCCGTCACGTCCAATACACTCTCACGTTTACAGAAAAATTACTTTACTCTATACGGCACTCGCCGATCTTGCATGAGTGTAAAGAAAAGATTTTCCCTTCGCTATAAAAGGGAAATTAAATTCCACTACATGCGTACATGTCTCTTGAAGTAAAATATAGATCACCATACCCCAATACACAATCGATGTGCGTATGGTCGTCTATGCGCATGGATGGATGATGGAAGTTATTATTACAAAAACTGAGTACTGCATAAAAACAGTAATGCAATTTTTCAACTCATGTATCGAGTGTTTGAAATCTCTGGGCAATTCCACGGACCTCATCATTCCTACGCATGAAATTCTCAGTACCTCAGTACCCAGTACATTTTTCGATGTGATGTTGTACATTAAATGTGTATTGAAAAGCACATAGACCGTTACATCGTTTATTGTAAATTTATTGTACATTAAATTTAACGTACATTTAATGGAATGAATGGCAAAAAGTGTACAATAAATGCCATTCAAAACTTTTTACACCTACGTTTTTGTTGATGTACATAAAATGCACATTTTTTGTGCAACAAGAAATTTTTAATTTTTCACTAGATGTTCACAATATTAGGTGTGCATTAAGTGTACACTTTTTGCCATTCACCCCATTAAGTGTACATATCTTGTACATTAAATGTACAATATTCACAAAAGAAAAGATGTAACGGTCTATGTGCTTTTTGATACACATTTAATGTGCTGAAACACACTTTTCGATGTCATCAAACGTACATTTCGTGGGTTTAAATTGTTATCTGGGGTAGTTATAAAATGATAGTCACTTTCCTATGACTAACCTATAGTTAAAAGATCAACCTTTATGGTGTACCTTTTTCTATGAATATTATTTTGTAACAACGGAGCATTTTGAGCATGGGAATGAAGTTTTCGTGGAATGGAATCTCTGTTACTCCACTGTAAAGTGCACTTTACAAGCGAGGCGTCTGTAAACAGTAATAATTCCTCTCTCAGACAAAAATGGTAAAGTCACATTTTGTCATTTTTATTGATTTTGGTTTAACAACTCGACAATAACTTGACTTTCTAATATTTCCTACCGAGTGACGTAAATAACTATTGTTGTGTTCACTTCATACAGTTTTCTTCCGTTGCTACTTTTTTGATTACTGAATAGAGGGCGTTACATCACAATACTTAATGAGGCAGTTAATAGCCCCATTAAGACAAAAAAAATTTTGCCGTAACTTGTCGATATGGATCGTGTTAATGTTCATCCACATAATTTGTACAACACTAATACATCACCAGTACATCACTAGTGCACTACTAATACATCATTAATACACCACCAGTACATCGACAAATGATAAATTTGTACTGATGATGTATTATTGATGTATTAGTGTTGTACAAGTGATGTATATGGTGGTAGAATTTTTTACGTCACACATGCAATTCATATATCATGAACACAATAAAAATACGACACCCAAACAACAACAACACATCACTAATAAAACACTCATACATCAAAAATACATCTAGAATACATCAAAGTTTTTAAAGCAAATCGTGACCAAAATGATAATTGTCAAAATGAAAACTTTGATGTAAATTTGATGTATTGTTGATGTATTTTTGATGTATGAATGTTGTAAATGTTGTATATGTGATGTGTTCTTGTTGTTTTGGCGTCGTATGTTTGGTGTATTTATGATGTATGAATTGCATGTGTGAATGTGTGATGTAAAAAATTCTACCACCAAATACATAATCACTTTTACAGCACTAATACATCACCAGTACATAACTAATACATCACGAGTACAAATTTATCAAGTATCGATGTTCTGGTGATGCATTAGTGATGTATTGGTGATGTGCTGGTGGTATATTGGTGATGTATTAGTGTTGTACAAGTAATGTGGATGTACACGACACCAAAACAACAACTACACATCACTAATACAACCTTTACAACACAAATACATCAAAAATATATCACAAATTTATCAAAAATACAACGAAAATACATCAAATTTAGTATTTCACCCTTTATTATTGTGCCATACAGTCAACGAAATAAGTGTCACCTGAAGAGACGCAATTTTGATAAAAATTGCAACTGTGTAAGAAAGTAGTACTAGAATAACAATATGCTTACCCAGCGTTCGTTGTTCCTGCTACGGCACGGTGGTACAGAATCCCGAAAGTTGTGTCAAAACTCTTTTTCCAAAACCATGCAAAATATTGAAAAATTTTGTTCGGGAGAGTTGTATATCAGATCTTTGTGATAAATGTGAGCACTTCAAAAATTCAAAATGACCGCCGTTTAAACCGCAAGTGAAACTTATCTTTTGATAGAAGCGACATGTAAATATGGTTCCATCGCAGAATTACTTAGAGTTTCAAGGAGAAAAAAGTTGCTGAAAATGCCTAAATTCCATCTGAGAAAGTTTAGTCACCACGGTCGATTAAAATTGAGTATACTATGGTATGTTCACTCAGTGCTCGCGTCTTTTCCATTGGAACTCTAGGATGTTTGTATCTTCAGCAACTTTTTTCTCCTTGAAACTCTACGTAATTCTCGAGGTAATTCTGCGGTGGAGCGATATTAACATATCGCTCCTATCAAAAGATAAGTTCCACTTCCGGTTTAAACGGCGGCCATTTTGAATTTTTGAAGTGCTCACATTTATCACAAAGATCTGATATACAACTCTCCCGAACAAAATTTTTCAGTGTTTTGCATGGTTTTGGAAAAAGAGTTTTGGCACAACTTTCGGGACTCGGTCCCACCATACATGGCTGAGAAAAATTCTGAATTTGTTTTTACTTTAAAGTCTTTTTTTTGGATTCATTTTAATGATAAAATTTTCGCCTAATGTTCCGTCGTTAGTTGATTGTTGACCATTCATCAATTGATTATATCGATAAATCATCGAATAGTTAAAACGCTAAGTCATCGGTCAACTATCGGCGATTAATTTTCGTTGACGATGATTATCGATTGACAAGCACCCTCTTGTTACACAAAGATCTAAGATAGTTTCGTTCCGCAGCTCTCCTCTCTGAGGTTGAATTATATCGACTAAGCCAATGCACGGTGGTGAATCTTGCTTTACCGCCGTGAATCCGACAAAAATTTTACTTCTTTGAAATTAGCTGGAGAGATCGTGTAATATAAACTATTTTTATAACGGTCAACAATCGAAAAAGCTATCAATCGATTTTCAGTCAAGATATTTCCATCGATCAATACAATTACAATGCGATCTGTCGGGCAGAATGAAGTGAAAAAAAACATCGTAGCGTACAAACAAATTACAATGATTCATAAATTGTGTGTAGATAATTTGATTGATTCCCTAAAAATTATTTAATTTGTTTGATGAAAAAGAGTTCAAAGAGAAAAAAAGTTTTGGTAAAAAAAAGTTTTCTCCTTTACATCATAAGAAGTGTGTTTATTTGAACATGATGTATTAGTAGACACATGAGTTTAAATAAAACAATATCATTGACTTGGTTAGGTAAAAAAATAGATTCAAGACATTGACATAGAAATTTAAAATTCGAAAAAATAATGATGGAAATTACACGGTTTTATGAAAGAAGAAATTGAACTTTTATCAGAAATTGAACTGTAAATTCGGTTGCTGAATTTCTCACTTTATTGTGCGTTTCTCGTAAAAATAAAACATTTTTTAAAGAAAAATGAGATTTTCAGTTTAATTTTTGGTCATTTAAATTAAGTGGACCATAGGTTTGTTGAGTTTGGTTTTGTAAATTACTTTTCTTTGTAAAACCAAATGAGTTGTTTCGTTTTGTGTGTTAACGGAAAGTGAGATTTTTCGAAGTTAAAGAGGAAGAATATATTCATTCACGTCTAACTTACACAGACTTCCACTTCTTGTTTGAGTTTTTCTGTCTCTCTGTGTGTCTGTCACATTCCTTTGTTGAAAAACTTAAACTTTTTACTTATTTCCAATTTTGTCACACAATTATTATCTCCAACGAGAAACGCAAATTTCATCACACTTTTTTTATACCGATAAATTCTCATTTTTTAAAGCCCCTTCTACGGCATATGAAAGTATTTTTTTTTAAACTCAAATTAAAATCTCGATTCAAAATAAAGCGCCAGATATTCACAGCATTTTTATCAGTGCCGATAGTACCAACAATACAAAAATGACAACGTTGAAAATGCCAAAGTGGGTGCATGCACGTGCGTATATTGGTAAACAAATGCACATGGTCGAGTGAGAGAACCAAAAGAAATTTTGACACAACCACGTGCGTTGGTTTAGAGCCTAGTGTAAACATAAACACGTGTACGAGCGAGAGGTGCCAACATAATAAAACTTTATTCATCAAATTGACGAGAGACTGACAGCAGGCATGTGGGTTTTCGAGAGCTCAAAAATGATTAATATACAGCTAAGAGAAAATGTAAAACTACACTTTGACGTTTTCGTTCGTTTCGTGTGGAACCCATATTTTCAATGTAAAAAATCATACAAAAAAATACTCCACACGAAACCCACAAAATACAGGAGAGTGTAGTGGTTTATATTCTCTCAACTGTAGTGAGTTTAGAAACTCAAGGGCTCGAAATTGTTTTCCTTTGCTGTACAATTGATGCATATAACATCCGGAATTGTTCAAAAAACAAAAAAAATATTGTTTCTCTTCTCATTGTGTTGATAGGGGGTGTTCACAAATGACGTACGGATTTTGTAGCGGTTTTTGACGCCCCCCCCCCTCCGTACAAAACCGTACAATTCCAAAGACTCCTCTTAAAATTACGTACGAATTTGAAGACCCTCCTCTAAAAAAACTGAAGTTTATTCTTTAGTCCACTATTCTGCACTACCAGACCCGGTAAACGCAGCCAGGTTGACTGTCAAATTTGTCCCCTTGCAATATAAAAGGGACAAAATTGACATGCAGTAAGGTTGCGTTCAAGGGGTCTGGTAGAATTCTATTGTGTCATTAGGTCGTTCAACACCACTCGAGGAAGATTCATTAAATTACCTCGTCCTTATTGAATAAACCTTAACGCAACAATAAAAAGGGATCATTATATTAGAGGCGATGCGATTCGCATCACGTAAGGTTTGCGTGAAAGCTCAACTTGTAAAAAAAATATTTTTATCAAGTTGAGCTTTCACACAAACCTTACGGGTGAAAAAGTGAACACTTTATTTTTTTGTACGAACGAATTGATATTGACCCCTCTCCTTCTTCCACTGTACTTAACAATCGCATCCATAGAATAGGACGGTCAACCGACCCGAAATGCTCTTGTAGTATAGAAGAAGAAATATCTATATCTATCGGAGAATTTTCATCAATTCTCTTAGCAACGGCGCCGACTTGTTTACCGTACAAAATTTTTTAATTTGATGATGTGTATTTGGCAAACGGTAGCTAATGTTTACTTTTATAGCGAAAGTTATAAGAAAATTTTTGAAGTAATAGATTCCGAATGAAACTGCGGTATTTGCCGTTTATGTGACGGAAGTGAGTGTGCACGCGAGCGAAGCGAGCGAAAATGTTTCTATTTTTGTTATTTAATGGAACCCACAGCAATTATAGATTTTACAAGAAATATTATAAGTCCTAAGATACCCTATGATATGAATCTCTCAATTTGTGAAACGAGTTTTTTTTTTAAATTATTGGAAACTTTCGAAAAACGGGTCTTTTCTGGCTATTAGGGTGTAATTGGCTAGTAGTTTGGAATAACACTTCATTGATTCAAAATTGAGCTAGGTATTCCAAAATATTCAAAAAAAATTGTCGGTCCTTCAAAAAACGTCAAATGTAAAATGGATTGCTAATCCTGTAGGATGGAATATGCCTTGAATGTACCATTTCTGTTCAGAAAGTGATTAAATTTACCTTTCGTTTAATTTGTTATGTTTATTTGGATCATTTCATGGGGGGCACTTGCCCCCCTGCCCCCTATACTCGGCACCGCTGTGTCTTAGTAGAGATTAGAGCAATCATTGAAGATTATAGACTCTTTTTGATAGGAGGCATCGCATGGGAGACCCTATCGATCTGCACGGATAGCCAGGGAGCACAATCTCAGCTTTATCGTCATTCAAGATTGATTCTACGCTTACATTGGAATGTTGGGAAACTCTAAATAGCGCATCCCAGTTGAACCTATAAACCTGATCTGGGTTCCAGGACACTGCGGGATTGAGGGTAATGAAAGAGCTGACGTACTATCCAGAAGTGGCGCCAAGCGCAAACCAATCGATCCAGAGCCCTTCTTCCACGCTCTTTAGCTAAACATGAAATTCACGAAAAACGTGACAGCGAATTTAAAAACTACTGGGACAACCTGCATCAGCAAGAAAAATTCGAAATTTCTATTAAATCTCAGTCGCACTACTCAGAGGGTCTTCACTGGCGTAGTAACTGGACATTACGGCTTCATCTTAGCTACCATAGGAAAAAGAGGGATTCAAGGTGTGATCTTTGTGGTTTCACTAATAGACGAAGGCATCTAAGAGGCTATTATACCATCAAGTATGACCGTATCGAACACTTTCAACCGAGGGACATCTTGAACTACATAGCTAGTACAGGCAAGTTCTAACAACAAGCTATCACAATGGGCCCAACGGAGGCCCCCGTGCGTGTTCTTACTTCTGTAAGAAGGGCCCCTTTAAAAAAATATCTCTTGCATGCTTCATGAAGATAGTCTATCCTATCCTCACTCCAGTTGATGGCTCGAGCATGAACTCTTTCCTCGTCAAATCTAGAAAATTTACTAAACGTGCTCAACCGACGTCAACTGCTTTTGTGTTCTTTGTTGGACCATCGAACAAACGATTTTAGATATGTGTATCTGTTTTTGTGAATCGTCCGAACATTCAACAACTACAATCAATGTATCTGACCACTAGCCGAACCACGACGCTAACACAAATCTGATGGCTCAAGGCTTATGGTATAGACTAGACATATCCTTAAACTTGAGCTCAAACTTTTTCGTGAATTCGGTTAGGCCCTAGCTTTCATAAGAAACAAGTCCCACAAAAAAAAAACAAAAGAATTCCTTTGTTTTATTTGTGGGACTTGTTTCTTATGAAAATTAAGGCAGCTAAGTCATAGTGGTCCGTAGGATATTTCGTTCAAGAAAAACAAAACAAGAAAAAATTGTTGATGTCGAATGTCGCAATTAACACTCCTCTACTCAACAACATCAAAAATGTTTACACTGCACTATTTGAAATGCATCAGTTGCATACAGTAAGGAATTGTGCACCGAAAAATCTATAAACTTTAACCGGATAACGATCTGAACTCAATTAACTGAGAGAACGAAATAAACTATAGGCAACATTTATCTCAAACAACTATTGCAAATAAACAAATCTTTTATGCATTTTATAAGGAACGGCGACAAATCGAAGATTTATAAAGATAAAATGGAAAACACTCAAAATCCATTTATTTTGTGCCAAAGAAGTCAAAAAAGTCAAACGACGACGTTGAGATAAATTCTGTAACGAAATCAAGTGGATCATTTCAATAGATACGTGATGCATGACTCTGTAGAAATAGCTGGTGACTGCATGATCAACAATTTATTGCAAAATTTACCAACTAACAATAAACATTTTTAGGTTGATGACTAAAATCATTAAATCTCATGACAATCTCTTGTGTGTTCTAGTAAATTTTGCTTAATGAAATAAATCAATATCGTGTTGTCAGCAGTGGAATTCTTCGTTGAATATTAAACTACATATACTAATTATAAACATTTTAGGATTAAAAATAAGATTGCTGTCACGATTATTGATTCCAGATCCTTATTGGGGTATGTTTCATTACCTTCAAGTCTTCAATTTTGTAGACCTGTACGAAATATACGTATAAAGCGATCTATTAGGTTTACTTGTACGTACGTTTCTAATGTTTAGAATTTTGATGCAAAATTTAGGTGGAATGATCTCTGTTCCCAATCATGACCTGGTTAGACCCGTCTTATGTGTTTACCATGACATTTGTAACCACCCGAATTTTGACCCGGGAGTAGGGGGGGATGGGCATCGATCATCATCCTTAGATGATGAATCATCATTTAGGTGGAATGATCTCTGTTCCCAATCATGACCGGTTTGGTTTGGTTTGGCTTGGTTGAAAACTTTCGAAGTTACCGTCGAAAAAATGGTCAAAAATTGTGTTTTTTTAAGGTTGCGAAGGCGCACTACGCGACCCATCACCATTCTTGGGGTTTTTTTTCGTGATTATTACTTTAGTAACGAGATTTGTTGTGCAGTGTTATAGAGGAAAAAGAGGCGAACATTGTGTCCATGGAAGTATGGGAAGTGCTCTAGGTCGGTTCTAAGATCTTTAGTGATATGCTGCATATCTATACATAGTGATATGTTGCATATATTATACAATTTGCAACTAATATATACAGCATATCACTATATATATGCAGCATACAACAAGAATTTTCTAAATTCTGGGATTTTTTAGGGATTTGGAGAGGTTTTTACACCGTTTTTTCGGACGAGTTTTTCAATATTGCCCTTTCGGCAATTTCCAATCCAATTTAGTGTGGACGTAATTTCATACACTTAAGAGTTAACGCAATATTTACTTAGATAACGTTCTAGTCTTTTTCTAACATCTATTCTGTTTGTCACATCTATTCTGATGCGTACGGGTCTCTTGCATATGTTATTCAAAGACACTTGGTGTCCAAAAGGCTTTCAAGCGTCTCCCAACACTTTAATGTAAGGTCAGGTCTTGGTAAGGGTATAGGGGGAGGATACACATACAGACAGTAAGGATCGATGTGGGTCTGGTTCGACCTGGTGAGTTCAGGTTAGAGGTGTGCGGGCCGACCCTTTTTCGAAACCCGACTCGATCCGAACCCGAAAGCGAACACCCCGCAGCCCGTAAAAATATATAACGGAAACCCGACCCGATCCAAACTCGATCTCAAATTTCGGGTCGGGACCCGCAAGCCGAAAAAATATATAACGGAAACCCAATCTCAAATTTCGGGTAAAACTCGATTTTTTTGTTTTATGAAAGCTTCTCCTTCCGAAAATTAACACTTTTACGGCATTTACACTGGCGTGGCATTCACATACACTCAGATCAGATCTGCAAAACTGTACGTCAAAAAAAACAATGCATTGAATCAAGTACTATCGTTTATATTAGGGTGCATCAATACTGTAATCAGCCAATTAGGCTGCATGAACTTCAGATACGACTTGGTGCTTTGTATTGAAGTTCATTAAGGCGGGTAACAACCTGATTCGACCAAACTTTAATCGGATCTGATCCGTGACCAGACAAGTAATAATAATAATAATAATCTGCCTTACAACCCATGAAGGGTTAGAGGCTAGATCATTATTTACTAGTTTCGCTGTTTGTGGTTCTACTTTTTGAGATCCTTTCATTACCGGAAAGCTTTTACTGTGCCAGTGGTAAGCTGTGCGAGAAACCCAGTGCCATCTATGAGATGTAACTAGGAGCGAAATTAGTAGGAGTAGAATACCGGTTCTCCCAACAATGCCTTTTCCGGTAAGCCGTACGATGGCATTACACTCAACTTCACTTGACTTGAACGATTCAATCAGTTTTGTTTTGTTTACAAATCTAACAGTCGGTACAAATCCGTCTGCGGTTGAGTTTCGAACCAACGCACTGACAACTCAATCTCGTAATAGCAAGCAGACGTGTTAACCACTGCGCTATCGAGTTGCTACCTGACAAGATCAAAGCAAAACCCGCCCCGACCCGACCCGATGAAATCTCAAACCGACCCGTGAAATTAATTCGAACCGGGTTCGTGTTCGGGTTCGGGTCGGGTTTTTTAGGATTGTCAGGCGACCCGCTCCCCTCTAGTTCGGGTCAGGCCACGAACCGATTTTGATCTGAACCTGAATTCTAACTTCAGGTTCGAACTGAAATTGACCTGCAACCTGAAAATCAAAATCAGGATAACCTGTAACCTGAACTGAAACTCACTGGGGGCCTATTTTCAATAGTTTGTGACATTGAGATTTTTTCCAACGAGAAATATTTCTCTCTAACGAAATACCACGAGAAATTCTCACAAGAAACGTCAAAAGTCACGAATTGAAAATTGAATTTCTCCGAATCATGACGTCTCGTGTGGAGATTTCTCTCGACTTAAAATCTCTCTAATATTGAAAATAGGGCCCTAGGTAATTTTATACAAAATATACTAAATAATCTTAGTATATATATATATATAGTAGTAGAATAGTATTAGAACACTTCCTATGTACTATGTAAACAATATTTTTTTTTCTATAGATAGATCATTCTACATGTGTTGTCATAAGCGGGGAAAATAAAGTGACTAGCGGCAATGTAATAGTAAAAATTGCGTCATCGTCACAAGGTTCCATTAAAAGTAGAGCATTTGTGACGCATTTCTTTAATCGAAAATGAAAATATTTCAAAAGAATTTTTTGTGTTCCGAAGCTGTAAACTACACCCAAATTGATATCAGTTGTTTTGGAAGAAGGGACGAGGACTTGCGTCACGTTTCCCTTTTGAAAAGGGTTTTTGTTGTGATTATTTCATCTCTTAAGAAATAATCCGGAAATGGTACATAATGACAGCAATCGAATAATGAAACAGGTTGATTCAGATCAACCCACTTTTTTCAGGTCAGGTAAAAATTGGGTCAACTGAATTTTTACGCAGGTCGAACCATTTCGATCCTTAACAGACGAGCCCTTTGTTTGGTATACAAGCGTACGGGTCTGTTCTATTGTCTATACAAATAATTATGGAATTTTTGGCCTTTTGCTATGAAAAGAATACTTAGGTAGCACAATTTGTGCTGACTTTGTTATTATTTGAAATTCTGCAGCGTTGGTTTTCTTTTATGAATAATGAATTGCACACCCGTTGAACTTATTTCATGTTTCGCAATGAACGAACATATCGATCTCGAATATAAAACGGTTTTTTATAGAAACAAAACGATTCTTTATTCATTAGTTTTATTATTGGGACGTTGCGCCACATTGGTTCTGTAGCATATATGGATAGTCTATTAATCGATATTGAATAAAATATTCACTTTTGGGCTTCGTAGCCATAAAAGTTTTGTCCTACGAGTAATAAAGTTTCAGAAAAGTCTAAATGAAAATAAATCACAACAGTAATCAACATAAATAAAAAGTAATTACTCGAACAACAACCAATTTTTCTGTTTAATTAATCTTGCGTTTTCAAAACGCCTCCGCACACTCATAATATGCATTTTCAAAAATGTCTAATACATGGAAAACCCACATAAATGTCAAAACAAATCGTAAAGCATAAATTCTCTATTTGATGAGCTATTTGTATAGACTGCAGAAACCTAAAAGATCGATTCATGAATCTCATATTCCTTCTTCGGTTACAACACCAGTAACTACAAACGTCCAAATTTGGTTATACAAAACATTGACAAATAATAAAATTGATCATCAATTACCACGTGTCAATAAATATTAAATAGATTTAATAATTTCATTTAGAAATGCACGTTCTTTAGTGCATTTATAGCGTGGTCCGAACTGGCAAGGTAATTGCCTTCGCTCCATGTTATCGTGTAAGTCACAACAACAGCGGGGTATCCAAGTGACACAAACTGCATGATTCGTTAAATGGGTGGTTCCCCATATTTAGCCATTGAAACACCACGCTGGCCAGTGCGGCTTTAG
>CM055403.1:22368817-22380384 GCA_029228625.1 Pseudolycoriella hygida | reverse complement strand
GTTAACCACTGCGCTATCGAGTTGCTACCTGACAAGATCAAAGCAAAACCCGCCCCGACCCGACCCGATGAAATCTCAAACCGACCCGTGAAATTAATTCGAACCGGGTTCGTGTTCGGGTTCGGGTCGGGTTTTTTAGGATTGTCAGGCGACCCGCTCCCCTCTAGTTCGGGTCAGGCCACGAACCGATTTTGATCTGAACCTGAATTCTAACTTCAGGTTCGAACTGAAATTGACCTGCAACCTGAAAATCAAAATCAGGATAACCTGTAACCTGAACTGAAACTCACTGGGGGCCTATTTTCAATAGTTTGTGACATTGAGATTTTTTCCAACGAGAAATATTTCTCTCTAACGAAATACCACGAGAAATTCTCACAAGAAACGTCAAAAGTCACGAATTGAAAATTGAATTTCTCCGAATCATGACGTCTCGTGTGGAGATTTCTCTCGACTTAAAATCTCTCTAATATTGAAAATAGGGCCCTAGGTAATTTTATACAAAATATACTAAATAATCTTAGTATATATATATATATAGTAGTAGAATAGTATTAGAACACTTCCTATGTACTATGTAAACAATATTTTTTTTTCTATAGATAGATCATTCTACATGTGTTGTCATAAGCGGGGAAAATAAAGTGACTAGCGGCAATGTAATAGTAAAAATTGCGTCATCGTCACAAGGTTCCATTAAAAGTAGAGCATTTGTGACGCATTTCTTTAATCGAAAATGAAAATATTTCAAAAGAATTTTTTGTGTTCCGAAGCTGTAAACTACACCCAAATTGATATCAGTTGTTTTGGAAGAAGGGACGAGGACTTGCGTCACGTTTCCCTTTTGAAAAGGGTTTTTGTTGTGATTATTTCATCTCTTAAGAAATAATCCGGAAATGGTACATAATGACAGCAATCGAATAATGAAACAGGTTGATTCAGATCAACCCACTTTTTTCAGGTCAGGTAAAAATTGGGTCAACTGAATTTTTACGCAGGTCGAACCATTTCGATCCTTAACAGACGAGCCCTTTGTTTGGTATACAAGCGTACGGGTCTGTTCTATTGTCTATACAAATAATTATGGAATTTTTGGCCTTTTGCTATGAAAAGAATACTTAGGTAGCACAATTTGTGCTGACTTTGTTATTATTTGAAATTCTGCAGCGTTGGTTTTCTTTTATGAATAATGAATTGCACACCCGTTGAACTTATTTCATGTTTCGCAATGAACGAACATATCGATCTCGAATATAAAACGGTTTTTTATAGAAACAAAACGATTCTTTATTCATTAGTTTTATTATTGGGACGTTGCGCCACATTGGTTCTGTAGCATATATGGATAGTCTATTAATCGATATTGAATAAAATATTCACTTTTGGGCTTCGTAGCCATAAAAGTTTTGTCCTACGAGTAATAAAGTTTCAGAAAAGTCTAAATGAAAATAAATCACAACAGTAATCAACATAAATAAAAAGTAATTACTCGAACAACAACCAATTTTTCTGTTTAATTAATCTTGCGTTTTCAAAACGCCTCCGCACACTCATAATATGCATTTTCAAAAATGTCTAATACATGGAAAACCCACATAAATGTCAAAACAAATCGTAAAGCATAAATTCTCTATTTGATGAGCTATTTGTATAGACTGCAGAAACCTAAAAGATCGATTCATGAATCTCATATTCCTTCTTCGGTTACAACACCAGTAACTACAAACGTCCAAATTTGGTTATACAAAACATTGACAAATAATAAAATTGATCATCAATTACCACGTGTCAATAAATATTAAATAGATTTAATAATTTCATTTAGAAATGCACGTTCTTTAGTGCATTTATAGCGTGGTCCGAACTGGCAAGGTAATTGCCTTCGCTCCATGTTATCGTGTAAGTCACAACAACAGCGGGGTATCCAAGTGACACAAACTGCATGATTCGTTAAATGGGTGGTTCCCCATATTTAGCCATTGAAACACCACGCTGGCCAGTGCGGCTTTAGCAAGTCTATAGGATTTCATCTGGTGCTAATCATATATCCGCCTAAAGTTAGACTCAGATATTTTGTACACAGAATTCATTGTGAATGTGTCATTTTTCTGTGTACGGTTCGCCAAGGGCACCAAACACCTCAACTACCCACTTTATGAAGCTTGTACATTGCAATTTGTTGCCAGTTCGTCCCCAATGCCCGTTTTATCGAATTTGTCCATCGTTCTGGCGGACGTTTTGTTGGTGGTATCCAATTCGTTATGCTTATTGTCCAACGATCGTCTGACATCCTCGCAATGCCTTCTGCCCAATTCCACTTTAGAGATGCAATCCTTTCCATTACGTCAACGACTTTTGTTTGTTGACGAATTTATTGGTTTGTCATTTTATCTGAGACCAATTCCAAGTATGCTCCGTTCCATTGCTCTCTGTGCTATCCTGAGCTTGATCTCGGAGGCTTTCGTGTCAACGTTTCTGCCCCACACGTCAACGCCGGGAGGACACACGAATCAAACACTTTCCGTTTTAGACTATTGTTCATTTCGCATTTGAAAATGTGTTTGGCTTTGCCGAATGCTGCCCATCCGAGGCCAATTCTGTTGGTTTTCCACGAACACATCCTCATCTACAGTATAACGGCGGATTAACGCAAAATATATTTATTATCAGAAGACGTCCAAAACAATTGATTAACATAAACAAACTAACTAGATTACTACAGTAATATGATTCAAGGCACCACTAGATTATTTCAATTACATAATTCAACACTCCTCCTTAATTGATTATTCAAACTTCTCCTCCTAAACCGAAATAATTTTCTCATTTCGATGTCATCGTAGTCACGGATTCTTCATAATATCACCTAATATAACATATCACCTTCACGAACCATTTCGTTGACTTCTTCGACTCTTAACTTCTTACCAAGATTTTTCGTAACGCGGCATCTGATCCTCAGTTCTTTCATCATTCTATTGCAATTTCTTCAGCTCAAATCAAGTTCGTATAATATCTTGTCTATGTCTAATACAAGTAGCCGCAGGGCAATCGGTTCGCAACTGTGCTCAGAAGTGCACAAACTTTAACGAAACGCACAAGGAACGCACAAAGAGTACATAATTTATGCGTCTAAACCCGGCAAAATGTGCGCAAAATCTCGATTTGTTTGCACAGAAAGTGCACAAACATTCAACGAAACGCACAAGGGACGCACATAGAGTACACAATTTATGCGTCTAAACCCAGCAAAATGTGCGCAAAATCTCGATTTGTTTGCACAAATAGTGCACAAACATTCAATGAAACGCACAAAAATACACAATTTATGCGTCTGAACTCGGCAAAATGTACGCAAAATCTCGATTTGTTTGCACTTATACTTTTTGCGCACATTCTGTGCACAATTTTTCTTATATTTGCACAAAATTTATTTTGTGCACTTTTTGTTCATCGATTGCCCTTAAGGAGTGTCGTAGTCATATTCTTATTCTAATTTGCAGTTTCTTTTCATTTCCTTCTTTTTCTATTTCCATTTCCTTCTATTTCCATTTTCTTCTATTTCCATTTCTTCTATTTAACGTTCCATATTCGGTGACTTCCTCGCTCGCATTACTGCGGCTTCCTCGATCGTCATATTCCTTCCTGCGATCGTCTCATAGCTTCCCATACATACGTATCACAATTTTAATTCTTCTTTCTATGAGTTCCTCGATTGTAACTACTGTGACTTCCTCGATTACCAATCCGGCCAAATCGTATCTCAGTTTCCCGTACAATCATTATCTAAGTTCCAATCGTGTCAGTTCCGGTATGGTTTATTTTCCGATGCATTCAATTCGTACATTCGTACATTCAATTCCAGACGTGTCTTTCATTCCGATCTCTGCCATTTTCCGGTCATGTGACTCCCTCCAATCGCGTATTACATTCCGACCAAATACAATTTCCAATTATTTTCATTTTTTTTTAATTTGCTTCCCAAATTTTGTAAATAATTCCATAAATTAAAATATTTTGTTCTGGGCCCATAACCTGTTGGTTTTCCAAAAATACATCCTCATCTACAGTATAATGACGGATTAACGCAAAATATATTTATTATAAAAAGACGTCCAAAACAATCGATTAACATAAACGAACTAACTAGATTATTCCAATTACATAATTCAACGAATTCCATGTTTGACTTCGGCCCCGATATGATTGGTGTAAACATGAGATTTTTCTGTGTGTGAGTACGCTTAGGAACGTTACTTTTGTCCTATATATTGAAGAAAAATCCAATACAGAATTTGTCTTCACGGGGATCCAACCTGGATTTTCTTGGTGCTAGTACGTGTCAATAAACAAATTAGGAGTAAGACGAGCGGTGGAGCGAGTTGTGTTGGGAATTACGCTTAGAGATAAAATGACGAACAAATGGATTAGACAGCAAACAAAAATTGTTGATGTCACGGTACGAACTTCGACTCTCAAATGGAATTGGGCAGGACATATAGCGAGGATGACCGATGACCGCTTGCCCATGTACATTACACACCGGTTAAGCGACCAACGAGACGCCCGCCTGAACGATTGACCAATCACATTTTAAGATTAGCAGGAATAGCATGGCAGCAGGTGGCAATGGATCGAAACAAATGGAAGAAGCAAGGGGAGGCCTACACCCAGCAGTGGATATAGGAAGGCTGTAACAGGAGGAGGTGGAGTACGCTACCACTGAGCTTTCACTTCTTCTTCTTCCCATGTATATCCACTGCTGGACGTAGGCCTCACCTAGCTCCTTCCACTTCGTACAATTCATCGCCATTTGCTGACAATTTGTTCCTGCTACTCGTTTAATACTGTTGGTCCATCGGTCTGTCGGTCTCATTGTGGGTGGTCTCCATGACATTATATTCTTGGTCCATCGTTCATCGGTCGTTCTTGCAATATGTCCTGTCCAGTTCCATTTCAGCTTTGCTATTCGCTCCATGACATCCACGACTATTGTTTGTTGTCGGATCCAATGATTTGACTTTTTGTATCTGAGCGATATTCCGAGCATACGTCTTTCCATGAGAGTTTCGGCTTAATAAGTCGGTACCGGAAGAACACATGAATCGAATACTTTACTTTTGAGGCTGTTGTTCATTTTGCTTTTGAAAATCAAATTTAGCTCTCCGAACGCTGCCCATTCGAGACCAATTCTTCGTCTGATTTCGGCAGTTTGATTGTCCAAACCCAATTTCATTTTTTGGCCAAGATAGATGTAATTGTCGACCCTTTCGATCCAATTTTGGTGTCTGAGTCGTCGTCGATGTTTGTCATGATCCTCGTTTTTGACAAGTATATCTTGAGTCCAATTTTGCCGGCCTCTTCATTCAACTGTTGTAACATTCCGATTCCTTGTGCTCTATTACTGAGAGTACAGAAAGAAGCTTAATGGCGTACACAACTATTTTTACTTAACACCTGGCATAAGATGCACTCCGAGCTCTAGAATTCAGTGAGAAACTTGTTACTTTGGAGTAGGAGTTGTCTCGATATTTCTTCAAATGTCGAACGTCGTCGGACCAGGGGGAGCTCTAGGGTTT
The DNA here is from genome assembly GCA_029228625.1 of Pseudolycoriella hygida. Classification (NCBI taxonomy): domain Eukaryota; kingdom Metazoa; phylum Arthropoda; class Insecta; order Diptera; family Sciaridae; genus Pseudolycoriella; species Pseudolycoriella hygida. The sequence continues at coordinate 22,374,805 of CM055403.1, read as the reverse complement.
TCAAGGTTGGTTCAGCACATCCTAGCTCCTTAGTAGCTATGGAAGAGTCACATTTGTTAACGCTACCAATAAGGATCTTTCCTCTTGTAAAGTTCCGATTGTTCGGACTTGAGATGGGATCGAACTGCAAAGACCAAATACAACATTTCGGACCATCCTAAAGCAAGTCTCATTGAAATAAAATAATGTGTATACTTAATCAATGAGTTCGTGAAAACATTATTTCAATTTTCAATTGTTTTATCGTGAAAACTGATTAAATTTCTCAGACACCGAACGGTTGCCGTTAAAATTAATTGTGCGGTCATTTATTTAACAATCTTGACGATGAAATGCCATTGAAGTTTTTTCTCGATAAATTAGAATACAATCAATGGACTGCGAAATTCATCTCCATTCACTGCGCTTATTGTTATCGGTGGTTTTTGGTCGAAGTAAAACATTTATTGATGAAAAAGTAAAATCTGTGTTTGTGTAAAACGTTTATTTATTTACAATAATCATAATGTAGACGAAAGTGCCAATACAACCAGTTTTTATTCGGTTGACCCAGAAATAATTTTTTTTTTTCGATAATAAAATTGTGAAGCTGGTGCATGGTAAATTCTCTTTTTATAATGCAGTCAACCCAAACGTATAGAGAATGCACAATATTTATAAGCGTAAGTGAATTTTCTTGCAGTAGTGGCTAATTTAGTGTTGTTGTTGTTATTTTCTGATACAGATCGACAAAATGATTAACTGAAACGTTTATTAAAGTAAAGAAACATGTGGAATGGAATGATGTATTTAGGCTTTGGGAAATAATCCGATTTTATGGTTAACTTAAATTTGATTACTTCGTCAAATGTACTCCTCTTTTTGTCGGTTCTCACGATTGTATTCTTATAAAATCTTTAATTTATTCAAAAATTATTACAATGTGATACGTAATAAAATTTTAATATTCATTTTCTTATTGTAAAATAAAAAGGTTTGATGAGTTCATGATATTCTTTAAGGAAAGAAGCAATTTGTGCGTAATTACTAAATCTATCTGATAAGAGAAAAAACATGTTCGAATACACTGCAATCAATCTAAAATTCTACGAACGGATGCTTCCATTCTTACATTAGTCACATCTTGATGACGTACTAATTACACATTCTGGTGAGACAATTGTGAAAAGTAATTCTCTAATGTTATCAAACAGTTTTGGACTTTACAATTTTCAAAATTATGACCAATTGCAGTTTCATGTGATTACTTACATGGTTTGGACCCGTACGAAGTAAATTTCGTATACGTTTACTACAAACAATTTTATTGTAACATGAGGTAGACAGTATTGGGAAGATACAATTATTATCGATATTTGGCTATTTCCATGAGTTTTTGGAAAAATTGTGCCGTTTCTCGTTTCCCGTTGAAAATACAGCTTTCTTGCCTTCTGGGAAATTGTCTACAATGTCGGTGTATTTCTTATTTTTCTAAGTGCTATACTTCCGAGATATCTTAAAATATATAATGAAAATGTAACGTGGACAGTATGGAAATACCCATTTATTTATATTTATTATCCGTGTAATGATTAAACCACGAAAAATTAAGACTATGTTGTAAGAAGGACTTCCTCAGAACACTTGTGGTAGTCTTTGCTTCATACAACGAAACTAGATCTTTTTTGTGTATTAAGAGAGAAATATCTTTATTGAAAAAAACAAATAAAGTGTGCTGCCCACTTACAGTAGGTTCCCCTTTTCACACAGCATATCGATCAATCAATAGACAAATTTTACAAAACTTACAAAGAACTTACACAGTTTAAAACAAAAATTACTAATTATAAAAGTCAAAAGTTTGTCTGTTTGTCTGTCTGTTTGTCGGTTTGTCGGTTTGTCTGTTTGTCTGTCTGTTTGTAAATTGTCGGTCACAAATCTCCAGCGTGAACCAACATACGTCCGACCTGCTTGAAGAGTTCCGAGGAACTAAAGCAAAAAGTCGTTTTGCATTGCCTTATATGAATCAAAAAAAGGCAATGCAAAAAAAGATTCCCATGCGAATCTATCTACGTCCGACCTGCTTAAAGAGTTCTAATGAACTAAACCGTTTTGCATTGCCTTTTTTAACCCAAAAAAGCAATGCAAACCTAACTTCGAAGGGGAAGAGAAAACCACAAGGGAAACCTAGAGGCAGAGAACGAGAGACGTTCCTTTTGTTAATTCTGGGATAATTCTGGGCAATGAAGCAGTCCCATCAAAAATAAAGCGCTCTTATTATGGGTACAGTCTCCCATATAAGAACAGTATCGCCATCCGCACCTAGCATCGTTTTGCAACGACCGGCGATACTTTCAAGCGAATTGAAAAGAGGTATTTATACATTTAAAACTGAGTACTTTCTGTGAAGTATAACATTTATACAACGAAAAATGATTAGTAATTTTATATGAGAAATTTGTTCAAGTAATTTCAGGGAGAATATATATGTTATGTGTGTGTGTGTAAATGTGGAATGGAATAAACGAAAAAACTATTTTATGCACGTGGCTTCATTCAGTAATATTCGCAATGTATTTAGGAGGGGCGTGTGACAATACAAATTTTATGTTTGTTTATTAAGTGGCGTATTCAAATATTTTTTTTTATATGTATGAAACGAAGTTATGTGACGTATTCAAATATTTTCTTTGTAAGGAGTTATTTGTATGGAACGAAATGATGTGGTTTCCTTTGTATGTACATTTTTTGGTTGATGTTTAAATCTTTGGTTTCTTTGGCAAAGTCTCAGAGTTTTGTGAGTAGAAGTCACCAGTGTTGGTGAAAATGTCGGGCAGTTGGACATTGGGTCAATTTTTATGTTTTTAAAAATATCTTGGAATGTATGGGAGTTGGGCGATAGGTTTCTTTGGCAAAGTCTCAGAATTTTGTTTGTTAAAGTCACCAGTATTGGTGGGGCAGCTCGGGGGAAGAAGCAGTACGGGGGTAACCGGTTGTATGGAAAAATGGTAGTATGGGGAAAACAGTAGTGAGGAGAAAATGGTATTACGGGAGAAACGGTTGTATGCGAAACAGTAGTACGGTGGAAACGGTTGTACGGGGAAAACAGTAGTGCGGGGGAAACGGTTGTTCGGGGGAAATGGTAGAACGGTGAAATAATAGTACGGGGAAAACAGTAGTGAGGAGGAAATTGTAGGACGGGTGAAACGGTTGTACGGGAAAATAGTAGCACGATGATAACGTTTGTACGGGGAAATGGTGGTATGGGGGAAATGTTGGTACGGGGAAATGGTAGAACGGTTAATTGGTAGTACGGGGAAAACAGTAGTGAGGAGAAAATTGTGTTACGGGAGAAACGGTTGTACGGAGAAAACAGTAGTGCGGGGAAAACGGTTGTGCGAGGGAAACGGTTGTGCGGGGGAAATGGTTGTTGGGGGGAAATGGTAGTACGAGGAAAACAGTAGTGAGGAGGAAATTGTAGGACGGTAGAAACAGTTGTACGGAGAAAAAGTAGCACGGTGATAACGTTTGTACGGGGAAACGGTAGTACGGAGAAAATTGCACACCGTTGCATACATTTTAGTATTAATGTCGCAAATCTCCGACCTAGCGGACAAGAATGCTTAATGTCCGCGTAGCCCCTAGGGGCGGGGGTATTTACTAGTTACTTTAACTATAAATGTGATTATTATTAATCATGTGAATCGATTTGACTAGAACTCCTTTGCAGATTCTAGTAATAGCTGATATGTCGAGGTCAATTTCTTTGAAAAGATCAAGTACGCTTTGACCCGTTGTACCACGACTTCCAAACCAAGCTCCTCTGACCAACCATTTACGACGACCATATTTTTGAGCATACTTCTCTTCCAAATAAAGGACGCACTTATCGTATATTTCCGACTTCTCCTCTCTGATTTTTCTGTCTTGTTCAGCATCACTTGATTCATAACGTACTGTCGGATCAATGATATATGCTTCCTTTGACTTCGGTTTGAACGCGACAATGTCGTTAAAGCGAGATCGTCCGTTAGTGTCTATGGCATAAACTTCCTCGAAGCACTCATAGCCTTTAGCTTGCAGCAATTCTTGAATTGATTAACAAGTTGTTCGATGGACAGCTTCCGATGACATGACAAATCGTTTCTTTCTCTTTGAGGCATCAGCGACAAAGGACGGAAGAGCTATCGTTACCTGGTACACCATTCAAGTTAGCGTAATTGCTGTTCAATTTTATTGCGGCAACCCATTCAGAAGATGACAATGAATTTTTGTTGCACACGAAGTCATTGGATTTGTGTGCATTGGGAGGCCAATAATTGACTTAACAGTACGCCGAATCATTATGTCTAGGACTTCCGTGACGTGAAAGTCGTTTTTACTTAACGCACCGGCGGAATGGGACATCGTCTAAATATGACGAATCATCAATAAAAAAAATGTCCGTCTGTCTGTCCGTCTCCCCTTTTTTTTCAAACGGCTCAACCGATCACCCTAAATTTTTTTCCCTTCAAAGGCACATGCCTCCCTTGATTCAAGTTCGAAGATGAGCAAAATCGGTCAAGTAGTTGCGGAGATATTTTCGAAGAAGTGTCCAAAAACGTGAATTTTCGAGGGTCGGTGAAACTTTTTCGAAAATATCTCGGAAATTGTTCATTTTGGTTTCAAATGAAAGAATTTGATCTCACGAAACTAGGACAGAATTTTTTGTAGAAATCAGGTCTGGGCACTGGGGCCAAGGTAGCGAAGTATTTCGTCAACCACTTCGCTAGTAGCGACTATTGATCCACTAATCAGTCAACTAGCGGAACATTTTTGCTAGTCGCTACTTAGCAATTGTAGGAACTCGAATTATTTGGAACTCAAATTTCAGCCAAAATTCGACTAGCTAAAATCCCGATTTCCACTCTGTCGTCTGGAAAAAATTTACTGAAATGTAAAAAAAAAAATCATTTTCACGTAACACACATATTGATCATGCTCGGAGCGGTAGCGGAGAGCGTGACGCAGTCCTTACACCCCAAAAAAACGTCCACAAACCCAAAAAACTTCATGCAAAAACCTTTGGGACAAAACACGATGTATAGGCGAACTGTTGAGTTTTTCGCCTCCCCTCCCCCTCCAAATTATTTAAAAAAAAACTACGTCGCAGCCCACACTCATCAAAATCGGTTGAAAACGAGCCGAGATATCGCCAATCAAAGGTGACCAATTTCCATATATTAATGGTAAAATCTGCTTTGAAAGTAATAACAATTTTATTCCTGTGTTGTGTGTCCACGAGACATAGCTCTATGTATCTATCTACTTTTTTTTCTCGAGAACCGCCCGAGCGATTTTCTTAAAATTTTCAGGGAACGTCAGTCTCGGCCCCAAATGAAAAATTACATATGCCACTTTTCCGTGAAAATTCTGGAAAAGCCGTGGCATGTGGAAAAGTTGTCAATTTTGAGGGTTTTTTAGGTAATGCTCGGAGTTTTCGAATTTTAGCTCCAGAGTGACAATAGCTAGAGAGTTGGTTTCTTCTAGAAAGTTATAGAATTTGGTCAGGAGAATTTTTTTAGCATTTTAAAAAAATGGCTGCCAACTGTCAAAGTGACACCATCTTGGATTTTTTGCTAAATTCTGAATAAGAATACCTAGACAGTTGGTTTCTTCTGGAAAGTTATATGAATCACTGAGAAGAATTGGTGACACGAAGTGTTTCGAAGGTAGCCGAAGGTGACACGAAGTGTTCCGAAGGCAGCCGAAGGTGACACAAAGTGTTCCGAAGACAACCGAGGGTGACACGAAGTGTTCCGAAGGCAGCAGAAGGTGACACGAAGTGTTCCGAAAGCAGCCGAAGTCGACACGAAGTGTTCCCAAGGTAGCCGAAGGTGATACAAAGTATTCCGAAGGTAGCCGAAGGTGATACGAAGTGTTCCGATGGTAGCCTAAGGTGTTGGAGAACAACTTTTTTCGGAAAGAAAAATTTTTTGGAGAAAATTTTTTTTTGAAGTAAAATTTTTT
>CM055403.1:22338119-22368317 GCA_029228625.1 Pseudolycoriella hygida | reverse complement strand
GAAAATTTCCTTTTCTGAGAAAATTTTTTTTCGGAGAAAATTTTTTTTCAAAAAATAGAAGTTTTTTCAACAACTGAAAACTTCCAAAACAACTGATATCACAACAAAAACCTCATAAAAAATAGAGTGTGACACAGTCCGAAAGCCGGCTTCCAAAATTAATGATATCGCTTGAGGTGACGCTATCGCTGATAATACGCAGAAGTTTGTTTGAATGGAACCTTGTGTTCAAAATTTTAATTTACTGAAAAAATTACAGCGCTCTTTTTAAAACAAAATTACGTTGTGTTAAAAAAATTGCGTCACAAATGCCGGACCCAACGACGAAATAATTTTTCTTTACTTTCAGTTTTTGCGTTACAAAAATTTGACTTTTGTTTCCTATTGCGTAGATTGTTTAAGGTAAATTTAAATTTTTGCGTGTGAAAACCGAAAGTGTTGAAAAATTATTTCGTAGAAAAATTGACTAGCGACCCCAGCCTTGACTGGGACCAATGGAATGGACGAAATTGAGTTTCTTGGCCATATACGAAAGCAGGTCTATGTACAGGATACGCATTTAATGTACAACATCACATAGAAAAATGTGGTATGTGTTATCTGGGTACGTTACTTGTTAAAATACGTAACTGCAAAGAAATTTCAAAAGAAATCTTTTTAAAAACAGTTGGGTCAGGGTTTCGCGTTCGGTTCGAGTTGAATTTTTCATTTTTATTAGGATTCGGTTCGAGTCGGGTTTGAATTTGTTTGAATTCGGGTCCCATTTAGAAATAAATGTCGAACCGCACACCTCTACTCTTCAGTGCACTTTTGTCGCAAGACCATGTGCAATGTGCATATCAGCAAGAACAGATAATGGAGTTTCCCACTCGACAAAACATTCGCCGAAAAATGGTCTGCCTTTGGAGTTATGGGTAATTTTAACAACTAAGACCGCCCGTTGACCGGCAATTGTATGTACCACACCTTAAAGAAGCGTCCGATGCGAATTAATCCCGTTAGATTTGTTTAAAGGTTCAACTTAGCAAAAAAATTTTTATTTCTCTCGCGTTTCACTCACATCGCACGCTTATAACACGTTTGTGGCCTCACAGGAGGAAGCTTTAAAGTTCGATGCTTTCTCTCTCCAAATATGTGAATATTCATACTAGGTATCAAAAGTTGAAATATCAAGTTTGAGAGTGAATTTTTCTAATCCGATACGAAGGCGAGGTTAATTGTTAATAATCACCAGAAAACGTGAGTTTTTCGAGTTATATAACGTACTATCCGTTCGATTAAAACATTTTCCTGTCAAGGGATTATGTAGATCACTTTCAACCCTAGTGAATGAAAAAGCATTTCCTACTCCCCATTATCGGCACCTATAAGTGATCGTGTAGTATGAGGCTGAGAACGTGGATACGACCGGAAGCAATCCTATAACAAAATAAAAAATAGAAACATGACACATTAATTTAGTCATAAAACGATTGATAAATCAATTATTAGTTTCTCTTCCTAAAAATACAATAATTTATCTAAAACCTCAAGAATGTTTTATAAGAAAAAGAATTTCTGATAAATATTTAACAGCCATATCCGATACTAGAAAGAAAACTTTTTAACAGAAATCAATTTCCATAACATGAATATATTAACAACACCATACACAAGTGTAAAACGGTGATATGCCGGTCATAACACATCACAATCATCGTTTGTATTCTACAGAATTTAACAAAATCGAGAAATGCGATATAACATCGCATTGAAAGCACCAAAAGCACAATTTTATGGCGGTTATTGATAATTCTTATTGTATATGTCAGATGGCGCAACTCTCATTAATAATTTTTACTTGGATTTTTTTGATGGTTCAGTTATCTTATATAGATAGTTATAAACTAAAAATTACAATCACAATATAATTTGAAATGGAACCAAAGACAAAGTTGTTGTCTCACGCGATAGATGGCATTAATATAGCGATATTCGTAAAAGCTCCAACAGTATCTTTCGTCGATCTGGTATATCTTAACGAAAAAGTTTCATTCGAGGCATGCAAAGTTTCTTTAAAGAAAGTTAGCTTTTCTGCCGCATGGAAACATCGTCGATTTCTTTAAGGAACTAAGCTTTCAATTCTAGGGGATAATGACGTTGTGTTGCGTTTTTTAGGAAACTGCCCTTTAGGTAGAGGTGTGCGGGCCGCCCGAAACTCGAAGAAAAATCCGACCCGAGGCCGAATCGATTTGATGGGTCGCTTCGGGTTGGGTTTTTTGTTTTTGCTTTTTTTTCGGTCAGGTCGGGTCGGGTTTTCGTTTTCCTTTTTTCGGGTCTCGGGTTTGATGACTTAAACTAACAAAACCCCGAGCCGACCCGAAAAAATTTATTTCAGATTCTGGAGTCTAACAAATAACTCTTACTCACTGGTGAATTTGTTGAAAATATGACTCAAATCAAAATCTTTCCTAATCGTCGAATGAGGTATGCTTGCTCAGAAGTAAGGAAGTCGAATTGATAAGGAGTAAATTTTCAATTTTGTTCCAATGGAAGGTAATCGAAAAAGGAAAATTGGGATTGAAAATGGGCAAAATCGCAAACAACTTCCGAAGATATGAGCGAAAAAGTTTTGGGAACTGGGTTTTTTGAAGGTCGGTGAAACTTTTTCGCTTATGCCTTATTTCCGGAACACTTATTGATAATGACGTGAAACTGGCTTCATCGAATATTAACATCTGAAACGCCCGAGATGTGACTAATTTTATCTAAAATTCAAGGTAAACACAGACAGAAAATACACTTTTTATGTTAGATCGGGTTCGGGTTTGACTCTTCATTTTCGGGTTCATCAGGTTCATCAGGTTCGGTTCGGGTCAGATTTGATTATTTATTTTGGATCTGGTTCGGGCTCAGTTCGGATAGGGTTTGAATTTTCGGGTCGGTTTTGGAAAAAGATCGACCCGCACACCTCTATTTTGGGACCGTCCATAAATGATGTCTGGTTTATTCCAAACATGTATTTTATTTTGCGAGTGAAAAAATAGCTGCAATTGACGCTGTAAGTACGTCTAAAATTCAAATATATTCAACTGAAAAACGTAAATGATGATGCGTTTAATGTGTTGTTCAAGTGGTGAAGTGAAGAGCATGCCGTGTATCGAGCAACTTCATGTAATTAAACACATTTCTTTAGTAAATGTTTTCTCTATCAATATCAGTTGTTAACACAGAGAAAATGAGAGAATTTCCCTCATCTTACTAAGCAAATTTGGACTTTTGAGTCATGTGTCCTCAAACCTCAAACAGTTGAAAATATTCAATGATGAGCCAGAGACTGAAATTTAAAATGTTAATTTGACAATTCAAATGACGATTGGACATTAAAATAAAAACAAAAATACTTTCTTTTCTAACCGACTTTTTTTTCGAAAATCTTCCTTACCCTCCCCCTCTCCTGGACATATTTTGTTTACAAGGTAGCGATAGCTACTTTATGCATTCACCCTTCCTGTCCGTCTGTGCACCTTTTACCGGGCAATCACCGATGATTCACCGAGAAATTCAAATATGATTCACCTCGGATTTACAGATGATTCACCGGGAAGTCACAGATGCTTCACCGGGAAGTCACAGATGCTTCACCGGGGAGTCACAGATGATTCATCGCTGATGAATCATAGTGGAGTGACAGATGATTCCCTGGGGAATCACCGAGTAATCACTGGTTATCATCGGTGATTCCACTGTGAATAATCAAAGATTCCCCTGTGAATCATCGGTGATTCTCCTGTGAATCATCGGTGATTCCCCTGTGAATCATCGGTGATTCCCCTGTGAATCTTCGGTGATTTCACTGTGAATCATTGATGATTCAACTGTGAATCACTATGATTTATGTCCAAAATAACTTTTTTGACTACACTCTATCGCTACTTTCTTATACCCACGACAATGAGACACAGATTATTCACCAGGAAGTCACAGATGATTCACCGGGGAGTCACAGATAATTCATCGCTGATGAATCATCGGGGAGTCACAGATGATTCCCTGGGAAATCACCGAGTAATTACTTTGAATCATCGATGATTCTACTGTGAATCATCGGTGATTCTCCTGTGAATCATCGGTGATTCTCCTGTGAATCATCAGTGATTCTCCTGTGAATCATCGATGATTCTACTTGAATCATCGGTGAATCTTCTGTGAATCATCGGTGATTCTACTGTGAATCATCGGTGATTCTCCTGTGAATCATCGATGATTCTACTGTGAATCATCGGTGATTCTCCTGTCAATCATCGGTGATTCTCCTGTAAATAATCGGTGATTCTCCTGTCAATCATCGGTGATTCCTCTATGAATCATCTGTCACATACGATTCACCGGGGAGTCACAAATGATTCACTGTGGAATCATCGAGTATGAAGAAAAAAATGAGACTTTTCTTTCACCGTGTCAACGCTTAGGATTTGATATAAATTTATTGGTACAACAAGCAATGATTGCAATGCAACTTGATGAACAGTTCGAACAAGACTAGAATATTCGATGCAGAGTACATACCCTGAATACCCTGTGAACCATCGGTGATTCCTCTGTGAATCATCTGTCACAAATGATTCACCTGGGAGTCACAGATGATTCATCAGGAAATTACGGAGTAATCACTGACTATTCATAGGTGATTCCACTGTGAATCTTCGGTGATTCCCCTGTGAATTATCGATAATTCAACAGTGAATCACTGATGATTTATGTCCAAACTAACTTTTTTTACTACATTCTACCGCTACTTTCTTATACCCATGACAATGGTTTATTTTCTAGATCAAAACACACTGTCCCTTCCAAGTTAACGTGATTGATGCATACAGTCCCTTGCGACATGTGCTCTTGTGTCGCTGTTTGTTAGGAATAATTCCCTTTGATCACTTGTGTCGCAGGTCATAGGTTTGTGATGTTCTAGAGACATGCATGTGTAATTGAAAAAGATCTGAAAGTCTTGAAAGTCTGAAATTCTTTTTCTAGAAGTCTCATACAAGATTGTATTGACATCCCGATGAACATAACTAATTTTGTCTACTTTGAATCTAATTCAATTCACTGAAACGGTCAAACAAACAATCTAACATTTGTCTGTCAAATTATTCCTCCAACGCTGGCTATCATGTTAATCAATTTTTAAAAATAAATAAAAGCACCGTATGTATTATATTATACGTTTGTACATTTATGGCATCTAACTAAAATCCAATAGGTAGAAGACAAAAGAACTTCTACAATGAAAAGTATCTCCGTATATTGATTTACAAAGAAAATTTGTTCATGATCATTGAGTTTATGTTCGAAAACGCATCAATATTATATCGTGCTTAAAGTCGTTTAGCCAAAGACGGTTCAGTTGTAATTTAACCGTTGAGTCGTGAGTGCTAAGAAGTTATTTGGTTTTATTGACTTTCAGTTTTTTTTTTCTTAACATTTTTTCGATGTGAATTTTTATTTGTGGTTTTGCTGTGCTGAGATCGTTTATATGGCACTTAGATTTGGAATGTGATACGAAAAGGGATATCAATGGCAAAAGTACTTGGTAGGAATGTATTTAGTTTGTACGGAAAACTACTTGTAAATAGGGATTTGTTGGAGATACTTTCCACACAACGTATAAAGCGCCACAAAGATTCCGGACGACGAATTTTATTTTTTTTGTTTTATTGTATTTAGACGACAAAACCAAGTACCTATGACGACAAAAGAAACGCTCGACTTGCACGCATATCGTATGACATGACACAGATAATTTTGGATAATTTCATAATTATCAATAACCTAGTAACGACTCCCAAAAATATAAATTCGTTTCGCCTATTCTAAATTGCCTTTTGGAATGTACGCAATAGTTTTTTCTTTCCTCTCTAGTAATTCTCCAAAGTGATCGTTATTATGATTTACTTTGTTTAATCGCATTGCTATTAATGGAGAAATAATGTTCTTTGCAACGAAGTAGTTGATTAACATCTTGGTTTTCAATAAGATTATGAAAAAAGATCCAAATTAAAATTGACTTTCTCCCAAACATACAAACCGAAACGTCATCATATATCATCACGGTCATGGTTCAGGTGAAACTTTTTTTTTTTGGATCTTTCTCTCTTGTTATTGGTTTGTAATGAAAGAATTTATGGAATTATGTGTGGGATGTATGTATGTACTGTACACGTGTGGTTCTGATTTTAGATTTAACGAAGAAAATATGTGTAGGGAGTGAAGTTTTTCATTTTGTATGTAAAGGGCTATACATTGTGTCTGGCACTGGATGGAAAAGGGGAGAGAGAAGCGTACTACTCCTTCCATCTTCTTGAAGTGTGCTGCTGAGGAAATGGATCTGCATATTTTATTGAGTCCATGTAAAGGCGTATTCCTTGAGCAGATATTAAGGATAAGATATTCAATCCTGTTGGGGACAAATTCTGTATAGGATTTTTCATTTCATTTCATTTTCATTTTCTTCAATGTATAGCATGAAAGTAACCTAAGGCTCATAATATGGGTAATTGTGAATTTGTCGCCGCAACGAATCGTACATAGAAGAATGACAAATATGACGTCACCCATATTCGATGAATTCTATGTACAAATATCTGAGTCTAACTTTAGGCGGAGATATAATTAGCACTAGAAGAAATCCTAATAGTAAAATGCTAGCTATCGTTAGGTGTGGTACGAAATTCACGTTAAGCAGGCGACCTGGATTATCGCCCGGGGAATTATCGACCAGACCAAAATAAGTCGGCATTTTCACCCGGGGAATTATCTCCCAGGAATTATCGCCGGGGTGGATGGGAAATATCACCCAGGGAATTATCGCCCAGACAAATGAGAATTATCACCCAGGAATTATCGCCCAGGGTATTATCACCCAGGAATTACTACTCAGCTATGAGACAACTAACACAGAGCTATTCGAGACTTATCACCCTGTGGACTGTCTGGCAGGAACTATCGCCAAGAGGAATGGGAAGTTTCACCCAAGGAATTATCGCCAAGCTTTCTGAGAATATAACATAGCTACCCTTAGCCCTATAGGGGCCACCCCGCGAGGGCACTCTGAAAACTTTGGAGGGGTGGGTGCGAGGGCACTCGTAAGCAATAAGCGAGAACGTGCATAAAGCTGTGTTGTGATTAACAAAGTAATTTTTTTATACCAGGCGGCTGCCGCCACCTGGACGCCCGCTAATTATTAGCCACCGGTGCTTTCCCTGATTGAATGAATGAATGAATATTAATTTTATTGTCTATTTTTCTCAAGCTGACATGGAAAAAGAGTGGCTATGACTATTGTCATAACCCTCGTTAAAAAACCATGAAAACGTTACAAATAATACTCTTAAAGTACAATAACATTATCACAGACAAAAATCACAAAATAAAAATAAAAATCACAAAACAGAAAGAAGTCAAAACAAACAATAATAATAACAAAGAGAAAGAAAAACTATGTAGTCAAAATTAAAATTGTAAATAAAAAGCACTCAAAGAGCTTGGTCATAAAATTTAAAGCAAAAATAAAAAGTAAAGCAAATAGCTGCGTCAAAGGTGAAATAAATAAGATAAATAAATAAATAAACGACACTAAGTATAATAATTAAGTCCACCAAGAAGGAGTCGTCAAGTTGAGCCGTAGGCGTCGTCAAATAAAATACTCGAACAGCAAAATATCGGCCACATGAAAAAAAAAAATCTTATTTTCATTTTTAAAACATTTGAAAAGTATAAAAAAGTTAGTCACCGGGTTTGTGCTTCCGGTTTCGGTTGTCATAGAAGTGGAAAGGAAGCACCAAGCAAACACTATCCAACCAAACCAAATGAGCCAAAAATCGAATCATCAAGCCCATGTACTTTATTCCTGAATTCGAGAGAAGGAAGCGTCGGATCTACATGAGCAACAGCAAGGTTGAATAACCGGCAGGCGAAATTAAATGGTGAAAACTGTGAATAATCATAGTTGGTACCGGTTATCCGAATCATAGAAAATTTACGTAGTACTCTAGAGCCGTCATTCAAAATAATCTTATTGCGGAGAAACTTCGAATTCAATTTACCAGTCAGAATATCGTGAATGAAAAAAACTGCTGCGTCCGGTGCGGCGTCGTAGAAGTGATTTAAGGCTGAGCTCGGCACATCTGTCGGCATATGGACGTAAACGATAACTTTCATTGTCACTGTCGATGTGTCTATCACGGTTAGCGTATAGAACAAATTGCCGCTGAACACTCTCTAACCGCTGGATGTGAACAGCCATGATGAGGTGCCCAGATCGTGCTAGCGAACTCAATATGTGAGCGAACAACGGCTGAAAAAAGCATTTTTGCAGCGTTGACGTTGAATCGTCCGTAGCACTGGCGCTTAACAAATGATAGCATCGAAGTAGCTTTCATTGAGGCCAGCTCATAGTGATCATTAAAGCAAAACTTGTCGTTATATGTAACTCCGATGTCCTTGGTGCTATGAACGCGATTAATCAAGTGACCATTCATTTGGTAGTTAGCCAGAGATTGCTTCGCTTCCGTTCGAGACCACCGTCAAAATCTGTCCAAATCTCCATCAATCTAAGGTTTTTTGACGTTTCGTAAAAGGTAAAAGTCCCTAGCTTATACACCTAGGTTTTAGTGACATTTTGTAAAAGGAAAAAGCTTCCTAGTTTTGTTAGCTGCTCAGGTTTTTGTGGCATTTCATTAAAGCGCAAAATCCAGGTTTTGTTAGCCACCGGGTCTTCGCGACTTTTCGTAAAAGGAAAAGTATCTAGCTTCGTTATACACCTAGGTTCACATTCTGTAGAAGGGAAAAGCCCCCTAGTTTTATTAGCTACCCAGGTTTGTTAGCCACCGGGTCTTCGCGGGGTTTTGTTTGGAGGATTGTTCTTGAGCTACAAATAGCTATGTTATATTCTCAGAAAGCTGGGCGATAATTCTTTGATTGAAACTTCCGATTCCTCTGGGCGATAGTTCCTGCGAGACAGTCCACTGGGTGATAAGTCTCGAATAGCTCTGTGTTAGTTATCTCATAACTGGGTAATAATTCCTGGGTGATAATTCCCTTGATGATAATTCTCATTTGTCTGGGCGATAATTCCCTGAGTGAGAATTCCCATTTGTATGGGCGATAATCCCCTGGGTGATAATTCCCATTTGTCTGGGCGATAATTACCTGGGTGAAAATGCCAATTAATTTATATCTGTGCGATAATTCCCGTCACCCGTTAAGCATGTGGTCGAAAAAAATGACTGCTGGTAAAACACATTTTCCACGCCTAGTACATCATAGATGGCATTAGTTTTTTGTGCAGTTTACCACTGGCACAGTAAAAACGTCGGTAACGAAAGAATCTCTAAGAAGAAATCGTGTGAGCAAAAGCTCAGAAAAAACTTGCGGAACTGGTAAATAAAATGATCTAGCCTCTGATCCGGACGGGTTGTAACGACGGATTATTATTCTCCTAAAATGTGCCCTAATGAAATTTTTGCTGAGGTTGACAACTCATCTTTTGCGCAAAATTTCATTAGGGCACAAGTTGGGATAAGAGTTCGGATCGTTTAAGCGTGTTGAAAACATTTTTTGGAACAACTCTTACTTCTGATTCACACTACATTGCGAAGGTGACAGATGCGAAATTATTCTTTGTTCTAATGTCAAATAACAAAAGAATAATTTTGCATCTGTCATTTTCGCAGCGTACTGTGAACCAAAGTGTAGGAACCCGATTTTAACAAATACTGCTCTAACGCACACAATACTACTATAACACACAATAGAGAGTTTGGGCAAAGCGACTTATCGCTAAATTTATAACATATACATATAGCTATAAGTTATAGCTTATATGTTTACGTTTTAAATTATAAATTTTTATGGTTATAACTTATGTGTTATAAATTTTTATATGTTATAAGTTTACCGTTTTAAGCTATAAATTTTTATAAGATAATAAGTTTTGAAACTGATTAGTACTGTTTCAGGTCAGTTTTGAAACTGATAAGTACTAATGCGTATCAGTTTTAAAACTGAGCAGTACTTATTAGCACTGATACGTTTTAAAACTGATATGGATCAGTACTCGTCAGTTTTAAAACTGATAAGTTTCAAAACTGATTCGGATCAGTACTTATCAGGGGTCAGTGTTGATCAGTTTCGAAAGTGATACGAATCAGTATTGATCGGTTTCAAAACTTATCTGGGTCAGTACCGATCAGTTTTAAAACTGATACTCATCAGTATTGATCAGTTTCAAAACTTGTAACTTGTAGCTTATAACTTATAACTTATAAAAATTTGTAACTCATAGCTTACAACTTATAACTTATAAAAATTTATAACTTAAAACGTAAACTTATGACTTATAACGTAGACTTATAACTTATAACGTGTAGTTATATGTATATGTTATAAATATAGCGATAAGTCGCTTTGCCCAAACTCTCTAATACCATGATGCAGACCGTACTGTTGGCTAAAGAACTAGGATAACCGATGCAGCCTGGGCTGCTTAAAGTCTTTTTAACCCGAAAGGTTCTGACAACGAGGTGTGAAGGGGTTAATTTTTGTTTTTTGTTAAATTTGAGGACGAGAGTAGGCGGTGCAATCGGACGGTCGAAAAATTATTTTGCTCCGCGAAAAATTTCTATAATTTTAAATAAAAACACAGTTGAATATATCCAAATAGTCAGTTTTTCGATTAGATTGCCCCAACATCTCGTACATGTAGGGGAAGACTTTAAAGACTACATCCCGTTCGAGTTGAAATCGATGAGTTTTTCCTTATTATATAACAAAGGCCCGTCGCCGCCTTATTTAATTTAATTTGTTTCAAAATTAGCGGTTCTGAACACCTTATACGATGCTCTCAATCATTCAATGAAAGTGACGAACATAGTAGACTGTCCAGTTTTATATGAATAGGCTGTATGTCTGGGGAGTTCCAAACTCCTTCAAAGGAAGACCAACTTTCTTGTTCAACATTCTATACTCCATCCTAGTGCTCAAATTCGTTGTTCAATGTTTGAATTGGAGACATTTTTTGGTGTGAAAGAAGAATGATAGTGTGGCTGTTGGAGGTCCCCGTACCTTCACCACTGTGTCGCGTTTGGCCCTCTGCTAATGCTGGATTAATGAGTGAATACGTCTGATGAAAAACTACCTAAACGGTTATGAAGGATGATATGACGATGCGCGCGAGGCGATTGCATTATGTACCAAGATTGTAGGCATGAACATTCTCCTGCACATCTCTGCGTAAGCTTGCATCACTTGTTCTATGCAACACAGGGCAATGTGTGAGTAGTGGTATGTGAGATAGAAATAGGTAACTTTTGACATAAATCAGTAGCTAGTCCATCACTTGGTCGAGCGACGGTGATTGTTGTTAGTAATAAGATTTCTGCATGTCGAACGGCGGCGCAGCGCTGTACTAGTAAGAGTACGAAGCCTATGACGAAGTATAAGTGCTGGGACTATTAAGCGTTAAAGGGTGAATCAAGTGCAAATTCCACTATAAGTGTTCACTGTTCACACTAGGTGCACTGTGTAAACCGGTTGATTTTTGTACGAAAGACCCCAGTTAACATATTGAAATTAATGCTTCAAACAAATTTTAGTAGTTAGCCCGACTGATGCTCGAGCGACATCGGTTGTTGTTAGTTACTGTTACAGGAATGTAACAGTATATAAATGTACAGCATCCCCAAGTAGCGGTAGAGCGCTGACTGTGATGTATCGGGACTAGCTAGCCACAGAAAACTCTGAGCGAACTGGTTTCGGGACATCACGGTGTTAGATAGCTCAGTATTCAATACCTGCGTCACACAAGGACAATCTTGGGAGACGTACGGACTAATACTTTAAAAATGCTTGACTGTTTCCCGGGTATATCCTACGCTTGGAATGTGCAGTCTGAGTCTGTCTTCTTTTTGTTAAATTTGACATTACACAGTTGTGCTGCACTGTGCGGTCGAATGTAAGAGTGAATCCGCAATACCTATTTTTGCAATACTGCACCCATTCCACAACAGTATTTTCCCTAACTAAAAGACTTTTTCAAAGAGTGTGAGTTGCCAGCGCGAGTTATTGGTGGGCTCTGGAGTCTCTAGCTAAAAGGCTCTGCGCATAAGTTAGAATCAATATTTTTTGTAACGAAGCACTTTTATCATTTTTCATTACATCACTAGTGGTGTTATAAATATATGAAAATCCCTTACGACACTCAACTGAGTTACGAAATAGTATACTACAGTGTTCCCTGCGAAAGTGATTCATTGCATGAGGACACAATTTTGTTATAAGAGCCAAACTCACGAGTGTTTTATTGAGCAACAAGTTGAAAACGTTATAATGATGAGTATAGAGCTTGCATATCCGAGCCGAAGGCGAGGTTTGCAACTTCACGAGTCAAAATATCAGTTTCTAAAGCGTGTTGCACAAAGCATCACGAGTGAGTTTGCGAGTTCTCAAAATTGTGTCCGAAGTAATGAATTATGTTGTATAATTTTATTCCTTGAGGATTTTTGTATTGCTGGCATGTTGTATAATGTTTATTGCGTATACATTCGAAAGTTGAGCAATACATGTATGTTTACCGCCTACGAAAACAATGCATTTCATTACGTTACTAGTGAAAACAAAACTTCATTTTTACTTTGACGAGTAGGGAGTTTGCAAGTTCCCAAGCCGAAGGCGCGGGATGCCACTACACGAGTCAAAATAAAAATTTCAAAACCATATTGTAAGTTATTCTTCTACTTGCTAGGCCCCGCGGAAATGAAAATTACCGCAACTGCCATCAATGACTCATTTTCGCGATGTGCTGCAATTAAAAACTTTTGTTTTCACTAGTGAGGTAAAAAAGACCCTACATGTAATGCATGTTTTTCGTAGGGGGTAAACATACATGAAACGCTCAACTTTCGGATGGATACGCAATAAACAGTATACAGTGGACCCTGCTACATTGCGATGGGATTATAAAAGACATATTTCATACAAACAAAAAGGGAAATAATGGTAACATTTTGTTCGAGAATAAAAATAAGAAAGACTGTACGAAATACCGACTGCGAATAGCGGAAATCCGACAGTCACACGAACTATTGAATTAAACTGAATTCCTTTGTCGGTTTTCTGCTTTCGTGTCTATCAAAATTACTCCATCATTAATAAAGTCATTTTTTTCCTCCCATTGTCAGTTTGTTGGACACATTACATTTCTGTCGTTCACATCCATTCTTATGATGAAATTTATATGAAAAAAACTGTCGATGTAACACAATGGTAAATGTGATATATTAGTCTTACTAAAATCTTGAAACGAACGTGATATGATTTTATGTTATGCTTTGGGATTTTGTCCAGTTTTTACATCAAATCATTGGATTGTCTAATCTTCCATACAGACACCCTGATGAAGGAAAGGAAATGAATAAAGCTGACAAATATCTTGATGTATGTATTTACGAAGTGTATCTTCAAATAAATCACCCAAAATGTAATCTTAGCTAACGATGCCGGTACATTCCATAGGAGGTTGGATCACAAAACCTTCAAAGGTCACAATGCCCATTTATCTTATTGTTTTACATTTTTCTTGATAAAAAAAGGAAAAATGTAAAACTTCTCTATTTGAACCGGTGATGTGAATGGCAGCATCATTATCGTTACTATATTTCGGTGTGAGGTCTTTATTTAACTAGTCATTGATGTATCATCATCATTTCTCATATCATTTAGTGTAAACTTCACTACTCCACGTCACGCTATCACTAGTCAAAAAGATGGTTGACTCGTCCTGTCGTCTAAATCTGATTTATTGGTACCTATAAACCTTCTCCTTGGTCTGTCCCGAGGCAGCTCGTTATCACACTCTTTTTGAACATGCCCAAAGCAAGGGACACCCTTACCACCTCTTCCACCTACAGAATCGCTCCCTTATATCATCATTACTGATATGGTTATCCTACTGCTCCTTTGGTTGACCTTCGCTATGCTCCTAAGAACCCTTACGACGTCGGAGGCCTTCCAAGTTATTATGCCTTCACTTAACTTTTTCTTCTTGAACACGTGAGACTTCAATTGAGGCGCCGTCGCGTCGCATTATCATTTATCTCCTTTTCTTGACGGCTTTCCTCTCTGAATGATACATTTACCCATGCAATCGCTTCGTCTAACTACTCTCTAAATAATTAATCTTCTTTCTAGCATTTAGTCCTAAATAGAAAACTTCTGCAGATCCAACAAGTTATTGTTCCGAATATCAACGCAAAACAAATCTCTCCGTAAATTGGTACAATTCTCGGAAAACTAAAAACAGGAAAATCCGCAGGTGTAGACGAAATTAGGACAGAATTTATTAAGCATTACGGGCCAGGTGGGATTCAATGGCTCGGAAGATTTTTTAATTTAGCCATAAAGCCCTCAGTCGTGGCTGCCAACTGGAACTTTGGTGTTATTGCTTCGATCTTTAGGAAGGGCAACCGTTAAGTTTGTAGTAACTACAGGGGATTTTGCTTTTGAGCGTGGTAGGAAAGGTTTATGCGAGTGCTCTAGTAGATCGGGTTAGGGTTATAGTTTCTAGATTTCTCAGTTAGGGCCGACCATTTCTGATCGATGCACGCAGATCAATGGACCCTTTGTGATACCCAGTCATCATAAAAATAGAAGTCTTGCTAAGGACCTCTTCTCCACACGAACACCCTGTCCACAGGGTTATAGTGGAAGAGGTTCTTGACGACTCTCAGAGTGGTTTCAGATCTCTGAGTGGTTGTCAGGATCACATCTTTTGTTTCAGGCAAGCTATAGAAGAGCTCTTTGAGAGGAATATGCATCATCGACTTAGAAAAGGCATTTGATCGGGTACTGAGGCAAAGGCTGTTCGAGGTGCTAAGCGAGTAGGGAATTAATGAAAGTTTATTGGGCGCCGAGGGTTATCCACTTCATTTTTGGAATTAAAATAGGATTTCTGGAATTATTGGAATTTTAGTGGAATTTTTTGGAATTTCGATGGAATTTTTGGAATTTCTGAACTCCGGAATTTCTATGAAATTTTTGGAATTTCTGGAATTTTCGGAACTTCTGAATTTCGGAACTTTTGTGGAATTTTTGGAATTTCGATGGAATTTTTGAAATTTCGATGGAATTTTTGGAATTTCTTGAAATTTTCGGAATTTCTTGAAATTTTTGTGGAATTTTCGGAATTTTTTTATGGAATTGCAATTTTTTGTACAAATTTTTGACCTGTGGATAACCCCTCGTTGGGGGCTATTAAAAGCGCAGAGAGCAGGCCTGCGTTAAGAATAGATGGTGAAATTAGTGAGGCTTTCGGGGTTCAAGAGGGCATTCGTCACGGTTGTTATGTCTCTCATCTTCGCTTCATAATTTGCATGGACAAACTCATCAAGCAGGCCAATTTGCAGGGGAAAGTGGAGGAATTGGGGAAGTAATCATGAGAATCGTGGCCTATGGGAATGACCTAACTCTGTTAGCGGATAATGCAAATGATTTCCAGAAGGGGATTGCCTAAATGTCGCATGTGACGAGTACGGGATGAAGAAGTAAGCAGTTATGCATGTCGGCAAATCTCGGAAAGAGGTATCTTGTAGTGAAAATGGGAACGTAATTTGCGTGAGCAGAGGCCAATTAGGCTTTGATTAAAGTACAAACCAAACCAACTAGGATTGGTCGAGTGAGAACCGAATTTACATTGGAACAGTTAAACCAATGTACATTGGCAAATGAGCTTTCGCTTTCAAGTGAGTCTATTTCCTCCATTAAGTTTGATTTCGAGCTGTTTGACTTTTACCTTTTTACGAAATATTTCTCGAGACATCAAGCTGTCGTATAATTCCGCAAACTTGTTGAATTGCATACATACGTTGTTCATAGGTTCATAGTTGCCATAGTCAGTCCTGTGACTTTGAACTACAAGATGCTGAGACTTACGATTGACGGTCTCCCGTAAAAACCTTGCAGGCTGATTGACTCTTAACTTTGACACAGACACGCCGACTTCACCTCTTCCCGTGGGGGGCAAACAGGGCCGTATCTAGAGTCCAATATCAGACCGAGCCCAAGCCCATGGAACTAATTCCAGCCCATCACGAATGGGAAGTATGGAATTGTAGCCAGTTCAGATAAAGCAACATTACGAGAGCTTTAAGTACTATGACCAAAGATTAAAAATTGCGAGTGAAGCGAGCGAAATTTTTCGTACTATGTTTCTTCGAAAACAAAAAAAAACTCGTACAGATTCAAAACAATCGAAGGCCGCTAACTTTTCGTTCAGTGCCTTTATCGGCTGCTAGAGACAAAATCGGTCATCAGCGGGGTGAGAAACGGGCCGAAAATCAAGTTTGTCTGCCGATACAAAAAATTCTTTTACGTGTCACTCTGCGAAAATGATTTTCTCACCGCATGAAAATGTAGCCGTATCCTTATTCATTTTCAAAAATAAAATATTTTTGATTGATCTTACACTACGGAATCAACTTAAATAAATACGTTTTTCCACTTCTTTTTTTAAATTCCCGAGAAATATTCGAACATTAGAGCCTTGCACAAAGGTTCTTTCTATGTAAAATTAACACCATAATCAAGGGCAGTTTCAAATTTGTGACTTTATAGGATTTTTTTTGGCAAATTTACTCTTAAATTTGAGATGGTTACTTAGTGTCCCGACTTCCCGTGGGGGGCGTCGCCCCCTACGAATTTTGCCGTTGGGGACGACGGCCCCAGCTAACCGTGGAAGTCGGCGTGTATGATTTGACAATAGTGCCGGAGCGTCCAAGCGCATACTCAACAGGTCAAAAGCGAAGAAAGCACAAGCGTTTATCCGGCGTCTTGCTAAGACCTCCAAACCAATCGACTTACACCTGCTGACGTAAGGCGGAAGTCTATAGTTTTCGTCACGGGAAACTGTTCGTCTTAAAGCATAAATTAAAAACTTCTTTGGAATGGACTCAATTTGGTCAATGTAAGTTTCATGATATGGATGCCACACCATAGAAGCGTATTCGAGATACGAGCAAACATAAGCGAAATAGACACTTTTGAGGGCATTTACGTCGCGAAAGTCTTAGCAAATCCTCCTCACAAATCCAAGCGATTTTGCGGTAATATTCTGAACGTGACTGGAAAACGCCCAAATCGCGAATAACTTCAACGCGTTTAAGCGAACTATTGTCGATCTCATAATCGAATTCGATCGTTGACATCTTGCGAGTGAAAGATATTGATCGACATTTATCAGTGTTTAGATAGAGTTCATTGTCATTAGACCAAATGACAAGCTTCTCTGTATCACGCTGTAGAGCTACCGCATCGCGGACAGAACGGATCACCCGACATATTTTCAAGTCATCTGCATATAAGAAATAAGTAGCTGACGAGGCAAAAACTATAGTGGCGTCGTTCATAAATAATAAAAATAACAGTGGGCCGAGGTGGCTACCCTGGGGAACTCCCGATGATACATGGAACGTGCGGGACGTCCATCCAGACATTTTGACATATTGTCTCCTGCCCATTAGGAATGAGGTAATCCATCTTAGAAGACAAGAATGAAACCCCATAAGATACAATTTAGGAGTGAGTATCGAATGCTTTACTCTATCAAAAGCTTTTGCAAAATCAGTGCATATAACATATTTAGATGTTAAGGGACTTTCTCTGGACGAACAAACCATCTCGTTGGTACAGGATAGAAGCGTATGGAGGACGGTGGTCCATGATCACCGGGCTCAAACCGAAAGGTATAAACCTTCTACAAAGTTTGATGATGATGTCGATGAACTCTTGGAAAAATCGAGGATGTTTCTTAATTCCGAAAATTATTGATTCTAACAACGTGTGCGTGGGCTTTGGTACGGAGACCTATCAGCTCACGAAAACCATTTCCTTTCAGTGGAAATATTTTGGCAGTAATATTTAGGCAACGACTACAAGTATTTTTTGAGGTCATAACTGAAATCGTTTCAAAAGCCTTAGGATAGGTGTAATTTGTTCCATTATTTTCTATCACATATGTTACGACATACAATAATACAATCTTTTCAAATAATTTAAAAAATTCTCGTCGAACGTATTCTTTCAAACAAAAAAAAAACCAATTGTTTCTCTGGCCAATTTTCTTGTATCTGTCTGGAAAAAATAAATTGTGATATTCTTGACAATAAATGCAAAAATATCCGTCTTATTACGTCCATTCTCCGTCAGTTACCAGTTGTTTATTTCTCTTGCATTCCATTTTATTGCATTGTTAGTCGTGCAAGAGACTTTTGTGTTAAAAAAAAAAACTTTGCTCGTGTTAGCGCCGGCGCGTCATTAATGGAAAGGGCTATCCCGTAATGAAATATAACTTTTCACACAAACTCTACCTACAGTCATCAGTGACGACACAACACACAATACATTCGGAGGTTTTCTGTTCAAAAGTGTCTCTCACTCGGATCAGTTGTGTACTGTGTCTTGGTGCGTTTAGTGGAAAATGAAATATTTTTTTCACTAATTTTTTTGGCTAATATCATTTGGCTGTTTCATTGAATAACATATCTACAGATGTAGCAATTCGTTATTGTTTTTAAGTTTCGATTGTTAAGAATTTTGTGTGAATTGGTGTATTTGGAGAGACAAGAAAATAATTTAGTGAAAATTTTACTTCATTCTTCGTTCCATATTGTTGGGAATCTAACTTTACTCTCTAAGTTGTGAAAGAATAATAAGTTACGTTAAGATCAACATTAGCTGTCCTCCACAACATAATTTATTTTCTGTTTCCAAGTCGTCGAAAATAGGATTCTATCCAAATTACAAAAACATTTCTCGACGTCGAATCGATAAAACGTGAACTAGTCTGGATGATTTTCTGAATACACATACGTACATCGTAAGAATTATCCCGAATTTCATATCGAAAATTTATCAATGTATTTGTGTGCTCCATTTTCAACGTTAGGGTGTATAGCATAACCTACAACCTTTTCCACATTACCACGGGGTATATGTCTTTCGGATAAGGCTATACAATTATTTTATTTCGGTATAGAAAATTATGCATTTTATGTATCATGCTCGCTGAGTCAGAGCTATAAAAACTTGGATATTCGCTGTGAAATGGCGCAGTGAAGTTAATTAAAAACGAAAGAAAATGCAATAAAAATCTTTCCAAATATAATGGTTTTGTGTTGCATCGTAAATCAATCGCCATAAATAACGTTATGTTGGTCTCACCAGGATCGCCTGAGGGGCCTTGTGTTGATGCTGCTAGAGATTCAATGTATTGCCCTCAAGAAGCACAAGCAATACCACGAGCAGCGCCACGCGGCAATCCACCCACTCCGAAACCAAGAGGTAATGGAAATATTCTAAATGTTTCATGTGAACCTTAGAATAGATTTCTGTGTGTTTCTAACGACTCCATTCAACCGCCTGAATTTAGACATCATTTTCTACGTGCTTTGTGATTCTGTTGGTATAACTTTGCGTTTGTGTATGTGTTTAAAAAGCTTGAAATATCATCTGAGAACTAAACATTCATTTCATAAATAATTCTAAAATATAATGAAGCTGGAAATTCACTTTTATGTAAGGAAAAAATCAAATTTCTGCTGTTTTCCTACTTGCCGTACCCTAAACACGTTTTCTGAAAAGACTTTCCTCTTCTCTTAATTTTTTTTTTGTCTTAAAATCTTACAAAAAATTCCATCCCTAGAAGGTAAGAGTTAAAGATGTTTCCTCTATCAGGGTAGGTACTACACCATGGCGTCAAGAGATTCGAAAATGAAATATTACAAAAACTTAGAAGATGCTAACAAGAATTGTGAATTGCTACTGAATTATTGTTCCCTTTCCTTGATTTCCAACGCTGCGTTTTGTTTGCCCCAATTTTTTACAACGCGAGCGCAGCGAGTAATTTTTTCTTTACTTTTCATAGTGGGCGAAAATTTTTTCAAGTGATCTATGATAGAAAGAATTGAAGACTTTGTGTATAATTGAGTGAATTCCTTCCATTAAGAGTGCGCACTGCATACTAAAGAGCCATCTGTCGGAATCTTTTCAACTAATAAAAATTTGTATGGAAAAAGTCGCAATTTTCTGTAACGTTTTTCTCTTAAAACCTTAAATGAAAACGAATGCTTATGTCCTCATTACATACTTTACCTATTCCCAAACAAAATTGCGGAAACACTTTTGGAGAAAACATTTACATTTGCTAGAAATGTGAATGCCAATATTTCACTGCAAAAGTCAGTCTCTCAGCTTTTCCACACTTCAAAACGAATAATTTTTTCGAGCAACGTGTTTGCTCACTTAATCTTTAACTGAATAATAAAATTAAATGACAGAAAACATTTTCTACGAGTCAGAAATGGATAAAAACTTTTTGAGTTGATACATTTGCAAATATTTGTAAACGTCAAAAACAACAAAGATGGCGGCCATTTTTATTAGCAATCATCAACTCAAAATTTTGTGTATCAATTTCTGACTTTTAGAAAATGTTTTCTGTCATTTAAACTGATTATTCACACATTGGTCGAAAAAATTATGCGTTTTAAAGTGTTTATTAAGTGGAAAAGCTGAAACCCTGACTTTTGCAGTGAAATATTGGAATTCACATTTCTAGCAAAAGTAAATGTTTTCTAAAAAATTCTTTCCGCAATTTTGTTTGGGAATAGGTTAAGTATGTAATGACGACACAAGCATTCGTTTTCATTTAAGGCTTTAAGAGAAAAACGTTACAAAAAATTGCGACTTTTCCCATACACATTTTCATTAGTAGTTGAAAAGATTTCCACAGATGACTCTTTTGTAAGCAGTGTACACTCTTAAGCTAGAAAAATTTCCTGTGCTTCTGTTGTAATAAGAAAGTTTATTTTAAGTTCATAGCACCTTTGAACTCTGTTACCGCCATCGAAAATACTTTAAAAAATTTGGTACAGACGAAAATAAATAAAATGCGATATTCTTATTGCCTAAAATTAGTCTAAACAGCACATTTAATTCAGAAAATAATTTGCAGATCAAGAATCTTCTTCGACTAAGTGCTATTCGTAATCTCTAGTCATTTCCGTTATGTCTCTGCTGATTGAACAAATTTCTAGTTCTTGAACTGACTTTTTGTAGTTAGGGCGCTTCATTACACATTGAAACAAAGACGTCCTTCACGATTTCAAACAAAACGCTCATTTGTTTCAATAAAGACAAGGTGTACTGACGAGTCGTGAACGACGAATTCACTATTTTTCTACTTCGGGTTATTGTTGAAACAAATGGATGTTCTGTTTGAAATCGTGAAGGGCATTTTTGTTAATGTACGCTCTAATCTACAGTAAATACAGTGGCTGTAGCAGAATATTTTTCTACAGGTACAACATTTCCAATCATTGAGTCTTTCCTCAGTTTTCGCTTGAGAAACGTTATTTAAGTGAACTAGGTCTCTAAGAATAGATTATATATGTGTATCTCTATCGGTATTGTAAAATTCTAAATCTTGAGTATCCGTCAATTGTATACTTTTATATCATTCGGGCATATAATTAGCCATTTGTATACCTGAAAGTAGGGGTATAATGACCATATTATAGTCGAGTTTCATACAAAATGGGAGGTATATAATAGGAATATTATGACCATAATATTCCTATTATATACTTTCATTATAATCCGACTATAATATCATGACGTCAAATCTCAAAAGAAATCAAAAAAAGCTACGAGTCAAATGACGAATTATATCGCCAAATGATATAAACTATTGTATTAACCAAGGGATAAATAGCTTGATTATAGATTATAGTCTCGGTACGTGAATATTTCTCGGGCATTGCCTCTCGGAAGTTCAATTCTCCTCGACTATAATCGCGCCGTTATATCTCTCGGTTAATAATATACTATTATATAATTTGGGCATATAATTAGCCATTTATATACTTGAAAGTGGGGATATAATGTCCATATTAAGGTACGTTAAGAAAAAAAACGTTCACTGAAACGGAGTTTAGAAGTACATCTCAGATGTTGTAACTGTACGTTGTCTAAAATGTGCATCTCACATCGGCTGGTGTGTCAGGGTCTCGCGGGCTGAAAATATATGCAACATCTCATACCATCTGAGTTGTAACATCCCAGAATGAGGCAAAATTTTACTTTAGAGTGTTGGTGGCGGAAGGGGTGGAAGGAAGTATGGGTGTTAATGATGAACCCCCCAACAATAATATGTTGTTAATAGGTGGCGCTCACATCAGGTTTAGTAGTGGGAGCCGTTTCAAGTTATGGATTAGTAGTATTAGTACATGACCCCTAACACACACACGTCCCCCACCCCTTCCGCCACCATACTCCTAAAGTAAAATTTTACCGTGGACTCGACTATAATTTTCATTACAGTCCGACTATAACTTTCGATTCGGCAATAAAGAGTGACCGAAGTTTTTTCCTGTTTTAAAAAGCGTTTTTTGACTTGGGTGGTGACTGGTGAGACAAGAAAATTTTGGCCATCTTTTTCGGTTACTCTTTCATTATAGTCCTACTATAATATTATTTCTTGAAATCTCAATAAAAATTTACAAAAAGCTACGAGTCGAATGGTAATTAGCCATTAGCCCAAATGATATGAACTATCGTGGTAACCAAGGTGTAAAAATCTCGATTGTAGACCGTTCTAAACGAAAAGTGCGACATCTAATATCCTCGTAACGTCGATATCATGAACTAAAGATAGTGTGCTCCAAATGTCAAATCTATAAAATGCGCTGCCATATATTTTCGTTAAGAACTGCCTATAGTCTCGGTACGTGAATATTCCTCGGGGCAGAGCCCCTCGGACATTCACTTCACCTCGGCTATAATCGCGTCATTTTATCCCTTCGGATTTCAATTTCTAATCGATAAACTAAAATTGTACATTTAGTCTCGGAATGGCTTTGAACTTCAAAAGAAACCTACACCAATCCTTTGTGACCGCTGTCAGACTGACAACCTCCACAGAGTTAACGGACGCACAACATTGGAACGTAGATCACCTTACGGTGACGGGAATTATCGCCCAGAGAATTATCGGCCAGACCAAAATAAATTGTCATTTTCACCCAGGGAATTATCGCCCAGACAAATGGGAATTATCAACCAGGGAATTATCACCCAGGGAATTATCATCCAGAAATTATCGCCCAGACAAATGGGAATTATCACCCAGGAATTATCGCGCAGACAAATGGGAATTATAACCCAGGCAATTATCACCCAGGAATTATCACCCAAAAATGGCACTTTCCTTATACAAATTGGACGCTTCAGAACATATACCAGCGGAATTTTCCTTGTACAAATTTACCGCTTTAAACTTCCTGGGTGATAATTACTGGGTGATAATTCCCTGGGTGATAATTCCTATTTGTCTCGGCGATAATTGCTGGACGATAATTCCCTGGGTGATAACTCCCATTTGTCTGGGTGATAATTCCAGGGCGATAATTCCCTAGGTGAAAATGCCAATTTATTTTGGTCTGGGCTATAATTCCCTGGGCGATAATTTATGTCGCCGAAATCTACACTGACACTGACAGACTGACACCCTCCACAGAGTTAACGGACGCACAACATTTGAGCGTAGATCACTTTACTTTTAGTTATCTTCCCACGTTATGGACTGTTGTTTAAGTTAAAATGAATTTTGTCCGAAATTCTCTAGCAGTTTCAGTTTAAAACTCACAGCCTAATGAGAATGATGATGGTGAATCACCATTGGTGATGGATGACCACGAATATAATTTTTGTTTCTATTTCCAATCTACTCTGTGGTTAATATAAATTGTAGAACCTATATAATGTTAGCAGCACAGTACAGTTATAACTACCTTTTAGTACTGCGGTTGTTGTATCCAGTTCTCCGACTTGTCATGAACAATAAAAAAAATTGTTAAACAAATAAGCAAATATTTTTCCAAGAATTTACGCACGAAATATTCGCTACTTTTTTCTGTAAATTTCTTATTTTGAACCAGATACAGCAAATACTGTTGTTATATAACAAACAAATGTTGGATTGTTTAGCTCTTGCGTTAATGTGAGAGGCATTTTTAATAGGCCGCAATAAAATTTTACCTTGAAAATGTTGTTTCTTCATTCGATCGTGATGCGACGATTACGTGTATACCTCGCAGTGTGTTCTATTGATTGTTCCCTTTACACAATACATTCTCTTGTGTTATCTGCTGTAGAGAACAAACGATGTAATTAGATTTGCTCTATAAGCTATAACCTTCGTCTTAAGCCAATAACGTCAAACACTAAAACTCGATTAATAAATCATCGAACAATTCAACCATCCCATCGTTCAGTATCTTCTCTTGTGTAAATTTTGGGGTATTTCGTAATATTAACGCCACGAAATTGTTGGCACAAACTGATGTCGTTTTACATAACAAAAGCCCATTAAGAATTAAAATCATCGTTTGTGTAATTACAACTTAAAATTCATAATTAAATATCACAGCAAAGTAATTACATTTCATAAACAGCACACATCGTGCGAAATTTGTGAATTATTCTGCCTTATGGATCTGATGGCAGGTTTTCGTTGACCCTTTTTTTCGACAGAATTTGGTGTAATAAATGTAAGCGGATAAAGAAGCGACAATAACAAAGGTCTATGAACATTGAACGTAACACCAATGAACATTGAACGTAACACCATAACGATGTGTCTAAATAAAGCGTACCTAATTATCACAAAACATGCTTAAGAGATTATGGGAATTTTCGAATGGTTCTCATAAAATAACTCTCGACTAAATATGGCCGATGTAGGAAACAGAATAACATAGGACATTTATTGGTAGACTCGACTATTATGGACGCGAACATTTGAACACTAGGTCACAAATTAATATCAAATTAATCAAAATTAATACCAAAAATTGCCCCTTTTCTTGAAGAGAAAAAGTCATTGTTTTTAGCTTGGCTCTGGAACCTCTAAACTTTTTTGACTTTTGTAGAAAAGTACAAAAATTTAGGGGTTTCAGAGTTAAACTAAGAAAGGAAATGACTTTTTTCGTCAAAAAAATTGAATTTTTTTGTCTGTAACTAGACCAGCTTTGTCCATCAACTTTACATGAAGGTAACGTAACTTATACAACACTTTTAACTTTTACATTGCGTACATCATTTACACAGAAAAGTATTTTGGTGTATGTGTAAGGCTTGTTTAAAATTTAGAGCCTTTTATAACATACAAGCTTGGAGGAAAAATCCACCCCCGTCCCACCCCACTTTTTAAAAATCCACCCCAGCGCGCCCCAGTAATAATAAAATTCCCATGCGGCGCTGCTTTACAATGATTCTTAATATTCAGTAGTTGGGTCATTTTTGCATTTATTTTTATTTCGGGATGCCTAACACCTACCTACAGCGATCCGGAATAGTCCCAAGATTTTTTTATGGAAAAACTCTTTATTAAAATACAATTTTCTATTGTCACAAACTCAATTTCGTGTTGTTTTTTATTTATTTCAAAGGTAAAAAAAGAAAAAAACAATCTTTTCAACAAAACCCAATTTCTGTACCCGAAATTGGCTCACCTATTACTTCTGAATCAGCAAAAATGTTTCGCTCGCTGCGCTCGCGATTCCCTTATCTTATACTCAGAGTAATGCAATCTGAAAAAAGCATCGCTTGCAGGCGCTTGATTATCTTAAAGAAAATTAATTGCTTCCAGCATAGAGGTGTGCGCCGGACAAATTTTCCCGGCGGCGGCTGTAATTTTCTTTTTGAAGAATTGGCGGTGGCTTGAATCGGCTGAAGATTTCCTTCCGGCGGCTCCGCGGGCGTATGTTAAAGATTTTATCGGCGGCGGCGGCGATTTTCGGAAAGTTATCTTCAATAAAATCTCAAATTTATTTTGGTTCAGAATGTTTTGTTGAACCCGGGTGAGGTAACGTAGGTTCTATAAGTTTACTACAAAACACTTCATTCTAACATGGGGTATACCGAGATCAGAGTGAAGGGATGAATTTAATATCATCTTGAGATGAAGAATCTGAAAAAAAATTTCCGGTCGTCCGTCCGTCCTTGCGATCTTGATGATTTTTTTTTTCTGAAAGGTGCATGTATCCCATTCAAGTTCAAAAATCAGCGAAATCACTCAAGATATAGTCGAAAAGTTGTCCAAAAACGTGGTTTTTCGAGAGCCGGTGAAACATTTTCGCATATGCTCGGCAAGTATTTAATGCAAATTGTTCAATTCGTTGACAAATGGAAGACTTTCATCTTAAGAAAGTATGGAAGCTTTTTTTTGTAAAAATCGGTTGAGTGGCTCGGACATTAGAGCGAAAGGAATGGATGAAACTCATTCAACTCGGCCATATATATACGTCCCGATTCTCGGATTTAGCCACTCCTAGAATTGGGAGTTGCTTCCGAAAGCAAAATTATGGATTTCAGAGACCTTAAGACATACTTCGAGAGGGCTTTCGACATTACACTTACGGAAATATTTTTTTGCATCAATTTTGTACTTCTGCGCAAGTTTTTGCAGTGTTAAAAAGCTGCGCAGAAGTACAAAATTCTATTTGATGCAAAAATATATTTTCGTAAGTGGTAACATGGGTAATTTCTGCGCGTCGATGAAATAATAGTTCTGAAAGAACCTGAATGTATTCTGCTGCTAATATATGTCTACATACCAGAGGAACATTCCTAGGTCTCAGATCCTCAGCTTCGCCATGTAATTTCTGAGTTTATAACGGTCATTGTTGGCTCTCACCACCCTGCCGATATGGCACCTTTCCATCTCTCGCAGACTCTAAGTCCACCACGGGCTCGATTTGGGAAAGGAGCTCCTCCTCACTTAACGCCCTCTACAGAAGGATTGGGGCACTGATAGGAATGGTTCGAGACCACTTGCCTGCGCTGCAGGGCGTGTAAAATAATGTTTATCTTTATGATGAGATTAGTTTTTGACAACAACCTTCACCCAGAATTTGGGCCATTCAATGAAAAAATTGGGCCCCATGCCGAAAATACCCCAGTTCGAAATTCTTTTAAAAGGCTCTGCTTAAATTTGACATATAAAAATACATAATTTGTCCAGCAATTTTACATAAAATTAACATCACTCGCCATATTTTTTACAACAAATATCGTGTTGGGTCGCGTAGCGTGAGTTGAGCCCACACAAAAGACTCTATAGCTCGAACCATTCAACAGATTTTCACTAATTTAATTTTCGTGATTTTCTGATGTCCATGTCTTTCATTCAAAACCGAAGAGCGATTTCCGTTCTAATTTCGCAGTGATTTAAGTGAAAAAGTTCCAGCAACATTCAAAAAACCACTTCTTTTACCACCTTTCCGACCGTAAATTCGAAAGTTTTCAACCGTTTTTTCCCAAATTCAATTAGGGCCCTGGCTGAGTCCAAAAGGTCAAAATCAAAAAAGTTTATTCCATAAGTTGTGAGACATGCCCAGAATTTTTAAACAAAAAACAATTTATGAAAATCGAAAAAGATTTGCTCGAGTGATGTACAAAAGCCACTTCGACCGATAGTGCCCAGATTCAATCCTAAAATAGTACATTTTGTTACGAGTGATGAAAAGTTGCATTTTTTCGGACTAGTCGTAAGCTTGTCCTAACGAGGCGAAGCGGCCGAAAAAGTACTTTTCCGGACTCAAACAATACTAACAAAAACTTTAAGTTTTCGATCGTAATTACCGTAATGAAAAACGTCGAATTATGGTCATTAGGAGCAAATAGTCATTTACATCACAAGGCCTACCCGTTTTCGTGTGATGTATTGAGTTTTTCATGCTTGCTAAGAGAACCGAAAGTACTTTGAGGTCCTCTCGAGTTATCGTGTTGACAGACAGACGGACGGACGGACATTTTTTTATTGCTGATTCGTCATCTAAGGACCATGATCGGTGCTCCCCTCTACTCCCGGGTCGAAATTCGAGTGGTTACAAACGCAATAGAACCCTTTTCGAAAAACTTCAGTCTTCGTACGGGTCTAAAAAGTGACAAGTTTCCAATGATAAATGTTGTGACCTCGGGCCGAGCTGACAACACCATTTGACTTTCGATCGTTTTTTAAGGGTTTCGCTTGCCTCTAAAAAGTAAATTAATGTTAGTATATTACACCTCTAGAGATGTAATCTCGCAATTATAGTCGAGTTGAAGTAAATTGCCCTGCGTGCTGAGGCTATATTTAAGTGCGCTTTGTGTTATCGGATAATTTGCATCATTCTGCAAAAGACTTGAAATTTTTCGTCCTGTGATATTATTGTCGACGCCACTAGAATTGAATACACAAAGGTACATTTCGATTTAAACACTTTTTAGATATGTTTGATATGTCAGAGTTTTAAATGTCACATTACATAAGATGTATGCGCAAGAAAGAGACGCAACGTGCACGTAAAAACCAAGTACGTCATTTTACATTGTGATTGTGAATGTGATTTGAAGTTAATGACATTTAAAACTCTAACAAACCTAAAACTGTTTAAATCGAAGTGTACCTCTCTGTAGAACAATGTGTTGATTATTCCACACCCACTTTGTATGAAACTCGAATATAATATGCAAATTTTACCTCATAATTTTAGGAATTTACATTAATGAAGAGGTGAGGTGGAAAGGTTTCTTGCATTCGTTTTTGAGCATAACGTCATAAAATCAATTTTTATTTCAATTACCAATTTTTCATTCCCACTTGTCAATTACTCTTCATGAAAAAATTTTTTGCCTCGTTTCCACTCAGACGATAAAGTAGGATATATATTCATATGAGAAGATATATCTACATAATGAAGTTACGGATAAGGGCGACATAACGGCTTCAAAAAAAAAAAAAACGGTAAAAAGCCAAGCTGTAGTCCATTTTGTGATAAATTACTGTAGTAATAAATGTAGAAGTAAAAACCATAAAATTATGCAAATTCTTCGTTCTTTTTATTATATTCTTTTATCTGAAAGCGGCCGGTATGGTGTATTTACTGGCCGCAAAATAGGCCGATAAATGCATCGTTATTCGAAGAAATAAATTACTTGAATTTAATACGAAAGTATAGTTACTGAAGCCAATAACAACGAATTAATTGAATTTCATGTGACATTATGCTCACTATATACCGACAAATACGTGCTTTGTACGAATGACGTATTCGTGAATCAAAATAAAGTTTTTTCAAAATGCTCCGACCGACGCGACGCGACGAGCTGATTAAAGAAATGAAGAGACGGACTCTCAAGAACTTACATTGAAATGAAAAGAGCGATCCACAATGAGTTCAAACCAGATATCAGATGACTCTGGTTAGATTCTTCAATAGAACTTTATTTTGATTAAGGAAAAAAAGAGCAAAACGCGTCTATGCAATGATGTATTACTGAAAGGAATGAATTTTGCAAAGCTGTATTTTTGAAAAAGTCTTTGCCTATATTCGTGAAAACATTTTCATGAATTTTCACTTGGTTAGTACTTTTGATTGAACAATTTCTGACCAACTATGATTTTAAAAAGGCGTTTTTATGTTGATTCCAACGTGGCCTTTTTAATAGTACCAAAATTTCATTAAAGGACATAATTCGACACGAAATCGGTGTACTATTGTGGAAAAGGAGGAGTCACAACCTAAGGGTGCTTTCAAAATCCAGAAATCCTTACATTGTACTAACCTCTCGTAATTTTCATGAATTTTAAGGAATTTTCGAGACTTTCATAAGAAGAATTCAAGAATGCAGACACTGAAATAAATCGGAAATACCGTTGCACACAATCATGCATATCATACCAATTTGCGCAACGTGAAAAGTACTGTGAATCCGAAATTGTTGTCTCACCTATACCGACCGCTTTTTCAGATAAACCAGCATATTGAACAGGCCATTGTAAGAGCCTTGTTAAATAATTTTCTTGAATATACAGGAATAACATACAAACAAACAATTACGCAATCTCGGAATGTTTTTAAGCAAGAAGTTTTGAGAACTGTTTTTTGACTCGTGTAGTTATATTCCTCGCCTTCGGCTCTACCCTCGTCCAAAAACAGTTCTCAAAGCTTTTTGCTTAAAAACATTCCTCGATGCGTAATTATTTGTTTGTATGTTATTCCTGTATATTCAAAAATACAATTATTTAACGCGTCACTTACTGGCCTGTTCAATAATCTACTATTA
>CM055403.1:22324516-22337619 GCA_029228625.1 Pseudolycoriella hygida | reverse complement strand
ATTTAATGCGAAATTATAGTTACTGAAGCCAATAACAACGAATTAATTGAATTTCATGTGACATTATGCTCACTATATACCGACAAATATGTGCTTTGTACGAATGACGTATTCCTGAATCAAAATAAAGTTTTATCAAAATGCTCCGACCGGTGCGACGAACTGATTAAAGAAATGAAGTGAAAAGGACTCTCAAGAACTTACAATGACAAGAGCGATCCACAATGAGTTCAAACCAGATATCAGATGACTCTGGTTAGATTCTTCAATAGAACTTTATTTTGATTAAGGAAAAATATAGCAAAACGACTCTATGCAGTGATGTATGACTGAATGGTATGAAAAAGGAATGAATTTTGCAAAGCTGTATTTTTCAAAAAGTCTTTGCCTATATTCGTGAGAACATTTTCATGAATTTTCACTTGGTTAGTACTTTTGATCGAACAATTTCTGGCCAACTATGATTTTTAAAAAGGCGTTTTTATGTTGATTCCAACATGACCTTTTTAATAGTACCAAAATTTCATTAAAGGACATAATTCTACACGAAATCGGTGTACTATTGTGGAAAAGGAGGAGTCACAACCTAAGGGTACTTTCAAAATCCAGAAATCCTTACATTTTACTAACCTCTCGTAATTTTCATGAATTTTAACGAATTTTCGAAACTTTCATGAGAAGAATTCAAGAATGCAGACAATGAAATATATCGGAAATACTGTTGCACACAATCATGCATATAATACCAATTCGCGCAACATGAAAAGTACTGTAAATCCGAAATTGTTGTTTCACCTATACCGACCGCTTTTTCAGATAAACCAGCATATTGAACAGGCCATTGTAAGAGCCTAGTTAAATAATTTTTTTGAATATACAGGAATAACATACAAACAAACAATTACGCAATCTCGGAATGTTTTTAATGAAATAGTTTTGAGAACTGCTTTTTGACACCGTGTAGTTATATTCCTCGCCTTCGGCTCGGAATCTAAACTCTACCCTCGTCCAAAAACAGTTCTCAAAGCTTTTTGCTTAAAAACATTCCTCGATGCGTAATTATTTGTTTGTATGTTATTCCTGTATATTCAAAAATACAATTATTTAACGCGTCACTTACTGGCCTGTTCAATAATCTACTATTACGTCGATTAGAATGTTTTTCGTTTTAATTTTATTGAAAGAAAATGTTGAGCCAGACATATTAAGTTAATGAAATATAAGCAAAAAAAACATATAGCCGCTGGGGGTTGTCTGCTTGATTACATATCTGGAAGGGTCGATGAATTATTTATGTGTGAAAATTCTAAAAATAAAATCATTTCTTACGAAAATGAAATAAAAATTTTACGTTGACTGTAACGAACAACGAGCTAAATTTTCATTTTCACGCGACTCACACAAAAATTCGATTGTATTTTTCGTATGTATACAAACGTAGAATTATTATGTGGCTGGCATGCTATAAAACTCCTCCATATGGAATAAATACACCACATCCTTCCTTCCATTTGAATAAAAAATGAATCAACGGATTACCGTAAATGAAAATAATAATAATATTTTCAAATTCATATTTTTTTGTGGAGCAATTTATGGGCGAATTTTGTTAATTTTAGCGTTACAGAATATTGTGAAAAGAAAAAAGGCAATTTGATCTCTTTTTATTGTCCTCCGCAACCACATAACACATATTTCATCGGCTGTTTGAAGCTTTTTATGAGCTTTAAAAATGTTTCATACAAAATGTTGTATCAATTTGAGAAATTGCAGATTACATGTCCAATTTTTCCTGAGGTAAAACATAGATTGAATGTGTGAAAATTAGTTGTCAAATCTTATCTACAAAGGTTCTGAGTACTCTGTTAGATTTTGCGAGAGACAACTCTAACACCAGACAGAGAAGTACATGTTTTGCGTGCGCAATATCTTTTTCGAACCAAGAAAATCCACGCCTTCAGAACGTCAACGGCTTATGTCAAAGCATAGTGATTCTCATGACGCGATGCTCAAGCTGTGTGAAGTAAGTAATATCATTAGTTTGACATCTTGTTCATCGTATTCACGATACGCTAAATGCGTGGATTTCGCCTTATAACATCACTGTTCGATTTTGCGATAGAAGGCGTTCACATCTGGTGGTTCACTGTGAATGATTGCTCATTAGGGTGTTTCTCAAATCCAAAAATTTTTCGGAACCTTTGTAGTGACCCGTAACCGTGGCACTCACTCTATATCCGACGACCGCCTCAGTCACCCTATGCGACAACTTCCACATTCACTTTCATCATTATCATCCACCAAATTCATTCTATCACCAACGCTCGTCCTGTTAAGACATGTTAATAAATGTATAAAAGCGTCAACCGAGTTTTAATATTATCGTAAAAGGCACGTCCTTGTCACCTTCAACTCCAGAAAAAATCTTTGACCCAAAAAACTATGTTTTTGATAAATGGTAACAAAAAAAATTAAATTTCAATTATGCGCAAAATCGTTAAAGTTGCAGACGGGCGCAATTTTCATATGTTAAGCTTTGACGAATTTTCATGATCAGCTATCGACCTCAGGAAAAATGAATCTGTGTTTTATTCGACACTATAGGGGTGTAACTTTCTTCAATGGTAGTTGGGTAGCATAAAAACTAATTTGTCTTGGAGTGTCAACGTGTCAAAGTTGCCGAGTATGAGCATTCTAAAAATATAGGTTCATTTCGAAGCTCTGAACTCGATAAAGCTTTATGCTGGAAAAGTCGTGTACGTAGCTCAAACGACGTAGAATTTAATGGAAAATCCAGAAAAAAAGTTCGTGAAAATCGGATAAGTTTTCGGATGTCTATACTCAATTAGTGTGAAAAAAGTCATAGGAACGAGAAAATTTCAAAACCACTACTTGACGTTGTGTTCGCGGTCTAGCCAGACTGGAAAGCCGAAAAATTGTCGATGGCGGCGGCGAGTTGTCGAAAAAAGACTGGCGCCCGGCGGCTAGATAGGCTAAGCCGTTCAAAATGATGTGGTGGCGTCTGACCGTCGCTGCTATCGAAAAAGTCGGCTGGCTGGCGGCTAAATGACAAATTCTTGTTTCAAAAAAATATAAATTTTTTGAAAACTCAAACTCAAAGGAAAATTAAAGCAGATTAGTGTCTTTGCTGAACTATCAAGCAATGTATTTCCTAATTTTATGTGAAGAAAAACTAAAAATGTGATTATCCCTGTCATCTAAATCACTTTAATTCCAATTCACTGAAAGTATGCTTATTAAACGGGACGTTATCGAATGGCATATGTCGTGCTGTGAGATAAACGTATCTACAGCGAGTTAAAGCGATAAAAAGGCGACATGAATTAACACCCGGGGAATTATCGCCCGGAGAGGAATAAACGCCCAGAGAATTATCGCCCGGTAATTAACGCCCGAAAAAGTTGGAATTAACGCCCGGGAATTTTTTAACAAAGACCCGGCGTTTTCGAACAAAGAAAGCACGCTTGAAGAAAGCGTGGAATATTTCGTTAACAAAATTTTGTGATTCTCTGATCTGACAACTGCGTTGGCAATGTTCGAAACGCTTTGATGAAAAACTACTGTGAAAACCACGTTTTTTGAAACTTTTTCGACGTTATCTCCAGAACTATTTAACCCATTTAGTTCATCTTTGAAGGGATGCATGCACCTTTCAGGGAAAAGAAGTATGGGATGATTGGTGCAATCGATTGCTCGATTTTACAAAAAAAAATTGCAAACATCCACAAAACATCGTAAAAATTCACGAAATTCACAAATTCGCAAATATTCTCAAAATTCACCAATAAATTCAACATAAGGTGATGTTGCAGTAGCCAAGTCGGGGAAGGCAGGCTGGGGCCAAAAAATTATATTAGGGAAGTTTGAATCTAGTATCCAGTACATTACAGCGCAAAACTTTTTGATTTGGCACCAGGCTGCCCTCTATGCGACCTTGAACAATGAAAAAGAAGGCAGCCTTGCCAAACACATAATCTTGTGATCCCAGGCTTCCTAGCCGAAAATGCAGTCTTCAACTTGTTGCAACTTTTTGAAGGCTGCATACTTCGGATTCTAGATCCAGTAGTTTCATGCACATCACATTGCTGAATGTATTGGAGATTCTCAGTAAAACTGCAACAAAGTGCGCCATCAATATGTGGAACTTCACCTAAGCCCTGCGCCGAAAGGTGAAATGATGAAGAAATTTGAGTGAGATGTGCTGATACTTCAGTGAAAAGTATGAATAAAAAAAAGGTATCACAGTTTCCTAGTTTTGAAGAGACATTCACATCATATAAATAGAACGTTTCCTGCACTTTACCAGACTTCTTAAACTTATAACCTTCCAGAAATAACTCAATTATTGAAAAATTCTTGAAAACATCATCAAAAATCGGAACAACCGCCTACAAATAATTTGCAAATCCGTTTGCAGAGAAAATATAGTTATTTACATAACTAGGGGAGAAAAGAAAAAATTAATTCCTAGGGATAAAAAATCATTTTTCATCCCGAGGGGTTAAAATTTTCATCCCAAAGGGTTAATTCTTTTTCTTCAAGCGTAGGAAGCATTAAATAAATATGACTAAGAATGTTGGTAAAAATATCCCATGATTCTTTACAGAGAGCTCTGATTCATTAAAATTTCCATTTGTCAACAAATTTCAGTTCTAATAAATTTTACTTTTATATTTCAGCATTTCCGCCTTCACAAGGAGACCAAAAACAAACAAATCCTAAATCACAAGAAACAACGACGAAGCAGCGTCTCATTCATGTCGATTACGACTTATTCAAGGTAATTTTTGTATGAATAACAATCTATCCCTATATCTGTTCTATCTCTATGGGTTGTCTACTCTTCTACCCGCTGTATCCTTAAAAATCTGGGAATTACGTTGTTCGCAGAACTTTTTAGTCTTTCTACTGAATTTAAATCCCTTGATGAGAGTTCATATCTTTATGAGTTTTATATCAACACTCAAGTTCTCTTCACTCCACAAAATTCTCTCGTGCTGTTTCAAGTAGATTGAATGGAATGCAATTATTTTACGTCGACCGTCGGGTCGCGTGGGCCTTTTATCTCCCAAATCATAGATTTCTCCCAAAATACAATGTCTTGGATTCACGCCGGAGAAATCAATGTCTTTCATTCCTATTTTGTTTGAGAATCTAATTTTAGCTGACTCAATGCGACTGCTATCCATAATTTGTTGCCTTCAGACTCGACTTTAAAAGATTCTTCTGCTTTATTCTAAAGATTTTTGGACCCGTACGAAGTGCAGAGGCCCTTATACGTTTACTACAAACAAAACATGCGGTATAGTGATGACAAATCAGCAATAAAATGTCTGTCCGTCCGTCTGCACTTTTTTCCAAACGACTCAACCGATCACCCCAAACTTCTTTCCCTGAAGAGCACATGCCTCCCATGATTCAAGTTCGAAGATGAGCAAAATCGGTCAAGTAGTTCTGAAGATATGGTCGAAGAAGTGGAGGTCGGACATAGATTTTCGCGTCGATGAAACTTTTTCGCAAATATCTCGGCAAGTAGCGGAGGGAAATTGTTCATTTTGGTGTCAAATTAAGATCTCAGAAAACTGGAAAAATTTTTTGTGGAAACCGGATCAGTGGCCTTGGCACAGGGACCAATGGAATGGACGAAATTGAGTTTCTTGGCCATATACGAAAGCAGATCGTCGCTTCTATTCGTTAAGGATGTAAGTACAACTGTCAACTTTTGACAGCTGTCAGTTTTTCTATAATTATTTGAGTCCTTAAAATTCTTTGTATTTATGTCAGTGTGAGGAATCGCTTTTAAAACTTTGAGCCAAAATTCAAATCTGATAGCTGTCAAAAGTTGACGGTTGTACTACATACATCCTTTACGAAGGGAAACGACGAGATGGTTTTTCGTCTATATTCGCTTAACGATGCAATACGGAGATTTACTGTCAAAGGCAAAGTTGTAGAGAATAAAATTTTAGGGAACACGTGTTTCAGTGTTTTAAGGAAAAATGACCCAATCCTGGGATATGACCACTTCTAGAATTGGTCGGGATGACCCATATCTCTAGAAATATGAAATTTGCAAAGTTGCTTCCAAAGGCAAAGTTGTAGAGAATAAAAGATTAGAGCACACGTGTGCTTCTCTAGAACTATAGCATGTCAGTTAGAAATTTGCTTCTGAAGGCAAATTTTGTGAGAATTAAATTTAAAAAAAAAATAGTTTTAGAATATCTTGGAGAAACCACGTTGGTACTCTTTGTGATATGGTTCAGGATAGAACATTTTTGTCATCCAAATCAATGGTCTCAGACTTACTTCGGTAGGGCCTTTGGCATTACCTTGGGTAATTTCTATGGATCTTTGAAATTCTTACGGTTACGAAAGAGCACAAAACATTGGACTGTGTGCTCATTTCTATATTTAGATGCGTTCAATTCTTTTTGCAACATCTATTCCGTTTGCCACTTATATTGTGATATGTACGGGTCTTTGGTTATGTTTTTTTCTAATTTAACTTGTTGATTTCCACAGGACTCCGATCAGTTAGACGAATCAGGAACCTCGTCTCTTCAATCAAACCAGTCATTTCACAGCGACTGCAACAATCATTATCATGTATTTAACAATGAAAATAATCCAAACGATATCAACACAGTTGTATATCGTCGTAAAAGTAAGTAAATACAACAGGACTCTTATAACACGGCGTCGGCTTATGTCAAAGTATACACAAATTCATGACGACTTACATAATACGTTAAGCGACTGAAAATGATGCACTTTATCATGAAATCGTGTATACTTTGACACAAGCCAACCTTTCACTAAACGCACGGGTTGAGTGTTCACTAAGCCCAATCACTGCAGACGGCATTGTAACATAGAATCAAAAGTGTCCTCTGATGAGATCATTTTTGCGTTTGTTTCCATTTCTATTCTTTAACTAGTCGTAAAACCTCTTTTTTTCGCATAAAATACTTTTACCCGACTAATCGAATGGAAACTTTTTCAGAAGAAACTACTCAAGATGATTACCATCGATTTTGTGACTACGCACTAGAATGTAAGTAATTTTTAGTTTTTCATTTCATTTTTAATTAGCCTATGTATATAGTCGTGTTTCTCGAAGCAAAATTGGAGAAAAAACGTTACCAAGTCGGTACGGATAGAGAGATTTTCACAAATAAAAGTATCGCTCTAGCAACTTTTGCTGGGGCAGGTAACTTGTCTCTAGGTAACGTAAATTACCCGCCATAGTTTTTATTGTAGTTGTCTGTTAATTTCGTGTAAATTTTATTACCTGGAGACATTATTACCCACCACAGGTAAAAATCGTGTATTTTGAGTTCAAAGGGATTTTATTTTTTTATTTCCAATGATTTTCTTTCATTTCGAGGATTTTCTTTTTCAATTTCTGAGGATTTGCTAACATTTTTACACGATTTTTAGGGATTTTCAAGGATTTTCTTTGATTTTCAAGGATTTTCTTTGATTTTCAAGGATTTTTTTTGATTTTCAAGGATTTTCTTTGATTTTCAAGAATTTTTTTCCAATTCAAAGGATTTTTTTTAGGATTTTCTTAAGAATTGATTTTCTTTTGAGTGTTTGTTTGCCCCTGTTTTACCCATCAGTTGTGTTGCACTGTGTGGAAGAATCAGCTCTGAAAGCGTAAGTGTATTGCTGCGAGACACAATTATGACTACCCGGTAGAGGGAATTAAATTGTATTTCAATATAATGTTACCAAAAAGTCTGATGAAAAAAGGAGAAGAAGACACATCTCTTTATGTCGATTATTAAGTAGCGGTAGCTACTTTATGGGAACGCCCTGGCTGTCTGTCTGTGCACGTTTTTTGACAGATGTCAAAGTGACAGCTGTCAAAATGGCAAATGTCAGTGACAGCTGTCAAAGTGACACTTTGACATGTGTCACTCTGACATTTGTTTTATCAAGAAAATTACTCTACCGCTACTTTCTTATAACATATCAATGGTTAATTAAATTAAAAATTTACGAAAGCTAAAATTCTTATCAACGATATGTATTTTCAGCTTACGACTTAGCCACCCAGGGTGATTCAGGACGAACTTCATTAAGACGCCACACAATTGTCGGCTGCCACAGCAATCCAATGGAATGCCAATCAACACCGTCATCACGACCCGAATCACGTCAATCGGAAATTTCAACCACAGCGACGATGAATCCTTTAAATCCACACAATCCAATGACTCCAAGTACAATGGACGAATGGATTAAAGATTCGACTGAATCGCTGAATGAACAACAGTGGAAGGAAGCGGTTGGTGTTAGCGATCGCTTAGCCCTAACATTGGAAGAAATCGTTCACATTCGCTCCGTGATGACAAAAGCCGAATTGGAAGGTTTACCGGTTGGAATCCGAGTGAAGGA
The DNA here is from genome assembly GCA_029228625.1 of Pseudolycoriella hygida. Lineage (NCBI taxonomy): Eukaryota > Metazoa > Arthropoda > Insecta > Diptera > Sciaridae > Pseudolycoriella > Pseudolycoriella hygida. Next base: position 22,329,195 of record CM055403.1, on the reverse strand, counting down.
AGATGTTGAACGACGAAAAGTTTGTTTTCTTTGTTTGCGGACACGATTTACGATATTTGGTCAATGGGGTGTCAAATGTAAGCTGTGTCAACGAACTGTATGTTCAAAATGCTATTCAAAGGTATGAAGTGTTATTCGTTCGAACGCATGTGGGACATAAATTTCCCATTTTTAGATGCGCATACCAACAGAACATTTTCGAAATGTGCCAGTGGTTCTGCTGTCTCCTTCCCTCATGAGTAGCCCAGTTACTTCGACAGCTCCTTCACCAAGTCATCACGCTCATCTTCCATCAAATGGATCGGCGAATGTTTTTGACGATGCTTTTCCGCGATCACTACTGGAACGGCTGATGAGAACTGAAACTCAGGCTAAGGTGAGTTCCCTTCGAAAGGAAAGGTCGACAAAATTACTGACAAAACCACTTCAGAGTCGTCAAACAATCGCTAGTGTACCATCATCACCAAGATCTTCCATTACACCTGGCCATGGTCCAGCAAACGGATCTACCAACAAAATGACATGCTCCATGGGTGGGTTAATTGATTCGGCTCCCTCAAATCATGGTCTCGATTCAGTAGATAGCACAAATCGTAATTCAATAATGTCACGTAGTATGGAAGGACCACATAGTCTGCCGCCTCAAAGCCCTGCCAGACCTTACTCAAACAACAGCACATTAGACAGAAGGTAATGCTTTGCGACAAGACGTTTCTTTTACGTGTACTGAAAAAAATGTTCTCCAATTGACAGAAATCGCTTCGCTCGTGCATTCACGCAGACAGCCAACGCAACAAATGTCGATCATAAAGACCTTTTGCGTGGTGAAATGATGGACGTGTGTAACGATTGCAAAGGTCTTGTATACGAAATCATTCGTTCATCCAAGCAAACGCGATCAACGGCTCGGAACAAAGCTCTTCGAAATTTAACGCTGGATCTATCGCCCGTTTACAAGCGGTGGTAGACGAGACGTTAACACAATTAGGTTAGACATTTTTTTTTACTTTTTTTTCTATAATTAAGTCAAACTTAGCTGCAAGCGGATGATGCATTTTTTTAATTCGATAAGTTTATCATTTTCGCTAAGCAAAATAATTTATGTTTTTTTTTATTTATATTTTCAAATCAAATGCAAAAGTCAATGACAATTGAGGAAATAAATTCGTTTCAACTGCAATTCTGAAGCGAAAAGTTTTATTTATTTTTTTTTAATCTTTTCCGAAGCTTTAACAAACTTGATTTTTAATTATAGTTTAACAAATGGCCGGAAGAGGGCAATACGCGATTTAATTTTCATCCAACCAATTGCTGCATCAATTCACGTTTATAGTTCAATATTTGAATTTCATAATTTTTGTTGATTGAGTGATTGAGAATTAAACAACTCGAAGTGATTGAAATTAGGCAAATAAATTTTATTTATGACAAAAGCTTGAGAAATGAAAGAAATATTAAGTGAAAGACTTACGTACCTTATTAACTAAATATTTAATTACTTTGTACATAAATTGGAAAACAGAAAAATTATATAATTTCAAAGAATATATGATTTTAGTCAATATTATAAATTGTGTTTGAAATATGAAAGCGATTTGTCTTTCAATGTCATCTGGTCAGATTGGAAAGCCGCCGCGCCGCCGACATATTTTAGTCCAGCCAAGCCGACGCCAAGGAAGTGCTGAAAAACCGGCGGTTGGAATTGAAGAATTTGAGTAATTTTTCAACACATTTTTTTTCTAGTAAATCCAATTTGAGAGTGATATCGCGAAATCTTCAGTGGTTTCCATACAAACCATTTCCGAATCAAGCGATCTATGGCTTATTCGATTATCCTTCGGAAATGAGCAGACACGTGCCTTTCAGTTTTTTTAAAACAAATTTCGTTTTTGAGTATAATGTGCTGAAAGTGGTATACTACAAGGGGGTCTGAAAACTGAAATTTTAATTATTTCTCAGAAAGAAGTTGATGGAAAGTGCTGATGTTGTGTACGAATATGAAGTCGTACAAGACATTTTTTTGTGGGGTTAATTATTGACAGCGGCACCAGCTTCGGCTGTTACTGGTGAAAATGTGGCCAACTTTCAAAGGCTAATTTCAACTTGCAGCAACGGTGTGGCGCGAAACTAACCCACCACACAAAAATCGGTGGCCATGCCCTCTATTAATCTAAAAAAAATTTAGTCAAAAAACGTGATTTTTTTTTGTTCAATGAAATGTTTGTTCTTGAGCCTTTTTGGTGTACATTGTGTCCGTAATGAAGTGAACATTTTCTCTGCCGTAATTTGCATAAGAAACTTATTGATCTTTTTTTGAGAGAGAATTACATATATTTTCTCTCTCAAAAACAGCGTTCTCTAAGGACAGCTCCTTCGAACTGTTCTAGTAGCAGACTGGAGCTACGTAGCCTTATTTACATGACTAGCTTGGTTACCCGGGCTTCGCCCGTGAAATTTACATTTACACATTTTACACATTACATTTACATGTGTCATGAAATTTACAAAACCAAAAGCTGCGCAAAAGAGTTCTCTACCATCTATCAAAAATCATTTTTAGGTCCTCGGACGACCGTAGTATCTTAGTTGGTTTCTGGGACCAATAGTTTCATGTCTATAGTCAATAGTCTATTGCAGCAAATAAAAATTAAATTTTGGACCTCAACCAACCAGCCTTTTCGTGATGCCCGTGAGCCCGTGTTCGCCGAATTGTCTAAACTTTGTTTACCTGTATTTAAAGGAATTAGCTTTTTATACGAAGATTTACTGTGATGAGTCCTGGAACCAAGACTCGTATGGGTAAAAATGTTCCATTTGACATCCTCTTAAACACTTCAATAATTGATTTTTCAGCCATCGGGTGACCCTGGGTTAGACCTGGACGATTGACAAAAATATTTCACTCGTAGTCCTCTACAAAACTTCAAAAATAATTTGTTGGTTCTTAGATGACGATGACGTCTGGGACATTTGAATAGACAAAAATGTTTCCTCGACATCCTCTACAATGATTTCAAAATTATTTTTCTTATACTTCAATGACTCTAGGATCAATCTGGATGCCCGAGTGAACCGGAACACATTGTTACATTGGTAGAATGCTCCCCTCGACTTCCTGTACAACAATTCGAAAATTAATTTTTTGGTCCTCTGCTGACGATAGCGTCGACCTGGAGGCCTGGGAATCACACTTCAATGGGCAAAAGTGTTTCGCTCTACGTCCTCTGCAACACTTCAAAAATTAATTATTTGGCCATCGGACTCGCCATCAACCAACCGTTCCACCGACCTTGGGCCTCGGTTGAGCTGAGTGACTTATTGTACAGAGAGGCGTTCCAAGGTGCACCAAGGTGTAGTGAGGTGCACCAAGGTGCAGTGAGGTGCACCAAGGTGTAGTGAGGTGCACCAAGGTGCAGTGAGGTGCACCAAGGTGTAGTGAGGTGCACCAAGGTGCAGCGTGGTGCACCAAGGTGCAGTGAGGTGCACCAAGGTGTAGTGAGGTGCACCAAAGTGCAGTGAGGTGTATCAAGGTGTAGTGAGGTGCACCAAGGTGCACCAAGGTGCGGTGAGGTGCACCAAGGTGCGGTGAGGTGCAGTGTATTTTGGGTTTTATATTATAGATGTAATTTGAATGTGATGAAATAAATTGAACTTGAAATTCTGCAGCACATCAAGCCCAACCATACACGACTTATTAGCGCCTCCCCAAGTACCAAGTACCCAAGTACCAATGACATAAGTGAGTCTACTGTGTACTAGGGCGTAATACAGCCGTTTAAATTATAGAATGATTTTGAGAAACTACGTTACAGACGAGACTACTATTCTTATAATGTCCATCGAAAATTAGTAATGTTTCTCAATGGTTATATCCGCAAGTTTGGACAACGAATTGTCAACCAACCTAAAAAAAGAACAGCGCATTGTAATTGTTTGTGCAGTCCTTGCAATTTCGTACAAGGAGAATTAAGATATTAGGGGTGTAGGCGCCGGTATTTTGTAAAAGAAAAATGTAGAGGCTTCTACGCAACCCACCACATCAATAAAACATAACCAAAGACCCGTACGTATCAGAATAGATGTGACAAACAGAATAGATGTGGCAAAGAGACTTGAACGTATCTTGAACGTAAGAATTTAAAAAATCCATAGAAATCACCCAAGGTAATGTCAAAGGCCCTACCGAAGTACGTCTCACACCATTCAAATCTAGAAAATCTTATATCCAAGGACTAAGTCCTTTTCCCTAAAACCCAGAAACACGTGTTATCTAAAATTTTATTGTCTACAACTTTGCCTTGGAAGCAGCTTTCTACCTCTCATAGTTATTGAGATCTGGGTCATCCTACCTAATAATGTAATAGGGTATATACCAGGATTGGACCATATTTCCCCAAAAACCTGAAACACGTGTTCGCTTAATAATCGTTCGTTTAATAATCTACAACATTGGCTTTGAAACCAACTTTCTAACTATCATAGTTCTGGAGATCTGGGTCATCCTGCCCAATTATGGAAGTGGCCATATACCAAGATTGGGCCATATTTCCCTAAAACCCTGAAACACGTGTTCGTTTAAATTTAATTCTCTACAACTTTGCTTTTGACAGTAAATCTCCATATTGCATAGTTAAGGAAATATAGACGAACGAAAAACTGTTTTCGTATATGGCCAAGAA